>CM053502.1:71313155-71548673 GCA_028627145.1 Eidolon dupreanum | reverse complement strand
TGAGACCACATGTATTAATCAAAACCTTTGAACAGTGTATTCATTGCTTTCCTGTAGACCATGGGCCATGATTCACTTCCCAAATGCTATTGCGCTGAGATTTCAGGACTTTCCTGAGTTTTCTTCTGCTTACATTTCTTGAACCTTTCCTAAATTCTCAGAGGCAATTGGGAAATGCTTCTGGTTCAACAAGATAGTGCATGCATTCATCATCTAATTTCCAAAAATAAGTTTTAATATAACTACATCATACTTTACACGGTTGATTCTGAATGTAATCTTAAGGAGATAATGGCCGTATCTAACTCATTATTTTTCATATTGGTCTAAGGAGCTCTTTAAATATTAGCCATGGCCACAGGTTCTGGTGATATTCAAAAGCTGTATTTACCTGGAACATCATTCCTGGTGAGTCTGTGACTTTCGAGTAGGCCAGGCAGCATGTGCGCATGATAAAAATTCCCTTCCTGTTCAGAGTATCTGTGTCTCATTCATCCTTCAAAGTCTAATTGCCTCTCAGAAGTGTCCAAAGATCTCTTCCGTCTGAATAAATAGTTTTCTCTCCTTATCCAAAATGTGAAAATATACATCTTTACTTCATAGCTCTTATTTTCCTGTGTTGTTTTCAGATATTGTTTCCACACTGACTTCCTTTACTAAGCTGCACATATGCCTTGAAGACAAGAACTGGGTGTCTGTACCCCTCATTCACAGGGTAGGAGATAGTCAGTGTCCACTGGGTGAAGAGATGATCATCACACGTTCAGATTATCAGACAGCAATACACAACATTTATGGAGCACTCACTCCATACACATAAAGCATCATTTAAAGAATTTTCCATGGATTATCTCATTTAATTGTCATAATATTCTTTATGTGATATTATCATTATCTCCATTTTATAGAAAGAGACATTTTAAGCCACTTGCTTAAAGTCACACAGCTAATTCAGTGTTAGATGATGTAGTCTCAGACACACTAAGATGTTAGGATGCCTGTCTCTTAACAAGCCCCAAAGTCTACAAAACTTAAAAGTCCAGCCATCAAACTTTTATAATATAGAAGTTTAATTAATTTACAAGTTTAGTTAATAGATTACTTTAATGGCCTTCTAATTTAGCTCTCTGCTTTTGTTTTATTTCTCTTGCTTTTGTCCTAGAGGTCTATGTTCAATAGACAAATGTGATCCTGTTATAAATGAAGTCAGTTCTTGGCCTAAAACTTTACAATGGCTTCGCATCTCACGAGGGTAAAAGACAGAGCCCTTATAATTGCCTATAAAGTGAAACGATATCTTTTTTGACCTTTACAATGTCTCTGACTTCATTTCTTACTCTCTCTCCTTTGCTTACCACATACTCCAACCATGCTGCCTCCTTTCTGTTCTATTAACAAGTCAGGCATGCTTCTGTTTCACAGCCCTTTTTATTGATGCTCCTTCTCTCTGGAACTCTTTCCCCCAGAAATCCTTTATCTTCTCCAGATTGTTACTTAAAAGGAAATTTCTTCAGCTGCTGACCATGACAGAGTAACTAGTTTCACTAGCTCATCCCCTGTAAATAATCAGGAAACTGGGCAAGATATGTGAGGTTAACATAATGTTCAGGTAGTGGAAAATAAGCAGCACAAGAATGCAGTACCTCGCAGAAGGGAGCATGAAGTGAGTCCCACAGTTATCCTGCTCTCTGCCTGGAGATCTAAATTTGAGCAGAGTACAGTAGTTTTGCCTAGCTGAAGAGACAGGGATCAGAGTTCAGAGCAATTGAAATGACTGGAATCTTTGCAGAAATAAAGCCCTAGAAATCTGTGTGTGAGGGGAAGGCTGAGAGCTGGACTATATATGTACATTGAAAAGCAGCCCAAGGCTTCCCAAACATTACCTGCTATGTATTGGAATCGAAACAAAGATAATAGAGGATGAGAAGTTCTATGGGATAAATATGTGAGTATTTAAATTAACGAAAATTAAATAAAATTTAAAATTCAATTCCTCAGTCATATTTGAGTGATCAATAGCCACTATCCTATTGCTTGGTGTAAACATAGAACATTTTTCTCAATGCAGAAAGTTCAATTAAACAACTGATATTGTGCCTCTACAATGTAAAATTCACAATTTTCAGAAGTCAACCATAAATCACTAGAAGTGGAAAAATACAGAGTGAAAATCCAGAGTAAAAAATAAAAGCAGTCAAAGAAACTGATTTTAAGATGGACCAAATGTTGAACTTAGAAGATGAAGACTTTAAAACATAATTGTTTTATAATGCATATTCAAAAAATTAAAAATATATTCACTAATTTTTAAAAAGGTACTATTGAGTGAATAAATCAGAAATCTTAGCAGAGAAGTGGAAACCATAAAAAGAACTGCATGGAAATTTTAGAATTGTGTAATACCTTCAGTGACTCATTCACTGGAGGGGCTCACAGAGTGAAGATGGTAGAAGAAACAATCAGTGCAGTTGGAGGCAGATCAATAAAAACCATCAAAGAAAGAAAAAAATATTTAGGAAAAATGAACACAGGGTCGGGAATCAGTGAAACAGTGTCAAACAGTCCAACACATGTGTGACCGGTATCACAGAAGGAGAAGAGAGTGAGAGCAGAAAAAGATATTAAGAAACAGTGGCCAAGAACTTTTTTTTTTTTGTAAAATGACAAACAAATCCAAGAATCTCAAGAAATATAAAGATAAAGACAACCCCACATAAGTAAATCATAGTTGAACTACTGAACATTAAACATAAATAGAAAATCTCAGTAGCAGCCAGAGAAAAAAGACACATTACATACAGGGAACGAAGTTCAGAATCATTGCTATTTTTTTTTTAATCAGAAACAATAGATGCTAGAAGATAATGAAACAATATCTTATGAGTGTTGAATAAAAAATCCTGTCAACCAGAATTCTATATTGAACAAAAATATTTTTCAAAAATGATGTTATAGACATTCTCAGACAAAATCTAAGAAAATTCATCACTGCAGACCTGAACTATAGGAAATGCTATAGGCAATCCTTCCATCTGAAGGAAAATAATACCAAATGGAAAATACAGAAAGAATAAAAAGTAGCAGAAATAGTAAAATAATAGAATAAACAAATTGTGATATATTCATATAATGGGCTAATTAATACTCAACAATTAAAGCAATAACTACCCATAAATGCAATCATATGGATTAAGCTGACCAAAAGAAGCCACATACAAAAGACTTAATGCTATATGATTCCATTTATATGACATTCAAAAGATGAAAAACTCATCTATAATTACGTAAATAATAAACATGATATCTTGGGATGGGAGTAGAAGATTGACTATAAAAGAGTAAGGGGGAACTTCCTGGGGAGATGGAAATTTCTGTAGTTTGAGTAGGGTAGTGGGTCAAATGTTATCAATTTAAATATTTAAAATGTGTGAATTTTACAGGAGATAAATTATATCTTAGTCAAGTGGGTTAAAAAATTTTAATTTACCTACTCTTTGAGGTTTTCCCCTATTTAAAACTACATCCCAGTACTCCCTAGCTTTAGTTTTCTCTCTAGTATATATCACTGTCTAATGCTCTATGTATTTTGTTTATCTAGTTTTATCTTCTCTTTAGAATTTAACTTCCATGTAAGCAAGAATTTTTGCCTATTTCTTTCACTGTTGCAAGAGTGCTAAGTACTTGGCACATAATATATGCTCAATAAATGTTACATGAATGAATGAATGAATGAATGAATGAATTAAGAAACAAATGAATAAATAAGTGAATTATTTGACTTCCTTTACTTTTTGTTATCAAATGTAAGATTCTATGTTGTGAAACCAAGACATCAGATTTTAGTGTAACTCAAAGTTATGTCAGTAAACCTGATTAAGAATGTAATTAACACATAGATGAAATACATGTGTATGTAGTTGGCATGCCATGTGAGATACTTTTTCTAGACTCTCAGATGAACTATGAATGTTTACAATAAATATAACCTCAGATATTTTTCTGTACTTTACCCACTGGAGATAGAGGTTTAACTAGGAAGTTAGGATAATAAGGGGGAGGAAATGGGGCTGTAGTTAGCAAGAAATAAGATGGGTGGGCTACTTTCTACCATCCTGAGACCTACTACCTTTTTGATTCTTTCGGGAATTAGTAAGTATAAGCTCTATTAACTGTAGTGATCTCAGGAACCTGGGCCTGGAACATCTCTGGCTACAAAACAAAGTGCTTGAGATGGACATAATTATTAGAATATGAATGTAGCATCGATTTTAATGATTTAGATACCTCATTTAGCATCAAATTTCTGACAATTGAGAAAAATCTATCTGATCTACCTTATTGAAAGGCCCACTCTAGTGAAGATATTTACCTTGAAGAGAAAAGGCTTGTTTAAGGTAGGAGAAAGTTTGGAAGGGGGTGTGCACAAAATACTAACAGCATCAAGCTCCTATCCTAAGTGCCACACCCTTACAGAGGAAAGAACAAACTGTACTTTAAGTTTCATGCAAGGGCATGTTTATTCCAAGTTATAGTTGATAAAATAAAATTCCAACATAAAAAGCCATCTGCATGGCTCTGAAGTATGTGACTTCAATGCCACCTCCTTCGAGGCAAACTCCAGCCTCTCTCTGATTTCTACTGCACTTAGATTGCATAGCATACATTCCAACACAGGACTGCATTCTGCTGGGTATTGTTCCTGTTTTTTTTCGCCAATATTGCACCACCTACCCCCATCCCATCATGAATGTCAGCCTCTCCAGAGTTCAGAAAACAGGTACCTTATCTCTTACTCTGTTTATTCTTGTCATCAACTTCCTTCTCTATTACCCCTCTCCTTCCCCCTACTCTGCCCCCCACTAGAGTCAGTATTTAAAGAAAGTAGGGTTGGGACTCAGGGGTGGGAGGAAAGAAGAGGAGAGTACTCATACTTCTCATTCTGTGTCCTTCTGAGTGTTAGGGTTATAAATGCCAGAAGTTAGCCCATTCAATGGAAAGGAAAGAAATATGGGGGAATTCTTGTGGAAGTAGAGAAGTTATTAAAGAAGAAAGATATTTTATAAAAGATATTCTTGTCTGGAATAGGGTGACTGGGAAGGGGAGACTGCAAAGAGGGACCAGGGTGAGGTAGGATGGGAAGAGGGTGATAGTGAGAGTGAAAAAAAAAACAAAACCTTAAAGATTCTGAAGGAAGAAAGAGAGAGAAGAAGTCTACTTGGGGGGAATATTTAAGATTTAACAAGGAGATGCTGGGGTTGAGGGTGATAGATGGAGAAGATGAGCTGATTAATGCTTTAAGGCCAAGCCAAGAAAACTGCGTAATGAGAGACTATGACATTTGTGACTTATTTCGATAGTATATCATTTTAGATTTCAGGGTTTCAAGTTACTCATGTATGTTATATTGGTTATCTTGACGCAGGGCAGCAGTGGATGAGATGAAGAAATAAGCACCAAGATAGCAAGTGTGAATGTGTGTTTATGTGACAGTGTGTGCGTGTGTGTGTATGTATGCGTGTGTGCGCTGTATTTAAAGACATTAAAAAAGACTCTTCTTGCCAACTCTAGCTCTGTATGTGGAACAAAGATGTGCCTCTTCCCCTGTTATCATAGAAGGGCATGGCTTCATTGCCAGGTGAACAGCAGTATAAAGGGGTACCTAGACCCAATTGCAATGTGGTGGGTTCCCCCTACACCAACGAACAATTCAATTCTTATGCTATCTGCCCAGAGATAGCATCAGATTCCACCAGTTAAGGGTTCAGTCTTACAAGATTACTTCCCCTCACCCACATGTACTTCAGTTACCAGCTGCAAACCCAGGTTGTTACCTGGACTTCTGACCAAATGTCTACAGAGTAGAGGTTCTAACAACTCCCTTTAATTCAGAAAGAAATTTTTAAGTTCAGGCCGTCACCTGTACTTCTTACTGACTGGCTATAAATCAGAAGTTCTCATGACCTCCTCAGGTTTGATTAATTTGCTAGAGTGGCTCACAGAACTCAGAGACACATTTTATTTACTAGGTCACTGGTTTATTGTAAAAGAATATAACACAGGAACAGCAAGGTGGAAGAGATGCATAGAGCAAGGTGTGGGGAAAGGAGTCAGAGCTTCTATGCCCTGTCCGGGCATTCCTCTCATCCCACACCTTCACGCGTTCACTAGCCAAGAAACTCTTCAAAAAAAAGGCCAACAAGCTGTCCTCTTGGGGTTTCAAGAAGGCTTCATTACATAATCATGATGTTATTGGCCATCATCAATTGATTCAAGCTCCAGCCCCTCGCTCCCTCCTTGGAGGCTGGGGGTAGGACTAAAAGTTCCAAATCTCTAATCACATGGTTGGTTCTTTTGGCAACCAGTCCTCACCAATGTTAATGTAGCAAAGACACCTTGTTCACTCTCAACACTTAGGAAATTCCAAGGGTTTGGGGAACTGTGAGCCAGTAACTGTGGATGAATACCAAATATCTTATAAATCACAATATCACGATTGGATTGTCCAACATTGAATCTGCTCTTAGTCCCCTGTCCCTGAGTTTCTAAAGAGACTTTCTGGGAAAGAGATTATCTTCTTCTCAACCCCACAAACACTTGTAGAGGAAGTATCTTTGGGTAGAAAGTGTATGAAGCACCATGCCTTGGTTGTAAATATCAGTACAGTACTAGGCAAAGCAGCATTAGGGAATGATACTTTTAGTTGACATCAAAAGGCCAAGTCAGTGTGATAGATGGGGGTGGAAACAATTTCCAAGCTCATTTCTTACCACTTTCCCTGTCTCATGCCCTTCGGCCCCACTGGCCTCTTGCTGCTACTCAGACACAACTTCTGCACCTGCTTTCTTTGCCTAAAGGCTCTGACACCAGACTTGCAGGATTATGACTCCTGAGACCTGTCTGTCTAAAGCATCTCCTATACCACATCACTCACTTCTAGCTTCTTTATGACACTTACCACTCTGACATCATCTAGTGTATCTATTTATCTATTTGTCTTAGTTGTGTCTCCACTGTTAGAATATAAGCTCCATAAGAACAGGGACCTTGTCCACCTTCTCTGTCACTAAGGACAGTGTCTGGCACTCAGGAAGTACCCAATCAATGCTCAATGAATGAATAAGCTTCTTATTTATATAGTGTTTTAATATTTTATGTTGCATAGAAGGGATTTTCCTGTACTAGGTACTAATTCAGCAGACTCTCCCAGTCCTACTATTTCATACAACAATGGGTACTGTCCTTAAAAAGCAAAAGAATGTGGTGGGGGACAGTGTTAGCCATAGAGACCCATTCAGAAGAGGAATGCTCTTTATTAAGGAAGAAAATATCTGTAGTTCACTTTTGTACGTGGTCATAAGAAGTCCCAGAGGCTCCCGGGTGAGTTCAAAGTCCCTTCTGTTTACTGAATAGAATCAACTTTATTATGATGAACACACTAGAATTTGCAGGTGGAAAAGGCTTGGCTCTCTTTGACTTATGTCTATAGTTTCTGTTTGAGGCTAGCCTGGACAGTCCTTGAGAGAGGAAGTTAGGGCTGAGCACTGGGCCACTGGCATTGCAGAGAGGATCTGAGCTGGCAGCTACACCCTCAGCTTTTCAAGCCTCCTTGACTTGCTTTGATCACTCA
Organism: Eidolon dupreanum; assembly: GCA_028627145.1. NCBI lineage: Eukaryota > Metazoa > Chordata > Mammalia > Chiroptera > Pteropodidae > Eidolon > Eidolon dupreanum. Next base: position 71,541,046 of record CM053502.1, on the reverse strand, counting down.
ACCAGTAGCTGCTGCAGGCAGCATCCCTAAGTTTATGCTTAATAGCTTCCCAGCTCTTGAACCACATGTAAAGAAGGTGTGAAAACCTCTTTTCTCTGTGGGAACCCACACTTGATATCTTTAGCCCAGAGCTGCTGTGTCAGGCCCAGCACAACCCTGAGTTGTGAAGGGTCGGCCAGTCTTTCCGGTTTCCCTTCCTCACAATTACATTTCCATGCCCCAACCCCTTCCCCCGCCCTTCATGGATCCCCATTTGGGCTACGGGGCTTCTGGGGCAGAGCTTATGCAGTCTGCTCTGGCCAGCCCTTACCTAATCTTTCCCTCCACTCTCCAGCCTCAACTCAGGGTACCTACCTCTCCACCAGAAGAACAGCGCCAGGGAGGTGCAGCTTGGAGTGGCACTGAAGGGATGGAAATTAGGATGCCAGGCCATTCTTTTCATCTTTATGATCTGCAACTTTGGGCAAGTCACTTCTCTCTGAGACTCATTTCCTTCAGTGTCGTCAGTCACCATGCTGGCTGAGAACCTACTCTGTGCAAGATGCTAGAGAGGATATGAACAAGATGCTGAATAAGACACTATGATTAACCAGGAGCGGGGTAGGCAAGTAGACAAGCAGCTAGAGTGTGCAGATAAATATAGTGTAGCTGTACTCTTGAGAGGTTCTAGAGAGAATGTCCCCCAGAGTTGGAAAAATCACAAAAGGCTTTTGAGGAGAGATAGAGTCTTAGAGGAAAAAACGGAGTGAGCTGAAAGAAGATTGAAGGGTGGAAGGAAGATGTTCCAGGTAGAGTTTATAGCATGTAAAGAGCACAGAGGCCAGAAAGGAAAAGAGGTGGAAGAAAGAAAGGAGAGACTGAGAAGGTGAAGTAAGAGAATGAGAGGACCAGGATCAAGGGGATGTGACTGAGCTCTTCATACAATTAGGGACTTTCCAGGAGCCCCACAGCTGGAGTGTAGAGTTCGAGGTGAAAAGTGGCAGAAGATGAGGCTAGAGCAATAAGCCTGGGCCAGATCAGGAGGGGCCTCCTGGACCTTGTTAGGGAGTTAGGACTTCATCCCAAAGACAGCAAGGGGGCTCCAAAGGTTTTAAATAGCACAGTAGCTAGAGAATACTGGATGAATTCTAAAGTTTCTTCAGTTGTTCCCATGGCAGACAGTTCATTCAACTGTGCGGCAGGTCAACTTGTTAACAAAATGTGTGTTCAAATGGAGTCTGAAGCTGTCATCATAAGAACATAGGCCTGGTCCTTCCCTTACTAGTCTGCTTGCTGTACCACCTATAGTGTTCTCAATATTTGAAAACTTTCTCTTTTCCTACCTGTGCCTCAAGTTTCCTCTTCTTCAGGGTTAACAAGCCTAATTTCTTTCATCACTTCTCATAAGACATAGGAGTTTCTCCTTGGAAGCAGGTGGTTCAGGTACCCAGCTTTTCTGCTCTTGCCTCTCCTCTAGAGAAGTGAGTCGTCTCTACCACAGATGTTCAATCAGCCTTGAGGGTACAGGCCGAACAGATGAACCCCTTCCTGGTGGGCAGTCTATACGTTTACACAAACACTGAGCCCAGCTTGCTTTGCTTTATCACAATCGATGTCTGGCTTTTGCTTCTTTGGGTAACTAAATCTGACACCACTGATCATCTTGTTGATCACGTTCTCTTCACTCTTGCCTGATTCCCAGGAGTATACCCTTTTTATATTGCTTTATTTTGTTAACCCTCAAATATAACTATTCAGTTTCTTCTTACAGCTTCTTTCTCCAAAGCTAGGTAAATCTTAATATGGATGCTTTAATGCCCCCTTGGCAACATGGCACAGTAGTAAAAACAGTCTTCAAAGTCAGAAAAACCAAGTATGAATTTTAGCTCAGCTAATTAATAACTGTGTGGCCGTAAGCAAGTGACTTAGTGTGGCTGAGCTTCAGTTTCTTCATCTGTATAACACTGACAGTCTCTATCCTTCAGAGCTGGGAAGATCTCAGTTAATTTAGGTAATGTCCTAGGTTCATAGTAGGCATGAGAGAATCAATAGTTATTAATAATGAAAATGACAATGGTAATAATGATGATGATCTAGCTCTTCTATCTACAGCTGTATGCCTTGGGTCTACTTACTTGGAGCCTCAGTTTTTTAAATGAGGATAACAGTCATTATTTTGAGATCCAATATGACAAAAATATGTAAAACACATAGTAGGCTCTTGGAGCACGAGAATGTTTCTTCCTCGTTGCCCTCCAGGGGATCCCCCACCCTTTTCAGCTATCATTTCCATTCTTAGGCCCTTTTCCCCCATTTCAAGATGTTACTGGCAGGGATCTTGAACTCTTTCTGAGCAAACAGCCTCTGAGATGAGGCTCTCTTTTTTCGTTGCCCAAGATCAAAGAGTCATTTGCCTGTTCTTTGTTTTTCTTTTTTTCTTTCTTTCCTGTTTGTTATGGGTTGAATTATGTCCCCGCTCCTCCCCACAAAAAAAGATACATTGTAGTCTTAACTCTCAAGACTGGTAAATGTGACCTTATTTGGAAATAGGGTCTTTGCAGATTTACTTGATATAAGATGAGGTCATTAGGGTGGTCTCTAAACCAACATGACTGTTGTCCTGATAAGAGAAGAGAAGCCATGTGAAGATGAAGAAAAATGGGAGAAGATGGAGAGAGATTGGAGTTTTGTTACCATGAGCCAAGGAATACCTAGGGCTACCAGAAACTAGAAGAGGCAAGCAACAGTGCTTCCCTAGAGGTTTCAGTGGGAGCATGCCCTTACCAACACCTTGATTCAGAACTTCTGGTCTCCAGAACTGTGAGAAAATACGTGTCTGTCAAGCCATCCAGTTTTTGGTACTTTGTCATGGCATCCCTAGAAAACTAACACACTGACCCATGACTAGACAGATTCTACATGACTGAAAGATTTGTTATATGTGAAATAAACATTATTCAAGCACACGTTTGGAATTGACAAGTTTTTTTTTTACCCAACTTAGAGTTATATTATACAATTGTGCATAAAATAAAGTGGATCGAATGGAGTACAGACAGGTTTATCGCGAAGAGAAAATAACAGCTTTAAAAGAATCACAACACCACCTTACTGATGAAGAAGAGAAAGCAAGTTGTAAAAGTTGGAAGGGACTTATATGAGTGTTAGGGTGAAAAGAGTAATATGAGGCCATAATTCAGAGGTCTCAGGGGAGCAGGCATTTTCATGATGACTTAATCTAAGATTTCAGCTTAACAAGGGATAAAGGTTATGACTAAAAATTAGCCACAAGGTACAACTTTACTCCTGACTTAAAAGAGGGCTAAAAGAATAAAATAAGCAGCTGTATCAGAACTTGCAGGGCAGCGTAAGATGTTGTGGTTTGAACAAAACTGAGTTGGCATGAGTATGAATTACAGGAAGAAGGAAGAAAAAGAAAGAGCTCTGGGGCTATTTATTCCTTTTCTATGGGACACATTGAAGAAAAATCACGTCATATGTCACAGACCCAGCTGGAAAACGTGGAGCCAGGCAGGGCACAAGGAATGTGAGTCACCAGCTCCCAACTTTTGGGAGCTTCGTATTTGGGAACCCAGCAAAGAGTCTCCTTGGTTCTGGGGCTGCTTGAGCTTTAGCCAAATGTTGTGCAGGTCTTAAAAATTAGGACTGGTGGTGATGGCGGTGGACTCAATGAAATATCGTGTTTCAGGGCAAAATAGTGCTTAGATTTCACCTGAGTGGAGGTGGGGGAAAAACCTGGGGTATACATTGTTGATAGGGTTGTCAGATCTCATGGGGGTAAGGTGGTTCTTGGCTCAGTTTAAGACTGTAGTGTAGACTTTTAGTTGCCTAGCATCTTTTCTTCCTCCGCTTCTGGGAACCATGTTCTGATGCTCCTTTGGGGACTCACTTTTCTCTTCTCAGTTCCTGGTGCTAGAGGTAGCACATGTTCATGGTTTGGCCAATAAGGACAGTCTATTGTCCTGGCCACAGTAATTGGTTTAGAAATGGGCACAGGGCACATGTCAGCCCAAAGAGAGTCAATGCTAGGTAGGGACTTTTACAAAAACTGTTGGGAATGAGATGTAGTCAGCTGGGTTGCTGAAAGGAGAGGGTGTGCACCTGGAGCTGCCGGGGGCCATCTTGCTACCACACTGGAAAAGTGAGCTCATGGATGGAGAGAGAGACCAAGTCTTGATGAGACTGAGCTCCTGTATCCAGCTGTGCCTAAAGCTATTTTCTGTTACATGATCGGGTACGCTCCATCCTTAAGCCATTAGAACTTAGGTTTCTTTTACTGGCAACCTAAAGAGTTCTGACTAATACATAGACCTCAACAAGGCACAATAAGACCACCACAATATCATAAAAATATCTAGAAGCCAGAGAGAAGATTCAATCTGTATGCATGTGACATATTGGAACTGTGGGCTTTTAAAACAGAGATGATATAAACACAGGGATGGTTACAAGAGCAATTTAGAGAACTTAAGAGTATGGTGTTATTCCTATAAATCCTGCTGGAATTACGGTATAAAAACAAAATTAAAAAAAAAAAAACCCAGTTATCTGAATTCTTCTTGCAATAATATAAAATAATAATAATACTAAATAATAATAATCTCAAAGGCAAGAAGTATGGGTTTCATCTAGGCTCTGACCTAGAACTACCAGCTCCTCCTGGTTTGTCCAGTGATATTGTCCCTATTTAAAAATGGAAAGTTCCATGTTCCCAGAACCCTCTTAGTCCTGAACCAATCTGAATGGTCAGCTGTGCCATGTTTTGGGGGAGCTCCAGGTTTCTATAAAGGGCATAGCAGCCACTGCAGAAGGAGGTACCGAGTGACCTCTTCTGCTTCAGTCATTGGAGTTTCTTCTCTTCTATATGTTTAAAATATTAGAGTCTACCAAAGATTTGTTAGGGGCTGGGAAACCTGCTCTCTGAGGAACCTCCCTTTGGAATTCCATGAGTTTGTTTATTTTGTTTGTTTGTGTATGTATGTATGTATGTATGTATGTATGTATGTATGTATGTATGTATGTTATGGGGAAAATGGCTCTTGTAGACTGGTGGTTCCCACACCTGGATGATCATAAGAGTCCCCTGAGAAACTTTAAAATGATATGCATTCTGGATACCACACCTGGATGGAGATTCTGACTCAGCCAGAATCGAGTGGAACCAGAAATCTGTATTTTAAAAAATCTTTGCTGGTGATATGTATATAAATTATTCATAAATGTCGGTGTGTTAACTATCATCAATAATAAATCACTTTCCACACATCTCATAAATGGCCAGGCAAACCTTTGTTTGAGACACTGTGTTCCAGTACGTTTAAATTTTTCCATGCATGGGGAGGGCTTGTTAAAACAGCTGGGTCCCAACCCCAGGGTCTCTGCTTCAGTAGGGGTTGGGGCTGTGGACAGGAAATTTGCATTTCGAAGATGCTTCCTGGGGGGCAACAGCTACCTTTAGTAGCATGATTTTAGATCACAAGCTCAGTTGAGTGTTCTGCCTGGTTTCTTTAATCTTTGTAATTATTATAATATCCCCTTTCACCACACCCTAGTATAGTGCTCAGTGAATCATTGATGAATAAACGTGTTTATAAATGTCTTATTGGCCTCAATGGCGGTGACCTTTCCACCAGCTTTCTAAAGAATATTGTGACCTACACTTCTTAACATGTAAGAAAGGTTTCTGTTGGTTATCTAAGGAATATTGTCTCATGAGACTGTAGCTGAGGATAGGGTGGGAACAACAGGATTTCCTGCTCTCAACTTTAGGGACTTTGTGTGAATACAATGAAGCAAATGCTACATTCTCTCCTGGGGCCTCCAGCCAAGCCCATTGGTCTCTCTCAAGGACTCCATTTTGCTTGTTTGTCACTTTTCACCCACAAATTTCTTTTTGGCTTACTTTAGCTTTCGTCATATTTAAGTTTTAAACTGATTTCCCTGGAGAATACTCAAGCCAGTAACTCTATTCCTGTGGGTAAACTTTTCGTTATCTCTCTGAAGGCCCAAGGATGACTATTCCAATCTCTGCTCAGGCTGTGCGGGGCCCCCTAATCATCTCTGCATCCTTTGGCTTGTGTTTGATCTCTGTTGGTGCTGGAACAGCTGCGGGCACCTTGGAACTGTCTACCCTCCCTCCTTCATTAGTACAAGAAATGTTTCTTGGACTACAGAGGCCTACACATGGATGCAACCCAGACCTCTACCCAGACACGCCCCAAACAAAGTTAGAAAGGAAGGGAAAGCCACTGACCATTATTAGCCACTAAAGGGGGAGCACCCTTTCCAAGTTTTGCAGGAAAATTCAGATGGTGTTTAAGTGGCTTGGCAACTTTTATGTAACTACTTGAAATAAGAAACAACACCTGGAAAAACATGAATAATAATGGCAATAATAAGAAAATTTAAAGGTTCCCTCTATTTTAGAGTCCGGCTACTGTGATGATACCGCAAACAGTTGATTATTTGATATACAGTCTTGTTACCCCTGAGAAAATAAGATGTGTGCCCAAGTTGCCAGGCAACAGAGGGTTTTCCCATCTCTTCCCTGGAAAGAACGTTTGATTCTCATCAGAGCCTATACTTATGAAGAAACAATCTCCTTTAGATCCATTTTACATCAGACGAGCCGAATGGCTAAGTATGTGGAAATGAGCAAAGGCAGCCTTCCTGGCCCTTCACCCAGGCAGTCACTGTGGTTCTTGCCTCCAGAGGTGACTAGCCAACAAATGAGAGAGAAATCACTCTGCTGTTCTTTAACACCAGCAGTGTAACAAGAGCAAAACCTTTCCCCTTGTCATCACAAGTGGCAGAAATGCCTGTTGGTACAGAGCTATTCCTTGTGCAAACTGGCCATGTGTGCACCCTGGAAGGTTCCAGAATCCCTTGGGTGTTGACTTAAGGACATTTGTGTTTCAGGAAACACCTCTGATTCTGGCAGGAAAATATTGTGTTAGATAATAATAAATTGAAGATTTAAAAAGTTTTGATTCTCCAAGTCAAGTCATTCTAGAGAAAAACTGGCTATTTTTCTTATAGGTAGCCTGCAGTCTTTCAGCAGCATGATGGTGGTGGTGAGCAGGTGGGTGGGAGGAGAGAGGAAACATGACGTTATTGCCTCTTGTAATCAGGGCTTTTTTTCTGCTTTACAAAATGTGTAATGGTGGGGGAGGGTGTTGCAAGAAGAGACATAAGAAAACTATGACCATTCATAGCAGTGGAGGAGATTTTAATACCAAGGCCAAGTTCATACCACTATAGGCAACAGAAACCTGAGAAAGGCAAAAGTACTGCAGCTTAATAATGCATATTACTACTACTAAGGGAGAAACTAGGTAATCCATAAGATTCATCTTTTTTTAAAGTGGGTCAGGAACAAATATTTTGTAAGAGACACATTGAGTTCAAAAAGCTAAGAGAGACTCAAAAGGGCTTCTGTGTGTAATGGAGAGAGAATAGAAAGTTCCGGCCATGTGGAGAGCAAGTCCCCAAGAATCTAAGTCAGAGGCATTATAGGAAGAGAGCTAACAAGGATTTCATTTGGGATGGTGGTAGAAGCAGCACAGAGAGAAGCATACATATTTAGCTCTATGTAGGGAAATTATTGAAGAAGCAGGCTGAAACTTTCAGTAAGCCATCCTGTTTACACTTGAGGGAATCCAGAGTAAAGGGGCCTCTGCTCAGGAGTCTGCAAGGTCCTCCACTGTGTTTGAGTTTTTCTGAAGAAGAGGGTGGAGGAAGGTTCTACCTAATGGTCTGGCATCATTGAGACATACCCAACTGGCTTTAGAGAACAAGGGCCTGCCTGTCCATATTTCGTAATAGTCTGCATTGGCTAGTTAATTTTTGGTAAATACACATTAAAGAGAGAACTACATTTATGACAGTTTGGTTATCTGTAAGTTCCCCTCATTCTCTGTACACATTTTATTTTGATCTCATGTCCTTCTGAATATCTTCCTCTGTGTTGATGGTTGGATATTATCATTATAGCAATTTCTCAAGAGCTGCTTAAACCATTGTTAGGCAGAGCTGAACACTTTTCTTTCATAACATCCCAAACAAATTACCCCAGAGAAATTTCAGGGAGAGTCATCATATAAGGTTGGCATCCCATCCATTAAACACTGTCTTTGTTATGAATGCGTTCTCTAATTGGGAGAGTTTAACATGTTGGTGCATCATTTTGTCACCAGATGACTATTCCCTTGAGACTTGTTTCACGCCATTGAAGGACAAAATGCAGTGTAGTTGACAGTTGTATCCAAAAAAAAGAAAGGACTTATCAAATAAGTTTTTGAAATTCTTGCCTATATCATGACAGAAGGAGGATGCTGTTCTATCAGCAGAGGTTGGTGTGGAAATCATAACTAAACTGTCCATTACATGGTAGAATTCTGCAGGCTTCCATTGTCATTGTGTCACAGAGTGAAAAGACCGTAGTTCTTTCCAACTCCAAATTCTGTGGTTCCATGGAACTGCTCTTAGAAGAAGACTCAGTCCCTAGTGCGACCCCAAAGGGAAAGATTAAAGAGAGATCAAGCAAAAGAAACCCGCCCCTTAGGGTAAAGAGAAATGACATATGAGAAAAGGGTTAAAATACAAATACATCACAGATTGGAAAAAAAAAAAAAAACCAACCAAAGGAAAACATTATCAAGAGCTTACTAATAATTCAGAGAGTTGTAGGAAAAAAGAGAAAATGAAATAATCCTCACAGGTAAGAATTGTGTGGTCACCATTTAGCCAGGGAAAAGCATCACTCCCTGCCTGCATGGACCTTTTGTGAGAGAAGCTAACAGATCTTCATGAGAGCAGAGCAATGCAGCAGAAAGAACAGAAAGGATACACAGCAGAATTTCCCTCTCAAACTGGTGAGACAAGCCAAGTCCTACACACATGTGTAAGCTAGTTTGTGTGTATGCGTATGTGGCACTTTTTTTTATTGCCATTTAATTTGGCAGTATTCAGGCTTTATTCAAACAATGAAATAGTAGAGGCACAGAATTAAGCAGCTGATCTGAAAATCAGAAAACAGTCTTTTGCAAATCTGGTTTTGGGTTTTGCTAAAGGAAAGTTTGTGCTTAGTACTTAGACAGCAGTGCCATGGGGTCAAAATTGGAGGAAGGGGATCTTAGTAAAGTGGAACCAAACCCTAGATGGTACCCTCCCTTTACCCAAGTCACAGTAGATGGTTAAGAAATGCTTGTTGCTGATGAGAGAACAAAAACCTGCCCGTTTTGTTTAAGGAATTCAAGGGTAAAGAAATATTATTATATTAATAAATATGTAAATATATACATATATTTATAAAGAGTTAAATATACATATATTTTATAATGTATATCCTCTGACAGTTATATACGATCTAATTTTATATATACACATATATGCACATATGTACGTATAGTTCTATGTGTGTATAGGTGTGTGTGCGTGTGCATGTATAACCTAAATGGGACTCTAAGAAACAATATTTAACATTACAACAGAAGCTATATGTGTTTGGAGGAAGGAGGAAGCAATGGGGGCTGAGGTGAACTGGGGTATTCAAGAAAAGATGTCAAGAAAGAAGGAATACATCAGCTAATACTGGTACATGGGTAGGAAGGAGAAATTGGTCTGAGCAATGGTGGAGGCATTCAAAGAATATTTGGAAGATTGTATAGAAAAAAAATAAAGTCTTAATGAATTGTATTACACTAGCATTCTTCCATATTTCATCTCCCTCCCTTTCTCCTTCCCTGTTTTGCGTGTTCTACCTCTTGCATCTCCTCTGTATGCCATAAGCCTTTCAGCAGGACCCTCGAGCCCCGCTTCTAGCAACCAGAGCTTCAATAAATACTTTGACTTCATGAGCTTCAACAAATGCTTTGACCTCACGTTCTATGAACTTCACCTCTTATTTTTCTAAATCCAATTATTCATTGTTCAAATTATGCTATTAACCTCAGTTGCATTATTTTTTCACTTTAGTTCCCATCTCTCGCTTGCTTTTCTCACTGGAGGGAAAGATTTGTGTAAGTGTCAAAATCTAGCACTGAGTTGACTATAGTCATCCAAGAAATACCCAGCTACGCACTTGGGAATTTTAAGCCCAGAGGTGAATTTCTTTTATTAAATGGTAATACATTAGGAAATGAATGTGAAAGAAACAGATTTTTATTGACCATTCACCATTTGTAAATTCTATGCAAGACTATGGGGGACAGAAATGATTAGGAAGTTTACAGAAAACTTCATTTATTGGAAAAGACAGATACATAACAACTAATTAAGCTAACGTTGAAAGAAACTATTCCCTAAGGCTCTTTGTTTCATCATTTGACAATCTCCATTGATGATGCATATTCTTTTAACTTAAAATTTTTTTCTTGCAAAGTTTTTCTAATAGAATCTGTCGAGGCAAAATTCAAAAGATTCTGCTAGTTCTGTCCCATTTCTAAATGCTTTCTCATTTAAACTAAAAGATCTTTCTCAATGGACTGCAGTCAAGGACTCCATCTCAATATAGAGATTTCTCTGGCTCCACTGAATCAACATGTACCACAATTGTCTACAGCTTATTCACAGGTAGCTGTTGGATATACCTGCTTCTCATCCCACTGACATAACCAGTCATGAAAATCTGGTGAAAGATGAAAGATGTGTTTTAAAGAGATTTATCAACTGGTTTGCATTGGCAGAGGGTGAGCAGGAGAAAGTTTTTGGCAGAATTTTTTAATCCTAGGGAATATAATTAGTAATACTATAATAATAATGTATGGTGTCAGATGGGTACTAGACTTCATAAGTTATAAAAATGTCTAGTACACCTAAAACTAAAATAGTATTGTGTGTCAACTATAATTGAAAAGAAGAAAAAGAATTTTTTAAGTCGTAAAATGATTTACGATTGGATGATTTCAATTATATGAAGATTCACTAGATATTATAAAAAAATTCTTAGGGTGTTATGGATATATATCTTGAAAAATGAGGGACATCAATAAAACATGCCTGATTGACTAGAAGGGAAAGATTGTAGTAAGTCCAAAATATGTTCCTTTGAGGCATTAAAGTACTAGACCATGTGTATGCTCTAGGTGTAGGTTTAATCTATAAAGATTCTGTACAGAAGCATGATACTGCTTATAGCTTGAGGAAGCTATGTCTTGAAACAGGCAGCTACCCTTAAAGTTTCTGTCTGCTGTGAGCCTGAGAAGGGAGGGATGCGCTATCTCTATTCTCAGTTGAGGTTTGAAGAAGGATATTATTTTGCTCAAGCTAGAGTCAAGCAAATGAATATGAGGAGGTTTTTTAGTCAGGCAGATATTAATTCAGATTCCAGGTAGGTCAATCTTGGCTCTGTAGTCATTCTAAACCTCAGTAATTTATTTCCATTTAATAGCAATGCCTTGTCTATAGCCATGCCACCCTGAATATGCCTGATTTCTGATTTTGGAAGCAGAGTTGGGCCTGGTTAGTACTTGAATGGGAGACCACCAGGTGCTGTAGGCGTTAAATAAATGAATAAATGAATAAATGAATGAATGAATGAATGAATAAACAAATAAATAAATACATACATAATAGTAATGGCTTAAAAATTTTTAGGGTTTCCCAAGTGTAAGACCCAGCTATAAGCAGTAGATATATATTACTTCATCTAATTTCACAACAAAGAGGTGATGTACAGAAAGAAGTTAATGTAGCAGGCCCAAGACTGCTATCCTTAGACAGTCCTACTTGGAAGGTTGGCCCTGGGCTGGCATCTGGGAACATGAATTTTAGAAAGGTTCCCTCCATTTTCTGATAAGAGTACTCACTGTACTTGTTTATACAAACAATGTAGTTTATGCTGAACACCTGCTCCCCTTCTGGAAGTCTGGAATCTTGATACATGCTAGACAGAGGGTGCCTAAGTGGCCTGTTCTCATTTAAAACTCTAGCGCTGAGTCTCTAACGAGCTTCCCTGGTAGACACCATTTCACACCTATCATAAATCCTTGCTGGAGGAATTAAGTGTGTCCTGTGTGACTCCACTGGGAGAGGACTCTTGGTAGTTTGTGCCTGGTTTCCTCTGGGCTTTGCCTATGTACTTTTTCCATTGCTGATTTCAGTCTGTATCCACTTGCTGTAATAAATCATAGCTGTGGGTGTGACTATACGCTGAGTCCTGTGAGTCTTCCTAGTGACTCATCAAATCTGGGGGTGTGCTTGGGGACCCCTGACTCAGGTGTGTGACCTTATTATTATCTCAATTTTAAAGGTGAGAAAGCTGATTCTTAGAGAGAGTAAGTCTCTTAAGGTCACACAGCAGGTCCACAGCATAAACAGGAATTGAACCCAGGCAGGCTGGCTCTAGGGCCCTTGCTTCTAACCCCTATGAAGGCTCTACAATTATAGTAATAATACCTCCCTCATTAGGTGGTTGTGAGTTAAAGGAGATATGTGCTCAATAAAACTCTCATATTATATCATCACACCAGACCTTTATCTCTTCCACCTACTAACAAGGAAATCTACCATATATTTCTCACAGTCCCAATAATAAACAGAATGTGTCCAAGAAGTTGAAAAATCTATGGGGAGGATGGTACAGAACTCATCCTAGTACGTTTTGTTTTTTAAAACAACAATATCTATTAAAATAATTTTTCTTTACAAATGGAGTCTTTATACTTCCACTCCTCTTTCTTTACCTCTTCTGTGGCCTTTTGTCTAGTTTGGAGGGGCTGGACACTGTGGTGATAGTGATAAAGTCATAAAGCAGACTGGATGTTTAGAAGTACTGGGGCAGAAACAGGAGAGGGGGTGGGCAGTTTAGCTGAGTCTCTTTCATTATGCAAACCATATCTTATACTACCCATCCCCTAAATGGAAACACATTGTTTTACAAAAGAGTGTTAACATTCTGTTTGCTGAAATTATTTCTCAATCACCCTCACCCCTTCCTACCTTTCAAGCCTTCTAATTAATGCAGAAACATCCTGTTTATTATTATTATTATTATTATTATTATTATTTATTTATTTTTTATTGAGGAAACAAAATGACCCCAGCATTCCACAGATTCGTTCCTGCACTGTCTTCAAAGAAAAACAGTTCTTCCTGCTAAGTGCCTGTTTGCTGTAAGTCATAGCAAATGTATGGCAAGTTGTTATGTTGCCTTAGTTGGTAGATCAAGATGTCCTAGTTAGAGGTGATTTGGCTAACGCACGTTACACCTACATAGTAGAATTTAGAGGGAAAAGGAAAATGTCCCTGATTAATCGATCATGATAAAAGTAGACATTACTAAATTAAACAATAGAGAGAAATAAATGTTAAATAAATTCTTGATCTGTATCTTTGATAAGATTAATAAACTAAAACTAGAGAGATTTATTAAGGGAAAAAAATTGATCTTCTCCATCTATTCCCCCATATCCACTTTACTTGAGAAGCAAGCTTCTTATTTCATAGTAAGAAATATGGCTTAAAATGTAAATAACAGGTGAATAGTGCCTTGCTGTTGCACCAGTTGACATCAGTGAGATCAAATTCTTCCCTGCAACCATATTTTGATAAAGTAAAATTGGAAGAAGCTCATTGATATTAGATATTTTAAAAGAGAACTTGCTCATAATAAATGCAAAAAAAGAGAAATGTGTCATAGGAAGAAAAACTGGTGGTACTAAAGGGTCACTTCACATGTGCAGTAGATTTTTCCATGGGAAATCTTGATCCTTAGTAGTAGTACTTTAAAAGCAATATGAGAGAGGTGGAAATAAAAACCAATAACAACCTCCTACCTTGAAATAAAATGCATTTTCAGCTAAGAAAAATTGTGTTCTCACACCAAAGACACCTACACTGTTAAGGATCCACCACAAAGAGTGCCTAGTCATTGGGTGAATACCTTTAAGCAAATGGCTTAGTCAAAAAACCTAGGTATTAGTTCTAGCTGAATCATTTGATCCATTGCCCGACTTCATTTACCCATCCTATCTATTCCACCGCTGTCCCTACAGTTTCATTATCTGTAACATGGGGGACATAATAACACTCCCCAGGTCCTCTATGAATGTCAAATAGATGATGGGGGTCCATGTGCTGGCTGAATTATAACTTAGTACCTAAATGTTAGTGATTAATATTTTGATCCAATGATTTAACTAGCACCAGGATGGAAGAGCAAAATCAAACATAAAATAAAAACCTAGTTTTCACTGTACTGAACACTAAGAAAAGAGGGTTACCTCCAGAAAAGAGCCTCGCAGAGTTACATTACAAATGGAAAGGGTGTTGCAATGAACTTACTATACATGACTCGTCAAAATGTTAGCCTTTCCCCATTGCAACAGCCTTAATTCTTCCTCCGAGGTTTGTCTGGTTAGAATCACACTCAGTGGTCTAATAAGGCAATGGGCAACAATTAAGTTTTAAGTCAGAGCCTCTGAAGGAGTCAGTGATTTAGTTTTTAGGATTAAGAAAGACAAAATCTTACTGATGGCTGGATAAGAGTAACATTCCTTTCTATTGTGATCATCCTACATCAAGGAAATGTTTGAAATTTACGCAGCATAGCATGATGTGCCTGCTAAAGTTATTATATGGTTGAACTTTTGAAAAACACAGAAGCACAAATGTGTTTTATCAATCTTTACTGTAGGTAAGAACCTTGGAGAAAGCAAATTTGACTCATCTCCTGTTGCAGCTCACTCTAAAATGGATCATTGTTATAAAGGACTCATCATGCCTCTCTCCCCTCACCATCATTCAAATGCAGCAGACTGTCATTAGGTTTAGAGTAAGCTGCAATTAGCAAGTCTCTCAGCTTCTCTTACAAGAAACTTATTTTCAGTGGAAATTTTTGTAATGGTTTCTGTTTGATTTTTAACTCTTCCATGGAGACCAAACTCCCCAGCTCAATCTTTGGCAATGAGATTCTAAGAGTAAATGATACCACTTTGGACTAACTAATTACTATCATTTCTTAAATTTAGCTACTAGCTATTTTGGCACCTTCCACACAATATTCCTTGCAAATAAATCATGCAGAGCTATGAAATGTCTGGCCTGTTTGAAATCTCAGAGATTTATGGGACTGGATCTGAGCTCTCACAAGTACTCTTCATTGTGGTCAGGGGCAGTGAGCAAAAGCTTCAGGTTTCACAGACCCTCTTGCCTGTATTTTACTGGGTGAAGGTGATAAGTTGTTTGTCAAGGTCATCCAGCTCTATGACCAAGAGGCTGCTTACATCTTACTGAGGTGATGTGACATTTTCAGGTTGGAACAGAGAGATGGGGATGGAGGATAATCAGAAATTCAAACAGATGGAGTAAGGCTTTCAACTTAAAAGGCAAAACAATGATGATTTATTTCACTTACAAATAAAGTAAACATAATTTAATTTATCAATTATATTTGTTCTTGTGATTCCCCTTAAGTGCAGCAATTCAAGAGTTGTCCATAATATTCTTTTCTATTCATTAACGAGTCATTCTGAGGTAACTACTATAACCCTTGGGTACACTACAAATCAACGCACAATGAAACAAATGATCCCAGTAGTTTTCCAGCTTAAAACCCACTTGAGAAAAGTTCCATGCTGGCAGGGACTGTTGGTCTGGTTCCCAGCAGGGTCTAGCACACTGTAGACACTCCATAAATATTTGTTGACTGATGACTAATACCCAGGTTTGTCTACGTGATAACAAAGAAAGCGAACTTTAAGAAAAATCTTCCTTATATTTCATTTTAATTCTTATACCTATGTGCTCCTGTTTATCACCTAGGAAATGAAACACCATTTTTACTTTCTTTACACGAGTTGAGCTGAACTTAATTGGATTGTTTCATTCATCCTCTTTTTTTTTCTTGGGTTTGTTTGTTTGTTGTTGTTTTGTTTTTCCATGGTCTTCTTTTCTGGAATTCTTTTTTCTTGTCTAATCCTACTCATTCTTTAGGCCCCTTCTCTTTTATGAAATCTTAACCTCTCTTCTTCTCTTCCTCCTACTAGCTAATATGTATCGACCATGTAATGCATCAGATACAGCTTTAGGTACTTTGCGTATATTGACTCATAGAACACTCAAAACCATATATTGACTCATAAAACCTTCAGAACTACCCAGCGAGTTAGGACTGTTATTACTGCTTCTGCAGATGAGAAACTGAGAAATAGAAAGGTAAAGTAACCTACTCAAGAACACTCAGCTGGGGGATGGTGGAGGTGGGATTCAAACCCAGGCAGTTGACTCCAGAGCTGTTCTCTTAAGCACTGTGTCAGTTATTCCAGCCCTCTTGGATCTGCCCATTTCCCAAATGCCAAAGATCGCTTTATTTTTTAACAAGGAGAGAGATAATAATGATCCTTTTATTAGATTGGGCTTATACTATATGTTCTGTTGTATTTACTGCTTTGAATTTAGTTCACATCTTTTTATGTCTTTGTATACAGATCAGCTTTATTGTTTTTTAACAGTAGCATTGTATTCTAAAGTGTGTATTGCCAAATTATAATAAGAACCCTTCTAATGGACATTTGGATTGTGTTCATGTTTTTAATACCATGCACAGACGCATTTCAAATGGTCTCAAGAGAAAGAAATCCTTGCCTGGTTGAACTCAAATAGAGAGTATATGGCCAAGAAACTATTCTATGCTATTAAGAAATTAGGCAGCAGAGAGAAAAAATGGCATAGAAGAGACCAACATTTCTCTGAGTATTCAAGGAATACTGTTGTTTGGGATGTTAACTGATATATGTGAAAAATCTTTTCCCTATGCAATACTTTGTTCAACTACAAAATAGACACATTTTGCTACTAAATCATCCTGGCAGAAACCCAGGAAGGCCAATCACAGGCCTGCTTAGAGTAAGATGTTATATGAAAGCATTACTGAAGTTTTCCTATGGCTGAAGCAAGCAGCCAGAAAAATTTTCTCTGAAAAATGCTTAGGCCAAAAATATTCTTTGCTCTGCTATATTAAGTTGAACTCTGTTTTCAATCAGGCTGTTATTCAAATACTGGAGCAGATCCAAATTTGCTTTCCTGAAGAAAAGTCTGTCTTTGCTACAGATTGCATAGCCGAATAAGGCGGGCTTCTCACTTTCAATGGATTGCCAGGCCTGCCCACTTCTCCAGTATGCAAGAGGCATGGCTTCCACTTCTGCCCTCCCACAACCTGCACTCCAGTCAGAAAAATCAGCCTACAGGTCCTCATCAGAGCACTGGTGCATAGCTGCCTCCCATCTCTGCTCAGGCCACCATTTCTTTCCTTCACAATCTCATTCTTGTATCTTTCCTATCCTACAAAGACCATCCCAAGCTTCACCTCTCCTGAGCGGGCCTCCTGGCTTAATTGCTCTTTTTATCCTGCACAGTAGCACTTGCCTCTAACACTCATTTGGTGATTCATTCATTTATTCATTCATTTATTCAACAGGTATTTATTGAGCATCTACCAAATGCCAGAGACATAACAGTGAATTAAACAAAGGCTGGCACTCACAGAGCTGGCATTTCAGGGAAGGAAATGGACAGTAAGTAAATACATAGGTATTTACTATGTCTGGTGGTGATAAGCACAGGTAACGGAGCAGGTATGTGAGGTGGCTATGTGGCTCTTTTATATAGTATGGCAAGGTGACATGTGATCCAAGAGCTGAATGAGGAAAGAGAATAGCCTTGAGATATCTTCCAGAAGTTTCTTTTGGTGCTAAAGTCCTGAGTTGGCCTTCTGAGGAAACATCAAGGAGGCCATTTAGCTGCTTTTTAAATGTGACTTTTGTTTCACAAATGTATGCTTCTCTTCAACTTGAATGTAAGCTTCTTGAGAGTGGGAGCTCTAAGTTGGAGATAACAGGCAATAAGTTGTGACAATGCTTGCTTTGAAGTATACCCATCTGTAGTATACTTCAGTATACTTGTGCCCTCTCCAGCTCGTACCTAAAACTTTGATTGGATTACTACCTGTACTTGTGGCACTCAAATATTCTAATAAAATGCTGAATTCTTATGTGTGTGTGACACGCCTATGCCCATGGTTGCCCATAGCATGTAACTGAAACATAGTACCAGTAATCCCATCATTTTGAGAAAAAGAATTCTCAGTTCTAAGCAACATGAACTAATACCTTTATAACTAGTGCTTGCCTTTGCTTCACACACGCAAAAAAAGAAAGTAAAATAACACCAAAAAAAAAAAAACACAGTGAAAACAGAAATCAATAAAGTAAATACTTTAAAGCATCCAAAGAAACAAACATCATTAAGCAGTCCTTCTGAAATTATAACACCTCAATTAAGTGGTTCTTTTATTCATCTTAATAAAAATGAAGAAATTATGAAAAAATAACTATGTACAAAATACTCTGGTCATTTTACTTTAAATATAATTTTATATAATTTGTTAATCCTCATTGTCATTTATAACTGAATTACATGTGCTTTGAAAGCTATCCATTATATTTGGTATATTGGATAGCATGTTATATATAACTGTTGAAATGTGTTTACTGTCATTGTATAATTTATATATGAGGTCCCTTGTCAATCATAAAGTCTATGAAGACACTAAATCCCAATACCATATTTTAAGGAAAAAATTGTATTGGATTGGCTTGAGTGCTTCTTGAAGGCATAAAGCCTACTGCAAGTGTTTTGAAGTACTTAGATACCTCCCACATATGAGGATGGAAACTTTGCTTGGCTTCACTACTGAGTCATCAACAGCACAGTGCCTGGCTCATAGTAGGTCCTTAACAAATGTTGGATAAATAACTACTAACCCATTTTTTGAAATGAGATATAGTATCTGTGGTGGTTAATTTTATGTGTCAACTGGGGTAGGCCAAGAATACCTGGATATTCGGTCAAACATTATTTTAGATGTTGCTATGAAGTTATGTTTTAGGTAAGATTAACACTTAAATCAGTACATTTTACATAAAACAGATAATCCTCCATGTCAGTGGGCCTCATCTAATCAGTTGAAGGTCTTGAGAGAAAAAGGACTGACTTCCCCCGAGCTAGAATTCTGCTGGCAGACTGACTTTGCTCCCAACAGCAACATCAACTTTTCCCTAGGTCTCCAGATAGCCAGCTTACTCTGCAAATGTGTAAGTTGCCAGTTTCCAAAAACACATAAGCCAATTCCTTAAAATAAATCTCTCTATATACATGTACATATATACACACATTCTAGTGAATTGGTTTCTCCGAAGAACCTTGAGTAATACTGTATCCCTTAGTCATTTACTCTTTCAATGAATCAATCAATACAATTCACTTGCCAAGAATCACACACATCTACCAAGGTCCCACAGCCACCAAAGCCAGACCAGTGACACAACCCCGACACCAGCTATCGATCTCAACTTCTCCACTCTGGTAGAGGGACAGAAAGCATTATTTCTTCTCTGTTTCATTTCTCTTATAATGCAGAGCACCTGCACATTTTCTCTCCAGTGAAACAGGTGCTAAGAGAAACTTGTACTTACTAAGCCATGTTGTGATGGTGTTAGGTGAGGCACCAGCTTACCACTGTGCTCTTCGGGGAAAATGCTTCCTATGGTGAAGCTGAGTGGCTGATGGTATCACTTCCTCTAAACATTTCCACTCTTTACGAGTGAGGCTGTGGGTGGGGAATTTCAGAGTCATGGAAACTAGTCAAAAGGTTACAAAAGGTTCACTAATACTGTACCATTTGATGACTGTCTGATAACTAATTAGTCTTACATACTGTAAGGAAAAGATGAATCTAAAAATGCATCAGTGGGAAGCCTCTGGGGGAGCAGGGTACGAAATTTGGTTCTCTTCAGGATCTAAAAAAGTGATCAGCCCTGGCGGCACCCATTTGCTCATCAGGAGGAGAATGCTTTTGAAAAGTAAGTTTTCTTAGGGATCCTTCCACCTAGGATTTATTGGGTAGGGGAAGTGGACTGTGAGGCTGAAAGCCTTTCTTAAGGTGCCCACAATCAGCATGATTCTTCATCCCAGATATATTTTATCACTGGAAGTCAGTTTTATCCCTTCCTTGCCTATATTTAAAGCTACTTCCCTCCTCTGATGTCTTTTTCCTTATGGCTCTTAGGTCCCTAATTCATTCACCTCTTATCTTTAGTTAAAACTTGTTTCTAACATGAGGCAAAGCTTCATGCCTGTGCTGGTAATATTGTGTGCATCAGAGAGGGAGAAATTTGGGAAACATTGTGCCTTCTTGAAATTATACTCTGAGCCTTCATCTTTGACAATTACCTAGCACTGTCAATTGATAGACATGATAAATACATGTCCATATGTTTACATGCTGTACAGCTGTGAAATGAATCATCAACCCTTATTTGCATCGACATGGATAACCATCAAAACACAATTGTTTAGGGGCATGTGGCTTCAGGATTTGATAAGGTAGTGAGCAGGTAAACATGCACCTGTTTTATTCTATTAGTATTTAGAATATACATATACATTATATATACCTCTTTGTAGTATGAAATGTTTCACAATATTTAAAATTTTTTCTAAAGGAAAATTTACCTAGATTATTAACCCTCATTTATCACCTTCCTTGGAAAGTGGGGGGAGAGGCTTGAGGAAGAAGAGGTGCTCATAGAAATTACATAGAAAGTTAATTGAGCTATAGACCTTTGTTAACCAAAGCCTCTATCAGAAGTGAATATGAAAAAGAAATGTGGATGCACTGACACCTCCACCTGTCATCTCATTTCACCATAGCTGAGTTACTTTGCAATCCCCAGGATTCTACCTGATAGCTATAGCTGCCATAAAATGGAGCCTTGTTGCGTGTCCATTTTGAGTTGTCTCTATGCCATGGATATTTGGGAGCCAAAGTGGGAAGCCAAGTTGTTTATTTGGATGACCAAAAGAACCTGCAGCAAACAAGTGCAGCTTGGACGCCCCCTGCATAGGAGGCCCATGCCATTCCTGGTCCTGTGGCACACACTGGGCAGGCACTGGGTGAATAAGATGTAGCCATGCCTTCCACACAGCATTGGTGGGGCTTTGCCCAGTCTTCTCTCATTCAAGTCCTGCCTGCCAGTGTTTGCCATATCAGGTGTGCTGCTAGTACAATTAGTAATATACTTTTTTCTTTAAATCGATCCACTTTTTTTTAACTTAAAGACAACTATATTGAAAAGAAAAAACTTTTTATACAAGTTCTGCAAATTAAAAAAAAACAAACAATGCTATTGTAGTTAATGAGATAATTATGAAAAATAAATACAAAAAACAAAACCATTCAATTTTAGCTAGCTACCATTGCCTGCTGATGGCTCATAGCCTGAGGTCCACTTTCTTTTTGCTAACAAGGTAAATAACCAGTGGTTACAGGATATTAAGATCAGGCCAAAATCAGGACCAAAAGAGTAAAAATGGAAGTTTTCTTTCCATGACAAAGTCTTGTGACTCAATGTGGTGTAATAACACACCTGTGTATCATGTATCATGTAAAATTATCATATTGTTTTCCATACTTTGGAAATTTTGATCACATGGGTTGTAGAAAGACAGATAAGCAGAAGGAAAGTGGAGGGGGTGTGTAGCAGGATATATCTTCATGGGGTGCAGTTTTGTAAAGACATGCTGAGTCCAAAGGAGCTCTTCCTGTAATAATACCTGGGTCCTTCTAGAGTCTCAGAAGGGATGAACATGACCATCTCTCATATGGTCCTGGAATTAATATGAAGGATATGAAAACACTGACATCTAAGGCCAAATGGAATTTATCATTGCAGAACAGAGGGTGAAACAACTGGAGTATCTACAGCATGTGTAACACTGGTGGTCTTAGTTGTGTCCCCCAGAAGCAACTATTTCCAGCGTATGTAGATTAAGAAATGATCCCAGGACACCTTGGTGGGGAGTGAGGGGTGGGGGGAATGAAAAGAAGAAGGAAGAAAGCCATAAAGGGGATATTATCAAGCCAGTTGCCACTGCAAGCAACTGGAGCTTAAGCCCATACGGAAACTTTGGGAAAAAAATAAAAGACATGTCTTAGAGTTATTCCACTCAGGTCTGAGGGAGCTAAGATATTTATAGCCTATTGGAGTGTTAATTCCTGGACATTTTCATTTGCCTTGGGCAATTATGATGGCCCTATATAACTTGGAGAAAGCTCAAAGGTTCTGAGATAAAGATTCAGGCTGTTAGAAGCCATTCCAGTCCTGAAGAAGCCTGAAGGATGTACTACAGCTTCTACTACAGCTCTTCTCTGCTAGATACTTAAACACTATCATGTGTAATCCTTACCACAGCACTTTAAGATAGCTATTTCCCTTATTTATATATAGTTTTATTATTTGACCAAAGTCATACAGCCTGTATTCTCCTCCACCTCTAGTTATACTTTTCTAGTCTTCTTTTTTTGTTGTTTTTAATATTGAAATGAAATTCACGTAACATATTAGCCATTTTAAAGAGAACAATTTCATGACATTCAATGTATTTACAATATTGTGCAATCACCTCCTCTATCTAGTTCCAAAACATTTTCATCACCCCAAAAGGAAACCCCATACCCATTAAGCAGTTGCTCCCCATTTTCCAGGCCCTGGTAACCACCAATCTGAATTCTCTTTCTATTGATTTACCTATTCTGGATATTTCATATAAATGGAATCATATCCATTTTCTGCCTGACTTCTTTCACTTAGCATAATGTTTTTGAGATTTAGCCCCATGGTAACATGTATGCATACTTTATTCTTTTCTGCAGCTGAATAATATTCTATTGTATGGAAACACTACAATTTGTTTATCTATTCACCTATTGATGGACATTTAAGCTGTTTCCAGTTTTTGACTATTGTGAATGCTGCTACTATAAAAATGCATGTATATTACTTATTTAAGTCCCTGTTTTAATTCTTTTGGGTATACAACTAGGAGTGAAGTTGCTGGGTCATATAGTAATTTTGTGTTTAACTTTTCAAGAAACCACCTTAGCCTTCTTGGGAGAGCTCATTCTCCTGTACCTTTATTTAAATGTTAGAATTTCTTAAGGTTCAATCCTAAGCTACTCTTATTTTTTCTCATTTGAAATTTTCTCAAGCATAGTCATGATGTTTCAGTCAATGATAAACTGCAAATAGGATGGTGGTCCCATAAGATTATAATGAAGCTGAAAATTTTCTATCACCTAATGATGTTGTAGCCATAGTGATGTCCCAGCAAAAATGTGTTACACACATTTGTGGTGATGCTGGAGTAAATAAACATACTGTACTGCCAGTTCTATAAAAGTGTAGCACATCCAATTATGTCTAGTACATAATACTAGATAATGAGAATAAGTGGCTATTTCTGGTTTTTGTAATTGCTGTATTATACTTTCTATTATTTTAGAGTGTACTCTTTCTACTTATAAAAAAAGATTTGCTGTCAAATAGCATACTGTGATAGACTTGTAGCAGTTTCATACTTGTATTTACCGTGTCTCTTGATTGCATCATTTTCTCTTGTGCTTGATTTAATTTCATGTTGTTTTATTCATCATGACCCCTAACTGTTTACACAATGACAAAATCACCTAATGACACATTTCTCAGAAAATATCCCCATCATTAAGCAACACAAGACTGTATGTACCATGTGTACTCATGGCTTCAGTTACCATCTATCTGCCAAGGTTCCCAGACCTCTGCTTTGAGATCTAAATGTTGGTCAGCATCAACCTTTTGGCTGACATATGCCTTTAGATGTCTGCTAGACCCCTCAAAATCATCAGTTCCAGAACTGAACTAACCCTAGGCTTTTCCAGTCCCTGTGACTGGCAAGCAGCATCAACATCCATTTGGATGCCCTAACCAAGAAACTGAGGATCATCTTTGAGACTTCCCCTTCACTCTCCTTTCCTGCCCACCACCAAGTCCTGTTGGTTTTCCTTTCTAGTTGACAAATTCTATCTATACTGCCATCACTCTTATCTGTATTCCCATAGATATCCTTACTTAACTGGCTTCATTAACCTTCTAACTGGTCCCCTTGTCTATAGGTGTGCCGGCCCCATCCATTCTCCATACCTAATTCCTTAAGTTAAAAATGCAGATCAGATCACAGCACCCTTAGGTTCTCCATTCTTTTAGCATAATCAGCAACTTTAATGTGGTCACTTTAGGCTCTCCTCTTCCCTCCTGCCACACTGGTCTTAATTGTGCTGGGCAAGTCTGTGGTCTCCCATGTCAGGGCACAGTATAAACTCTTCCCTCTGTCTGGAGCATTGGCCAGTCCTTTGCCTCATGAACTCATATGCCTTTTTCAGTTCTCATTTCCACCTTCCTTGTGGAAACCTCCCTGACTCCCAGATGAGGCTAGGTTCTTTCACAGTATGTTCTGGTTCTCATCACGTTTGTGTACTTATTAATTGATGTCTGCCTCTTCCCTGGACTATACATTTTTGGGGGACAGAGCAACATCAGTTTTGCTTCAACTTAAGTAAGTTTAGACTTAAAAGTGACCTCCACCAGTGAATACTCACTAGGTGGTTGTTAGATTAATTAATGAAGTAACAAGAGATGGTAGATCTCTAAATCAAAACTGATTTCAGATCCTTTCCTTTCCAGTGTTCCACTCTATCCATTCTAGGACACGAATGTCCTTGAAAATAACCAAACTTGGGAGAAAATAGAAACAAGAAGGAAAACTGCTTGGCTGGTCCCCAAGGCTCTGTCACGGACATTACTCTTCACACTCACCTCTGGGTGAGAAACCAGCATCTGGGGGAACAGAACAGAGGGGCTCCTCAAGAAAGAGTTAAAAGACTGGAGCTCCCATTCTTACTTCTGCTTGGCCATCTCCACATGGCTTTAAACAACATCCAATGGTATCCCCTTGTCTGCAGGGGGTAATATTCCAAGACCTACCGTGGATGCCCAAAACTGCGGACAATACCGAAAACTATGTATACTATGTTTTTTACTATGCATACTTTGAGGAAGTTTAATTTATAAATTAGGCACAGTAAGAGATCAGCAACAATAAGTAATAATAGGGCAATTATAACAATAAGCTGTACAAAAGTTATGTGAATGTGGTGTCGCTCTTGAAATATCTTATTGTCCTGAACTCGCCTTTTCACTTAAGGAAGCACTTTATGGCTTCTCTTAGGCATATCTAAGTTACCAGTATCATCACTCTTGCACCTTAGGGTCATTATTAAGTAAAATAAGGGTTACTTGAACACAAGCACTGCCATACCACCACAGCTGATCTGATAACTGACATGGCTACTAAGTAACTAACAGGAGGGGAGCATATAGAGCGTGAATACACTGGACAAAGGGATGATTCATGTCCCAGACAAGATGGAGCAGCACAGTGTGAGATTTCATCATACTACTTAGAATGGCACATGATTTAAAACTTATGAATTGTTTATTTCTGAAAATTTTCATTTAATATTTCCAGACTGTGTTTAATGACAGGTAACTGAAACCACAGGAAACGAAGCTGTGGATTGCGGAGGACTTCTGTACAACCCTTTTAGAATGGCTTTTCCCCTTTAAAAGTTGTATGTATTCTTCATTTTGAAGTAACTTCAGCAAGATAAAAAAGGTGGCCTCAAATCCTTTGTGGAAGAAAGGCAATTGAATGAATGAGCAAATTAAATGAATTAATAAATATAGATAAAAGTACAAATGGAGCTGTGTTGGTGTGGCCCAGTGTGGATGGGTAAAACGGTGTAATTTTTCCCCAACCCCTTATAGAGGATGCTAATGACCAGTTTTCTGCAGAGCTGAGATACATGCTAAATTCAATTCTCAATCACTGTTTCTTGCTCCTCAGGAGTCATTCCCAGAGAGGTTGAAAATAGCATTCATTATAAATGATCTAATTCATCATAAAGTGTAAGTGACAGCCCACACTCTGAAGTACTGAAATAATTTAGGAAAAATAAAAGCTCAAGGTTATCACAGGTTAGCTCTCTGAAGCCTAGGAAGAGGGAGGAGCTATCTACTTCACACACCAGGAAGCACCTACCCAGGATGAGTTTTAAAAAGTAGAATAACGTGGGTTTTAAGTTACATTAAAGCCAGTGCCTCCAGGTCAACTCATAGGAGACCTGGAATCACGATTTCCTTCTTAGGAGCATGTTGAGTCCCTCCTACCTCCAGTTAAGGGGTGTTAACAGTGGGGAACACCACCAGAAGTCTGACACCAACTCAGGAAGTCTCAAGTCTGAGTGAGTTTCCCCTCCCTTCCCCCTCAGGCCACAGCAAATATCTGAGAACTCACCCAGGGCAGAACCATCACTGGATCATCTAATCTCTCTGAAGTCTTGCCCCCATCTCAGGCAGGCAGGCAGGCAGGCAGGCAGGCAGGAGGTAGCAGCTCAGAACTGCCTCACGATTATGCTTCTTTCTCGCTGCAGCTCTAAGCATTTCCCTTCTGTGCAACCACACACGTAGAATGTGAGTGGCATAAGTATGTGTGTGTTTTTCCTTCCGGTTGCTGTGAAGTGATGTTGTCTCAGTTCATTTCCTCTCTGTGCCTCTTCTTTTTTTCTCTGTCAGAATTTCTGATACATTGTGGATGATTCATAATTTAGGGACAGGTAAGAAATCTAGTTTTAATCTGTACAATTTGCTATTTTGAGAAATAAGTAATCTTTGAATTATTATTGCAATAAAACTCCGTGGAATGTACTTTCTAAGTGGCATAAGCTCCTTTCTAGGCTGCATGAGACAAAATGAGGCTATTTTAAGGCCAACCAAATTAGATCTTGTGGCTTTATGAACTCAATATGTCCCAGGGTTCCACTATAAATTGACACAAAACATCCTTCCATTTTACAAGTATTGAACCTGTACACTGTGATAGGCACTCAGCTAGGGGATAGGTGCACAGCGGAAACTCTCCTACTTACAATGTGGTATGGAAGCCTGGATTTGAATATGTGGAAAGGAATTTAAAAGTCACTTAGTTCCAAACCCTTTGTCTTCTTCTGGCTGTACTTTTGAGTAGCAGACAAGTGGATATGCTCTGAGGCTAACAATGCAGGTTTGGATTACCTCTACTCTTTAAACACTTTTGATTTTTCTGTGCCTTAGTTTATTCATCTGCAAAATGAGAATTAATCATTAAGATAAGGAAAAGGCTGTATTTGGCCCTCCCCTCATCTTTATACTCCACTCATGTTATATGTTTCACTCTTATGACTTCTGTTTTGTTGTTGTTGATAATGCTTTGTTTAATTTGCAGTAAGATTTCTCTGAAATTCAGATCCATGTCATTTATTTAAAAATGTTGAGCTGGCCTACATCTTGCTAAGAAACACTCTGCACATAAGCAGATGCCACATTTAAACAAAGAAACAAACACTCAGCTCAATACCTTGTGCAACTGGGTCTTATAAATACATCAATAACAGAAACACTTATATGAATCATCATACATATATTGCATCAAGTGTAGTTAGCAAAATTCATGGTCAAAATACCATTGAGGTACTTTATTTTTTTTTCTTCCTCTCTCCCTATTCTTAAAAAACAGTCTGAAGCACATACTATGTATCAAGAGCTGTTCAAGATTTGGGGTAGAATTATCCTTTCCCCAAGTTTTTATTTTATAGTGCTGTGTATTCATAATAAATCGATAGAGGTAGAGAAGTAGTATAGACAATACATAGTTTTTCAAAGGTCCCCCTATTCTCCGTCATACTAAATCAGCTAAAGTATTATTTCTTCATTAGATATTTAAGCAGTATAAATTTAAATGTGTCAATTTTAGAAAGAAGTAATTTACTATTATGCAGTATAACACGAAGATTAATGCCATCAAGTTGTCTCCATGAGTTAGTGACACTCTAGATATACTAAAAACTCTAATCTTTGGCTTCATTTTAAATAAAGTATTTGAATTTGGCAACTTGATTATTCTTAGCTGTTCTTTCTTCTACTGCCTCATGTCTTCATTTCCCACATCGAGCTGCCTGGACCTTCCACTGTTGAATTCTTCAGAATGGAGAGAAGGCACATCTGTCGAGGCAAACTGAGGAGCTCAGACTTTGTCTCAAAACAGATCAGACCTGTATTAGAAAAAAAAGTTAAATATTTTTCCCACATGTCTGTTTTCCTACTTCCAGTCTTAGATTTTTTTCTTCTACTTTTCTTCTTCTTCTTCTTCTTCTTCTTCTTCTTCTTCTTCTTCTTCTTCTTCTTCTTCTTCTGGGGGTGGGGGTCATTTTCTTCTTTTTGATTAGTGGCAGGTTATGCCATCTGTCAAAATTTTGACAAACCACACATGGTTCTGACAAAAACCAAACAGCTGTAATTTCTAATCACTCTATCCCATGGAGGCTGTGTTTTCATTTTCATCTTTATTTAAAGCGTCTTAACTGCTTTAATTAGCTTCTTCATGCCATCTCAGTTAGCTGGAATCTCAGTTAGCACCACAGAATAGTTTATAACTACCTGTTAAGCAGTAGCCAAACCCCAGGGCACTGTTTTTAATTTGTCATGAATGTTTGATCCAGAAAGCAACAGTTATATAGAGTAGAGGATGAGGGGTGAGGGAGGGAGAAGTGAGGACAATTTGAGAAGATAAACAGATTTTAAAAATCTATGGCCAAGTTGTGTGTGTGTGTGCATCTCTGTGTGTGTGTCCATGTGTATATTTGATTCCATTTGCTTGACTCATTTACATCCATGACTGAAGACAGTATTAGCCAAAGGGAATCAGCTGCCCACTGAGGAATTTAAATGAATATGTTCAAGAGTTGGTTTGGCAAGTTTTAAGAGCAAAAGTTGTCTAATATTATAACATATGCCTCATCCCTGCTTGGGAAAGGCAGTTGGTTTTGTGGTTTTCATTTTTAGATGAAGAAATCAGAGCTTAAAAAGAACCAGTTTACTTGTTCATTCAATAACTATTGTGTACCTGCAAACTCCCCTGAGCTTCTCGGTGCATTTCTGATTCATCGGTTCACAAGACACAAGGCCTGCCCTCAAGAAGCTCATAGTGTAGTGGGGAGATAATCTAGTGGGATAATCATTCCCGTTAATTGGTTCACTCATGATACTTAAAACATTTATTGAACAAGTGGTACAATAAATAAAAGATGAATAAGAATCAGCTCCTTCCCTAAGAGAAATTGCAGTCTAGTAAGCATGACAAAAATGAACCTATCCAACTTCCTCTTCTGATCTCTTGCCACTTATAACCTTCTTTTTATCTCTCTCATAAACAGGATATTTTCACCTTCCACTTCTTCTATTTTCCAAGTCCATCATATTTTCCCAAGTTGAGGAGTCTAGTGCTCTGACATTGCCAGATCTTCATGACCAGCTATTTCAGCAACACGTTGATGTCCTTTCTCTTGTTCTTCTGGGTGTTCACCTATTTGCAGCCCTACCTCTCATGCTCCAGAGCTATTCAGACTCACTGGGGAAAGTCAACGAAGGCCAATTTGTTACCTTGCGAATCTCCCCCAAACAATCCGAACTGAGGTGCTTCTGTTGCTCAGGAATCTTCCTGCTCATCTCTCACTGACTATCTGTCAAGTGTTCTTTCCAAACTCTTCTCACTTTCCAGAAGCTCTTGAGCCCAACACTCATCTCATGCCATGCTTAGGGTAAGGGCTCTTTTAGCTGCTAGGATGAGCTCTTTCAGCATCCCTCATAATCTCTGCAGAATTTCACTCTTTTATTCATCCTTTTTCTTGTTCTCTGCACATTCTTCAATCTTTTAAATTATAGCTTCAAGCATTACCACTTGATTTGTAATAATAATAGTAATAGCTACCATTTTTGATGTTCATCATTAAGAGATAAATAACATTTGCAAAGATAAAACCATTCTTCTAGGTTACAGAATAGCTGTTTGAAAAAACCTGGGTACCTGGAAGTGCAAAAGGAAGAAAGACTGAATTATTTTTAAGAGAGAACTCATGGCAAATTTTAAAGATTCTGATTTATTGGAAGTATTCATTGCATTTAGGCAATTGGCAAGCACTAAGTACTGATTTCTCCATTACTTATATTCTGTTCACTTATCCCTCTATTATTAGATGATAACCATCTTTGACCTCTCAAAAAATGATTGGGAAAATCTTGCTGGTGCTGATTTTTTCATAATTTTTTAAATTAATTTTTAAAATCTACAAGTAATAAATTCATATTGTAAACAACTAACATTGTAGGTGCAACTAAAGTGCCTTTGACCATCAATCACAATTTCAGTTTACTCCCCTGCTTTGCCCACAGTGAATCTCTGCTATCAATTTGGGTTGTATTATTCCAAGACATTTTCTAGGCATTTATATAAATATATGGAATAACTGTCAATTTGCAATTGTGCACACGTGCAATCTCACTCTTGAGCATGTTTGTGCACACAAACAGAACATGAGACTGAAACCATTATAATACACTCGGTTTCTGAGGGAACCATACAAACTACTGTTCTGGTTTCACATAAGATAACAACGAGAATACAACATCTTATTCATGAGAATATACAAAATAAAACTACATTGTTACTTTCGATAGTTGAAGAGATCAGATTCCTCAGTTTATCTGACTTTCCTAAATATACAAAAAAATGGATTTACAACCAAGTGATTTGCCTCTGAGTAGAGACTCCCAAAACAAATACCAGAGATCCATTGGCTATTTGATAAAGTATTTTTCTAGATTTTCCTTTTTACCTACATAATCTCTTAACCAAAACATCAAATCACATCTTGTCTTACTCTAGGTATGTATGCTGCCCCCTGGCAAAAACTCTAGTCCCAGGGAGGGACTGCCAAGTGCTATGATCATTAACAGCCACTTTTCTCTTTACAGTGGCTAATTTTTTATCTTTCCTCTCCCTTGAACATTTTCCTCTTTGGACTCTAAGAGCAGCCTCCATTTCACAATTCCATTTCAAGAGATTATTACTTTAAATATTTAGAAAAAAAATTTTTACTCAGTACTTAAAACACTAGCACTATCCTTTTTCCCTTTAGTTTTTATATAACTAGGTTACTATAAGGCAATAGAAATTAAAAAGGAAATAGAGCTTATTCATGCTCAGTTTTCAACACAACCTTTCATATTATATAAGCAAAAGCCTTGTGTCCACATGTTCGTGGAAGTCCTAAAACTCAGCCCCTGGACTCTACCTTCTGAATCCATTTTTCTCTTCTTCCCTTCATGCTCAATTTTTCTGAAAGAGCAGTGTGCATTCTATGCCTCCACTTCCACACCTTCCATTTCCTCTTTCCTCACCGTGCACCTTCCATTCTGATATCTGGCTCATACCCCTGGCTCTCCACTGAAATTGTCCCTGTTAATGTCACCAATGGCATCACTTCTCTCCTTTCAGACCAATTCTTTCTTTCTTTGGGAGACCCCACTTAGCCTTGGTTTACCTCTCTAATGGTTCGTTACCCCATCTCCCCTTATTTCTATCCACGTTTCACCATTGAACCTCACACATTTTCACTCTACTGCTCTCTCTGGATAGACTCACCTACTCCTATTTAAGTCTAGAGGCAAGCCTTTGCCTCCTACACTCTCCATTAAAATCATTATTATACACTTAGTTTCTGTCTTAGTTCTGGCTGCTTTAACCAAACACTCTGATCTGGGTGGCTTAGACAATGGGAAGCTGTTCAGGATGCTGAAAGTCTGAGAACAGAGTACCAGCATGGTCACCTTTGATGAGAACCTTCTTCCTCTTTTGTAGACAGATACCTTCTTGCTGTGTCCTTACATGGGGAGAGAGAGCATGTCTCTTGTTATAAGGGCACTAATTCCATTCATGAAGGCTCCATCCTCACAACCTAATTCCCAAAGATCCATCTCCTAATACCACCAAATTAGAAATTAGGCTTCAACATAGAAATTTGGGGAAGACACAGACATTTAGTCCATGGAAGTCTCTCTGCCCCCAAATATCACAAACCTCCTTTCCTTTGCTTCTTAAATTTAACCTGTCATCAAATCCTATTTTTTAAATTAAATCTCAAATCTTATTGACCAATTTCGGTTCCGTTTGTACATACCCACTGCCACTCCCTTCGTTTCAACTTTTGTTACCTGGACTATCACAATTCCTAACTGTAATAGCCCTCTTCTAATTTCTAATACTTAATACCCTGTCAGGTATTAGGTGGATCCTAAGGAGATACTAGATATTCTCATAGAAAAATTTCGAATATCCTCATGTCATTGTCTGCTTAAAAACTTCCACCAACTCCCTTACCTACAAAATAAAGTTGAAATTACTTAGTAAATTGATAGCCCTGCTATCTTCTTAGGTTCTCTCTCACTTGTCCACCTCTGGAATACCCTTTGCCTTTCTATCATTCTGAATTGTGTACCGCTCCCTAATATTTTATGTCTTCTTATAATTATGGTCTTATAAAGGTCATTCCCTTGCCTAGAATACTCTTCCTTCTCTTTTTGGCAATACCTTCAAGACTGCACTTTCCTGGGCAGAGAATCCTTCCACTCTCACCAAGACTTCAATTACTGCATTGATTACATAAGATCACACTAGTGCATCTCCCTTCCCTGAACTTGGAGATTCCTGATGGCAAGGAACTATTGCTTATTCATTTTAGGGACCAAATAAAACATTTTGTAAGGTGGTCTGAAGAGGTCTTGCATCAGAATCAACCAAAAGGCTGGTTAAGCATAGATCCTGAGGCCCCTCCCTTGAACTGCTGAATCAGTTTCTCTGGGGAGTGGAACCTTCTCGAGCAGTTCTTATGCATATGAAGTTTTGAGAATACAGTAGAATGTCCAACAAATATTTGATGAAAAAATACTGAGATCCCTTCTCCTAAAAATCTGCCCTATCTCCTTCATTTCTCTAGGGTATATTTTGTTAGAGACAGGTCCAGGGGATTTGGCTCAGATATGGTTCAAAGTGACCTAATGAGAAACACCCTTGCATTATTCTCTAATCAAGTCATGTGAAGTACCTATTGTCCTGTCCAAATGCCAAATTAGGTTTCAGGTCACTCAGAGCCCTGAAGATGATTGTCAGTGATAAGAACTAACGAATTCATTCTCAAGTGATAATTGGTGTTGCTGGCATCCTCTGCATTTTTAACTCACCAAAGCCAAGTTTTTAAGCTGAAGTGGTCTACAAGTACATTCTGGAAGTGACACTGTCTCATTCGTTGTGTTTATTACCAGAGCCACTAACTGTATCAGTCAATAGCTCTTCCCTGTTGACTTTTGGTGGATTGTGAATGGGCCTCAAGGGTTTCAAACTTATAGAGAGGTTGATGAACTTGTGAAGGCAAATCTTATTTGCACCACAAAGTCTCTAAAATGTCCTTTTAAAATTTCTTCAGTAGATTTTGAGCTCTATTAACATGATCTTGAGATCTGTCACATTGCATCATAGCAGGACTAATGAAAACTAAAAAATATGCATCGTCTAAATGACCTCATGACTACACAAAGTATCCTCAATTTTTGTTGGATTTATTATTTAACAAATAATTATATATTTCCAAAAGTACATATAACAGAAGTGTAGAAACACATCAATATCTTTGAGTAGTTGAATACAAACACATATACCTGAGAGGTGAAAAAGAAAATAAAGGCATCAAGAGTGATTTGAAATTGGAGGTCATTTATGGAAGAACTGAGACTGATTATAGTTTTTGAGAAGAGGCAAGATATAGGGTGACAATTAAGCCATCTCCTAGATTGTTCATATAATGTCAGGCTGGGCTGAGCCTTAGAGGTTGTCTAATTTATTTTAGCATATATTACTTATTCTTTAATATTTCAATTTTTGTTATATGAGGAGCACATACTCATTACTGAAATCAGAAAAAAAAGTAATTCAAAAGATGACGTAACCAATGTTACATTGGAGTGTGTATTCTTTTAAATATTTTCCCATGTATGTGTATTGTGATATTAGAGTGAATTAGTTTTCTGTTGTTGCTGTAATAAATTACCACAAACCACAAAACAGAGTACATTCTGGCTTAAAACAGAATACATTTATTATTTTATAGTTCCATTGGTTATAAATCCAACATAGGTCTCACTAGACTAGAATTAGCATGTCCATAGGGCTGCATTCTTCTGGAGGGTTTAGGGGAGAATACATTGCCTTTTCCAGCTTCTAAAGGCCACCCACATTCCTTGGCTCATGACCCCTTCCTCCATCTTCAAAGCCAGCAATGTTGAATCTCTATGACCAGGAGTCCCCAAATCCTGGTCTGCAGACTGGTACCGGTCCGTAGCCTGTTAGGAACTGGGCCACACAGCAGAAGGTGAGTGGCAGGCCAGAGAATGAAGCTTCATCTGTATTTGAAGCCACTCCCCAGCACTAGCATCACTGCCTAAGCTCCACCTGAGATCATCAGGCATTAGATTCTCATAGGAGCACCAGTCCCTGGTGCCAAAATGGTTGGAGACTGCTGTCTATGACCATTTATCTGTAATCACGTCTTTCCCCAACCACAAATGGGAAAAGTTCTCCTCTCTGCTTTCAAGGATCCCTATGTTTAGATTGGACTCTCATATATAATACAGGAGCCTGTCTCAAGGTCCCTAACTTAATGACATCTGCAAAATCTCTTTTTGCCATGTAAAGTAACATATTCACATGTATCTAGAATTAGGACATGAACATATTTGAGAGACCATTATTCTGCCTATCACATATAAAGAGTAATAAACTAAAGTTCATGAAGTTTAAGTGAGTAACCTGAAATCACAAAGCTGGTAAATATTGGATCTATCGGTTAAACTTTTTCAGACTGCAAGAATCTGATGCAAACAGATTCTCGACTAATGGAGATTTATGATAAAGGGATGTAATAAAGAACTGCAAAGAGTTTAAATAAACATAGGACGGAGGCCCCCAGGAACTGACATTTAATTCTCAGTCTATAGATATCATAACTTGTCAATATCTCAACAGCAGCATCCATGGCACCAGATGAGGCCTGTTTCTGCTGCAACTCTTGACACTTCTCAAACCCCTTCTAGCTCCCTCCAATGCCCTTCTTTTGCTGCTTAACTTCTTAGTTTCTACTGACTCATAGCTTCTGCCCACTGCCTCCTCCCCATGAGTCTTTTGGTTTCTGGACCTTTCTGTCACTTTTTTTCCTTTCTCTATGTCAACTTCAAGCTCCCTAAGTAAAAGGATCTGATAGAGTCTGTTAGTCACTCTAGAACACTGAAGACCCCTGTCCTATAGAGGTCTCCCCCAGAGTTATCTCATTGGATGGCTGTCTTCAAAAACAATGCCACTTCCTGGTTCTATCAGCAGGTTCATGAAGTCAAATGTGACAATTCATAAAGAATCACATAGGGTCACTTCCCTCACAATAGACCAACAAGCAAGTGGGCACAAAGAGACTCTTCTCCAAATCCTAGGTCAGAATATCTTCCCAAAGCATCCCTGCACACACTGCAGTTGAACCATATCTGGAAACCACTACTAGAATAATCTAGCTGAATGAAAGAGTATAAGTTGGGGCAGAATGAGAAGAGAACAGTGCCCAGAACGATTACTGAATATGGACATTTTGAAAATGGTTTAGGTCATTGCTTTCAGTACTTTAGGTCTAATTGCTGGTCTTTAACAAAGAAGCCACACAGGCTTCTGAAAGTTCTAAAATTATATCATTTTTATTAGTAACCGGGACCTCAAGTTGCTCTCACAAACCACACAAGACCCTGTGAAATAGGCTTTGGAAAAAGGACTCTGATGTATCTAATTGTGCACCCATTTGTTTCTCCATCTACATTGCTCTGCAAAGGGAAAAGTGGTCTCATTAACTTGGAAAGAATGAGTCCAAACAAATTTCAGAAGAAGAAAAATTCCCTTAGGCATGGTGAACCCTGCCACCACCACCACCTCCTCGAACTAATGGAAAAATATTGCTGTAGAAGTTCCATCTGATATTTTCCACAAAAATGTATGCTGTGGTCGCTGCTCAGAGATGCCAATGCAAATCTCAAAAACAGCCAGCCACCTCCAGACGGAGAATACAATTTGGGTTGTTTTTAGTCTGGTCGTTGGTAACCAGGGACAAAAGTTGATCTCAAAGTTTGATTAATTACATGGGGGTAGGGAAATAACCATCCAATAGACGGTGTTTTTAGCATGAATGCTTTTGCCCTGGTAGCAGAGTATTGGGACGCTGCCATATCTCATACAATCAGGACTTTTTCTATGGAGTATGCTGTTTTTCTCCTCCTATTGTGCTTTTAAAGAGAATGCCAATGGCACATTATCTCCTTGACTTTCTATGCTCTATAATAATTTATTGGATTCATTCATTTTTACTTGGAATGAAGAAATACACAACATTCTTCATGCAGGCAATCAAAACATATTTTTGGAGCAATTACCACTGTGCTATGAGCTGGAAATAAACCAGTGAGTAAAAATATACGTAGTATACTGTGTATATTTAACATCTTAGCTATAGATAATGTAAAAACAGAACTTGTAACAGCTTAAACAATAGATTTTTGTTGCCTCACCAGGCAAGAAGTCCAAGGGTAGGGTAGTCCCAGGGATGGTTAATTCAGTATTTAATAAATGTTTTCATGCCGGCTTTGTTCTCAGGTAGTTGTTTCCCTCAGTGTTGCAAAGGGTCTGCAATATCTCTACACAGTGCATTCTCCACTATGTCCAAATGCAAATTAATGCATGAATAAGTAAAGCCAAAAGGGAAATACTCCCCATTTTGGTTCCTTCTGACTTTTTTTTTTTTGAAAGGTAATCCATTTCCTAGAAGGACTATCTTCCTTGGACCCTAAACCACTGCAGAAATGCTCTCAAGTCTTAGGAGGCAGAATTGTATCACAGGCTTGTTTCTAAGCCAATCAACAGTAAAGTAAATGAAATAGTCATAATTGATTTAGACTAGTCAAATTTTGCCTCCTGGGGTTAGGAAAGAGCTCAGCCTCTCCTAAAGCACAAGATTGCCCATACACAAACGAAATCCAGCCCAATTAGCAGGGAGAAGGGGTTAGCTATTGGATAAACCAGCAGGTCTCCCTCAGTGTGGGACTTTCAGATGACACAGGAGGGAAGGGGAAAGCACTCACGCACACACACTTTTTTTTTTTTTGCACAGAATCTGAAAGATAGATGTTCCAGTTATCTTCTTTGCTACTAGTTGTAAGATCTTGGATTAGTTATTTAAATCTTGGAATTTCTGTATATGTAAAATAGTAAGTGATCCCTATCTCATTGGGCTGCTGTGAAGATCAAATATATTAGTGTATACAGAATATCTAGCTCTGTGCCTGGCCCATACGAATTGCCCAATAAATCCCATTCGCTTTGCAAAGCCCTCAGGCTGCTTACAGTCTGAATTGCTGGGTAATTGACAAGTCAATCAGCTTGTATTCTTATTTATAGGCCCCATGATGAGTATGTACAAAGGCTTCTTGTGGAGGTAATATGACCACAGTTGCTAAGAACCACTAAGGTCTCTGAAATGGGTGCTTTTCATTTTATACTACTCTTGTCAACTCTGGAACTCTTCTTCTTGTGTTCTGTGACAACATTCTCTTGGTTTCCCACCTGCTTCTCCAGCTACTTCTTTCCATGCTCCCCTATAGGGTCCTCTTTTTGGCCTGTGCAAGAATTGTGTTCTCTACCTCTGTTGCAATCTCACATGTCAGTTCTTGAGGTGAGATTTCATCCTTTCCTACACCTTCATTTTCTAGTTATATGTTCATGACATATATTAAATATTCAGTACATAGTTCTTTAATCTACTTTTTATTCAATCATTTATTAAACAAGTATTACTGAATACTTACTATGTACCTGGTACTGTTCTTCACACTGCAGATATAACAATAAATGAAACAGACCAATCCCTGCCCTTATGAAACTTACATACTAGTGAAGAGACAATGAATAAACAAATAAACACTTCCTATGTTAGATGGAGTGTTATGAAAATATAAAACTGAGTGACTAGAAAAGGGTAGACATGAAGTAGAGACAAATATTTTTGGGGTATTAAGGATAACCTTTTGATGACACAGCATTTACATAGAGACCTGAAAGCAGTAAGTGACCAAAACATAAGGCTTGTCAGAGGGAATGAAGAACACAAATGCCCATGGATGGGATTGTTCTTGGAAACTTCAAGGAATCTTCCAGTGACAAAAATGAAGTGAGCTAGGGGAAGGAGGAAAGAAACATATCAGGGACACTGGGAGCAGGTCAGAGAGGGCATCATGTGCAGTGTTAGGGCTTTGGCCTTTACTTTGAGGGAAATGGAGAACCATTGAGGTTTCTAAGTAGAGGAGTGATATAATCTAACTTATACTTTCAGAGGATCTCTTTGGCTGCTGTGTTGAGAAGAGACCTAGGGGGCCCAAGCAGAGTCAAGATTCCTGTTAGGAGACAATTACAAAACAAGAGAGGATGGAAGCTTGGAATGGGGTGGTCTCAATGCAGTGGCTAGTTATGAATAAATTCTACTTCTCATTTGAGGTGAGATTAATAGGATTTTCGGTTAGATTTGGGGAGTGAAGGAAAGAAATCAATATCAAGCCCACAGCTTTTAGTTCCAGCAAGAAGAAGGAGGAACTGTCATTTTCAGAGATGAGGAGAACTGTAGGGAAACTGGTGGGGATGAGAACAAAGAGTGAGATTTGAGGCAGGTTAAGTTCTACATGGTTATTAGACACTGATGTGTAGCTATTGAGATGGAAGGTGGATTTAGGTCAGAGGAGAGGTCTGA
The DNA here is from genome assembly GCA_028627145.1 of Eidolon dupreanum. Taxonomy (NCBI): domain Eukaryota; kingdom Metazoa; phylum Chordata; class Mammalia; order Chiroptera; family Pteropodidae; genus Eidolon; species Eidolon dupreanum. The sequence continues at coordinate 71,502,363 of CM053502.1, read as the reverse complement.
GCTGGAGATAGAACTTTAGGAGTCATCAGCAGATAGATAACATTTAAAGAAGTGATGCTGAATGAGATCACCAAGGGACTGCGCATGGAAAGGGAAGCAAACTAAAGACTGAGCACTGGGCAGGCCCCACAGAGGGGTGGAGGACAGGGGGGAAACCAACAGAGGAGACTAAAAAGGAGTGGCTTAAGAGGCGGGAGGATGACCATCAATGTGTGGTGTTCTGAAAGGCAAGTGAAGAAAGTGTCCAGAAAGAGGTGAAAAGTGTGTCAACTGCTGATGGAGGAAGTATGATGGGGCTGAGAACTGCCTAATGGATTTGATGATGTGGAGATCCTTGGTGACATTGACAAGGCAATTTCAGTTGTTGGTTGTAAGACAGAATGGGAGAAGTCAGAAATAATACGAACGAGTCCTTCAAGGAGCTTTGCTGTAAAGCACAAGAATGAGTGATAGTCAAGTGAGGCTTTTACGGTTTGTTTAAAGCTAGGAGATTTAGTACACTTTAATGATTTTTGAGAATATAAAATCTAAATTTTTGAGAATCTATGATACAGGAGAGAGGAGTGAATTGTTAGAATAAGATCCTTAAGAGGGGTAAGGTGATAGACTCTAGGAAATAGCTGAGAGGTTGGCTTCTGTCAAGAGTTTGGCTAGCCTAACCCATGGTATTGCTGCCTCAGCATCTATTTTCTTTGAACAAGCAGCCTAGAGGGGCCTTAGAGTGACACTAGCCCCTCAAGTAAGCACATACCCTATATAGCAGCCTCAGAGTCACAAGAAAATGAGTTCCTGGTATGACTTCCCCAGTAACTCTTATGATCAACAGTCTCCCCCACTTCCCAGGGCCTTCCCCTTGTGTGCTTCTTAGATAAGATCCCTGTGGAACTAACAAAAACCCCACTCATTTGGGTTTGAATTGACCAATTGGCCTCAGCCTGAGAACCACAAAGTACTCTACCCGTCAAGGCATGTGACCCAAGTCCTGCTGCTCTCTCTGTCTGCACCCTGCCTTGTCTACCCCCTCATGGACCCTGGAAGTGTGCTGTGTATTTCCTGTAGGACCAATGAGTAATACAATTCTCTATTTCAATGTCTCTTATGGTCATTTGTTGAACAAAGGAGGCTCACCATCTGACACCCTATGCTTCACTTACTGTTAATTTAACAAAGTCATAACAGCTACTCATCAAGAGGAAGGGCAGACAACAAGTATGGGGCATGAGTGGTTGCATGACCCCTGCTGATCACTTCTATTTTCTCTGTGAAATAGAAAATGAGTTCATCAGTTAAGTCTGGGGAGAAGGGCTAGGATGTGAATTAATCATTCTGAAGGTTAAATGAGCAAGGGAAATGTGATAGAATAACTGGTGGGTAAATATTGAATCAACACTGGCTATTGCACGTTGGCTCCAAAATCTATTTTGAACCCTGATATCACTCATGAGTCCCCAAATCATATATCTATTTACCTACTGATATCTCCCCCCATACCCTGGCTTCCCATAGGAAAATTAAAGTCATTTTCTCTCTGCCTACCTCTACCCAATCCTCATATACTCCCTTTTTCAGAGAACGTCACCCCCAATATTCCAAGTTTCCAAAGCAGAACAATAAAGCCTTTGACTAGCTCATAAACTAGTGTAAGATAATAGTTATTATTTTCTGAGATTGATAATACTAGAAGGGAATCATACTTTTCAGAAGATCATTATTAGCTCAGTTTGTACCCTATCAACTCAATATATCTGTGAGAGATCCAAGTAAGAAGGTGAGTAGTTTTGCTGACCCACACTAGATGACTGACTTACTGTTGGTCTCAATATTATTTCTTTAGTAATTATGAGGTGTGCGTGTGGCCCAATGTACATTCAATTCACCTGGGGCTTTTATTAAACTGCAAATGGTGATTCCGTAGTTCTAACAAACTCCCAGATGATGCCAATGATACCGGTCTACAAACCTCACTTTAAGGAGCAAAGGTTAGGAGACAGAATCGCATGCAGATCATTTCAATTTAATGTTTTAATTGTTATAATAAGGGAGCTATGTGAATGTAGTTTCGCAAGTGGATTCAAGCAAGACTGTGGAGATTGTTCACTGATAGGCCAAGAAATGTGTTCTCCATTCTGAAGATAATGTAGAACCATGGAAGGATTTAAATGGAGGGCTGACATGATTCTTTTATAAAACCATATAAGTCAGTTGAAAGTCAACCATGTATCAACTGCAATCTAGGTAATGAAGACAAAACAGTGAACCATGAACAGGAAACCTAGGGACCTGTTCTCAGGGAGCAAACATCCTGGACGGAGTTAGACAGATAATAATAAGAAAAAAATAAACAAGGTAATTTTAAATTGAAGAAGTGCAGTAAAAAAATAAATAAATAAAAGGGTTAATGTGATTGAGCCTGGGTGGAATGCTCTACGGAAAGTAATGTTTACTCCAAGAACTAACCATGCAATGGAGCCAGTCCTGCAATGACCTGCAGAAAAGCATTCTTGGCAGAAGGAATAGCAAGGTGGTGGCCTTGAGGCAGGGGTGAGCTGTGAGGATGAAAGGTTAATCAAGTCAATGTGACTAGAGCCTTGTGAGCAGGGGGAAATCGTTGTGAGATGAGGTTGGAATGAGGAACAGCAGCCAAGTCACGTAGGGCCTTTGAAAGCTGTGATGAAGAGTTTGTTTTTTATTTTAAATGTGGTAATGAAATAAGTCTGACATTTGAAAGGTAACTCTTGCTATCGTGTGAAGATTGGATTGCGAGTCTGCTTGTCAGGTGGAGTGTAGGGAACATGCTCACAACTGTAACTTAGAAAGATGGATGTGTCAGCAACATGTAAAATAGCTCAGAGAGGAAAGAGCAGCTCTTCAGAAATGTCTATAATCGACAGCCAAAGAGAGCACGAATGGGGAAATCAGACTCAAGCTTTCAAATGAGATTATAGGAAGTGAGATAAGAGATTCAAATAATACCCAATTCTTTTCAGTTAGGCTCAGAGGCCAGGACGTCCTCACTAACTCCCTTATTCAATCCTCTCTACAAACCTATAATTCTGGTTACAAAAAATCAGTTTCTGGGTTTTTACCCAGACTTACTGCAAGTGAGATCCAAGGGCATCCGGTTGTCAATGCATAAATGTTTCAGATGACTTTAAATTCATGGGAGGTTGGAATTACTGTGTGTCTCCACCTCCTCTGCCCAAATGAATGAAGATCCTTACCATTTTTCGAGCACCAATAGCTTTCTTACACTAACTGTACCTTGCTTTAAACTCTGCTGATTAACTTAAAACCCAAGTAGTAGTAAGATTTCAGGAATTCCAGAATAACTCTACCTTAAAAATACCAACTTGCAAGGTTAAAAAGCCTAGGAAGGAGAGTCTCTGCTCCTTGTTGAAGTTGGCATGCAATGTTCCTGGGAGATTTAAGACATAGGTGAACCTTGAGGGTAATGCTTTCAGTTGTAATCCTCATTTGTATTTTAATGTAAATTAGTTTCAGATCCTTCTTGAGAGAAGATTTTGGCTGGGAAACTATGGACGGTTCTGTGCCCAGAGTTGGGGCAAAAGCCTTGGGGGACTTAAATGGGGAAGGGAAAGGGGAAGGAGGTGGCACTAGAGCACTGAACTTCACTTCCTTTCCAGCGTTCGCTGGAGCCAGGAAACAACCACCCACCCCTTTCCTGAGCAGAGGGCTCTCAAAATGCTGAATCTGTTTTTATAGCTTTGCATTATCTGTGCTTGATTAGATTCTAATGTGAGCTATGCATCTGGTGGTTACCTTAAACTATGTTTTTCTATAAAAAGGAAACATCGATCTACATTTTGACCACTTTCCCATGGCTTAGCTGCTGGGCTGTGTCTCCAGACCAGAAAAGGTTTTGTGGTCACAAGGGAGCTATAAGGTAGAGCAGAAAGAATTACACTCTTGACATTCATTTTCATAGAAATAGAGAGATGGCAAAAGTAGAAGGAAGGAAAGTCATCACTTACAGAGCGTCAACTGTTTGCCCAGCTCCGCTTGGACCCTTATCACAAAGATTATCTCTGAAGCTCATTTTCCTCTAGTTCTCCCTGCTCTCTCCATTATTACAGATCAGCCCGATTAGTGAACACACCTCCTGCCGTCTCTCTAATGTGTGTGTGTGTGTGTGTGTGTGTGTGTAATAACTAATATTTATTAAGCACATAATACATACTAGGTGCTTTACAGGGGTTCCTTCATTTGTATTCTTATTTTCAGATAAAATAACGGAAACCTGGAGATGCTAATTACTTGTCCAGAATCAGCAGTGTCATGATTCAAATCCAGGACACTGGATTTTAGAGATCACATATTTAGCCATTATGTGATATCACCTTTTTTCTTAGACAGGAAAGGCACAAAATTATACGCCTGCTCTCATTACAATTTTCCCCTACATTTATTTTTGAGGTTTTCAGGTTTCTTATCCTTTTGTCCCCAAAGGTATTGCCTCTTCACTTTAGGTACCCATAGCCCTCTTATATTGTATACCTCACTAACACCACTACCTCTTTTCTGAAAAAATTATCCAATATAATTTATTTATTCATACTTATATTTTGCCTTCCAGGCATAAATGCATTTTTGGACTTTTTAACTCTAAAGAGTTTATTTGTTTGTTTGTTTTGTTTTGTTTTGTTTTGTTTTCTGAAAATCTTCAGTGATCAACTCACAGATAAGGATCTATTTGTCTCTTGACTGTAGTTTTTGGATGCCTGGAGCTGGTGAATGGTTGGACAGCCAGAGTGGGGGAAACTTCTCTCAAAGATCTCCTGCTTATCTGGAGAGGGTGAGCTCCAGAACCAGCCACCAACATGAGTGTGTTCTATGGGTGACATATGTTGTATAGGAACAGGTATCCTGGCCTTATTAGCTTCTGAGCTGTAATTCTGAAATCTGGAGTCTATTCTGCCTGAGCATTCATTGATTCACCAAGTATGCATAGTCACTTTAGTGGCACTGGGGATGCTCTGATAACCAGGACAAATATTGTTCCTGATTCTACAGAGCTCACAATGCTAAGTAGGCGAAAGACCTTAAACAAACAACTTCAGTGGAAAATGAGCAGATGTCATCCCCTATGTGTCCTCTTCCTTCCTCTTCTTTCCTTACTCCACTGACATTATAATTTTTCTCCTATCCCTTTGCCCCAAGGCTCCCAGATACAATGTAGTATCTAGAACCTTCCTTCCTCTCTTGCACCAATATCCCAGCTGAGATCTGCCTATCTCACTTCTGCCTAGTGGGTGATCATTATGTTTGGCATAGCTCCCTGCCAGCCAGGAAACTCATAACTTGTGGCTCATTTTTCTCTACCATGAATCTTTTGGTTATTCCAAACACACAGAATTAGGAACAGTGACAAAACAGGTCATAGTTGATGGTGAAGTTCAGAGTGTCCATTTAATTCATTTATTCAATTGGCAAACCTTACATGTCTGGTATCTTCCAGGAATTGAAATATGGGAAGAAAAACATATAGTTTCTGCATAGTAAAAAGACTATAAATTTCCAAAGGTAAGAATCCCCTCTATCTTCTTCATGGCTCTGTTTCCAAAATTTAACTCCTTTATACAAAGTGGGTACTTAATAAATATTTGTGAAATAAAAGAATGAATTCATACTTTGGTAGAAAAAATAGATATACAAAGAACTATAATAAAATGGATGACTTGACTGAACATCCCTTAAGTGCTATGTACTATATCAAATAAGACAGTTGCAATCCTTGCTCTTATTAACCTTACAGTTAAAAATTTGCACAAATAAGTATTAGAGTTGCGATAAGTTATGAGAAGAAGTGTGGGGTCTTGGGGGCATATAACAAGATATGTTTGCCTGGCTCATGCAAAAGCCCTGTAGCTCTTGAAAAGATCACATTACTTTTGAAAAATTGAAAGATTGATAAGGTTGAAATATTCTGAGTGAGGGAAAAGGAAAATGGGAAGAGATGAGGTTAAGAAAGAAAGCACTGATTGTATTCCCAGGACTTGGAGTGCAAATTAGGGATTTGGGGTTTATCTTAAGAACAATGAGAAGCTTTTCCAAGGTTTTAAGCAGGAGCATGGTATGATGAGTTTTAAATTTTAGATAACTATTCTGCTCTGAGGATAAAAAATGAGAGGAAGTTAAGAGCAGACAATAAGAGCCAAATTGGGATGTTATTACAGTATTCTAAGTATGAGATGACATTGCCTTAAACTAAGAGGGTGATATCGGAGACAGAAAAAAGTGAATGAATCCAAAATACTTCTTGGATATAGAATTAATATGCCATGATCATTGGATGGTAAGTAAGGTGATGGTGAACAGTATAGGAGAGAGATTGTCAAGCATAATTCTTCTATGTCTTGTCTGAGTAAGCTCACAAATGTTGGTGAAATTTTCTGAGATTGAATTCTGGAAGAGAATCATATTTTTTAGAGGAAATTACTAGTTAGGTTTCGAATACTACCACTTTGAGATACCTGTGAGACATCCAAATAGAAATGCTGAATAGTTTAACTAATACACATTGGATGACTGCTTGGCCCAACATTACTCCTTTAGTAATTATGAGGTATGAATGTGACCCGATCTAAATTAATTATAATATCTCATTTTTAGGCTACAGTGATTGATTCATAGAAAAGCCATGTGAGCCTCATTGAACCAATCATATTGCTACTAAATCTGTGTGGGCAGAAGAGAGAGTTTTACACTCTGCTTTCAGAGCTGTGAAGCTTTAAGTTCAGAGTTATTGATGAGTATGTCCTCTCTGTGGGGATTATGTTGGCTTAAAAGAATGAAGATAAAATGCAGAGAGAGGAGTCAAAGAGAAAGAACCTTGAGAATACTGAAGTCCTCTTGTTCTTGTCTCTAGTTTGGTTACATGAGTTATGAGTCAGTATCTATTAACCAATCTCTCTTTCTCTCTCTCCCTCTCTGTCTCTGTCTCTGTCTCTGTCTCTCTTTCTGAGTGTGTGTGTGTGTGTGTGTGTGTGTGTGTGTGTGCGTGCATGCATATGTGTGTTGTTTCATTTAGCTAGTTTTTGATTTTATCACTTATAATCATGATAGTGCAGCAATACAAATAAACAGTTGGATTTATAATCTAGAACTGAAAAAGAGAGATCTTATCTATAGATATATGTTGAGAATTGTTGATATAGATATAGAATGTAAAGACAGGGAATGGGCAAGATCACCAAGAAAGAAAGGAAAGAGAGAGAAGATTATTGAGATCTAAGCTCTGAAAAACTCTAACATTAGAGATACAGGAGAGGGAGATGAACTCGCAAAGAAGTTGAGCGAAATGCCTTTAGTCATTGCAGGAAAACCAGTAGAGTATGGTGTCACAGAAGCCAATGGTGTTTTAAAGAAGTGGTGGTCAACAGTGTACAATGTTCAAGAGAAGACAAGTATGTTAAGGACAAAAAACTGTCCATTAGATTAGGCAGCATAGAAGTCTTTGGCACCTTTTCCAAGAATAATTTCAGTAAATTGGGGAGATCAGAAGCCACTTGGGGTGGATTGAGGAGTAAATAGAAGTGAAGAAGTAAAGCCCAAATGTGGAAACAATTCTTTGAGAATCCTAGCTATGAGTGAGGAGGAATTGGATAGGATGCATTGGAAAGGGAGTTCAGGAAGGAATATTGTTTACTTCTAAGCTTAGAGGGAATAAAGCAATATTATATTTAAATCCATTAGACCACAGTGAAGAAAGCATATGCCTGGGTGAAAAGAAAGATTTCCTCAAGGAGATGATTTTGAGCTGAGTCTTGAATAGTGAGTAAAATTTTTCCAAATGAAGAAAGCATTGCATGCAAAAGGAAGATTGTAAGCAAAGACATTTGGAGAATGGTCAGTATCAGTGCATGGAAAACTTTAGCCTGGGACCCTGTTAGAGATATATGAAAATCCACCCAAGATCTTTCTTTATCTTTTATTTTTGTTCTCATTTTTATCTTTAAAACAATAGGCGAGGCCAGATTATCTTTAAGGTTTGTTATATTAAAATTCATAGCTAATGGTGATCTGTCTTGAATGTTTTGTGAGATTGGTAATAACACTCCCCAAAATGAATGTCCCACCACAGCAATTTCCTGAAATTATGCTTCATATTGTGTGGTGAGTGGCCTCCAGGAGATTGGAGACTCAACCCAAAGAGGCTCCCTTAAGAAAAAAAATAATAAAAAAAGGAAAGAAAAGAAAAGAAAAATCATGAAATATCTCATAGATCTACTGTGTTTTTACCTTCAAAGTTTATGTGCATCCTATTCCTTAATGTATTTGACATGGTTTTATTATTAAAATATTTTATTATTGTTCATTGATGCCCCAGGAAAAAAGAACAGCTTCACCCTTTAGATTTAAATATTTCCAGGTTTTACCTGTATAAGCTCTGAGTAAGCTTATGCTCCTATTTTCTGGTCTTTTTTCACTTGTCCACGCACTGTCAGCTTCATAGAGGCAGAGTCTGAGTGCCAGCCCTCTGCACTGGTAAAATAGGATGGAACCCGAGGAAAGAGAAGAAGAGAGCTCTAAGAGTAGCTAAATGGGGAGGAAATTTTTAAAATATTTCTTCAATTTAATTAAATAATTAATTAATTTTAAAAATTAAATAAAAAATAAAAAATGATAAATAAAACTCAGACACACACACACACACACACACACAAATAAATAAAGAGCAGCTTAACTGAGTCAATCGATCTTTATGAATGTCCTGGTCCAGAGGGAATCAAGCTATTCACATGTCGTGTTATTCATATCAACTTGGCTGTATGATTTTTTGTTTTTACAAAAGCCTATGAGATATAAAAGCCACATAAAATTGCCTGAAAGAAAAAAACAACACACATTGATTGGATTCTTGGCAAAACACTGAAAAAAAATGTCTCAGAACTGATGAAGCAAGTAATTTTTAGATGAATTTGACCTTAAATATATTGATGCTTCTGTGAATGAGTTCATAGCACATGCTACAAACTCCTTTGGCCTGATCCTTCAAAAAATCTTCATTTTTTTTCTTTTTATTACATAATAAAATGAGCAGTCTCCCAGTACTGTCTCTTGGAAGCCTTCCTCAATTGAAAGTTCTTTTTCTCTGCTTCCATCTTTGTGTTTGCCTTTACTTTTTCATATGCTCTACTTTTGTAACCAAAAGACATTAATGGAAATTTAAGTTACCACCATTCATTTAGTATTTTAGTTGTCCCCATTTTTAATCCATGAACTCACCCTGATCATTAGATTTCCAATATAACAACCCTCTACTATTTTACTAATGAAAAGGTTGAAGACTAACACTTTATATGGCATTACAAGGAAAGGATTAAGCCAATGGTAGTTACTGAGATCTGACTTTGTGATAAGAGATCTACCAATGATTAGAAGACCTCATACAGTTGATCTTAAAATGGAGTTAGTCTAGATGGTGCCAATGGGAATTAAGGGACTGCATGGTCCCAGAGCAAACACAATACCTGTCTTTTGAATACCCCTAATCTTAGAGTCAAATGAAGAAAATGGGTCTTTCTAAGGGCTAGCCACACATTCCCCAGTGATTATAGTACCAAATACTTGACTCAAAGTAGGTGTTTATCAGAGACTAGAAACATCTTCTAAATCATTAAGGGATTTAAAAGTCTGCTTGAGGGTCCCATGTTATCAAAATTAATGGGTTTTAAAGTCATTTATCCACATCTGACACTGTATCTAGAGAGGTTTTCAATAATCTTGGCTGTGTAAATCATTGAAAGGAAAGGAAATTTACTTCTAGAAATCATGACCTGGATATAGATATGTTGCCTTAGTATGTCCTGTTTACTTTGCTTATAGAACCTTTATTATGTATATGTTGAACAAATTTCAGGAACTCTGTGGAAGCAAGCATATTTATAATGCTTATGTCTTTATGTTTCCAGCAGCCTAGATTTTGGCATCAGAGTTAAAATAGATTTTTAGTATATGTATTGTTTTAGAGATTAGGAAAATCCAGAGGTCTTCTCAGGATATTGCCCCTTAAATTATTCCCTATAAAATTGTCTTATAATAGGAATGATCAATTTTTTGGCCTTTAGGTTTAAGCTCGAACCTCTGGTAAATGCACCATACTCTGATCGAAACATTTTATTATTATCATTCATTTAGACTAATGTGAATGAGACCTCTGAGACATTTTGACACAGAGTGGAGAAGAGAACTCAGGATACTGGGTTGCTATGGGTGATAATGAGGAAAGATTCTTTGAGAATGGAAATAAATAAATTCTGACTTTGCTTAATTTAACTGTTATACTTAGATGGCCTTTCCCTCAGTCAAAGAGGAGCTGCTACCAGACCTTGAGCACTTTTTTTGTAAATAGGAACGGAGTATGTAGTGTCACAGAACCTAAAATCAGCTTCTGTTTCTGAAGGCCCCCTCTATGGGCATGCACCAATCTAGGTCAATGTGAGCAAATCAATATGACTTCCATCCACAGATCTTAGGCATTTGTATCTATTGTACATTCTTCATGGCTGTTGCTCTTGTTGCTGGTTATAGAATTGACTTTTGAAGCTGAGCGATGCTAAAACCTTCTGTCAGGAAGTAGAGTTTGCATATAGAATTTTCCTTTCTTGGAATGTCTTCATCTGTTTTTTGTATCAGGGTAATGCTGACCTTATACAATGAGTTAGAAGGTGTCCTCTCATCTTTTATTTTTGGGAAAAGTATACGAAGGGTAGGTAATCTTTAAACTTTTGATAGAATTCACCAAGTGAAACCACTTGGATCTGAGCTTTTCCTTATGGAAAGTTTTTTGATTACTACATGTGGAGAAGCAAAGAAAGATTAGTGGTTGTCTAATGATTGCTTGGTAGTGACTGTTAAGAAAAACAGAATTTCTTTTTGGAGTGATGAATTGTTCTAAAATTAGATTGTGGTGATGGTTGCACAACTGTATGAATATACTAAAAACTATTGAGTTGTGCACTTTAAATGAGTGAACTGGCATGTGAATTCTATTTTAGTGCAGCTGTTCATCATCTCTACTATTTCTCTTTTCTGTGTATTAATTTCTGCTTTCTTTTCTGCTTTTTAATTTCTTTAGATTTGCTCTTATTTCCTAGCTTATTAAGTTGCAAATTTAATTCCTTCATTTTCAATTTTTAATTTAAAGTTATATGTTTACCTCTAAAAACACTTTAGCCACATCTAACAATTTTTAAAAGCAGTATTTTTATTCTTTTGTAAATATTTTATAATTGTCCCTAAAATTATAGCTTCAAAATACATAAAATATGTGAATATTTTGCAATCTCTTCTGTAATTTTCTCTTCTCCCATGAGTCAATTAAAAGCATGTATAAAAAGTCTTCCAAATATGTGTTTCTGTTAATTATCTCCTGGTAGATTTTTATTTTTACTATTATGTAGTACCTATATTTATCATTATTAATGTGTTGTGTCTGGAATTCTATTTTGTTTACTATTGATATTGCCACATAGAATTCCTTTGATTATTAATTGCATGGTATCACTTTTTCATAACTTTCAATCTTTCTGTATGATTGTGTTTTAGATTTTGTTTAGTGTTTTTCATAAACAGCAGCTAGCTGGCTCAAAAATTCTCAATCTGTTAATCTCTGTCATTTATCTGATAAGTTTAATCCATTTTCATTCTTAATAATTACTGATATATTTGCACTTATTTATATCACATTATTTTCTTTTTACTATCTAGTTTCATTGGAATATATATTGAATATATATCTCCTGTTTTCTTTTGAATAAAGTTGGTGTTTTTTTTGTTTTGTTTTTTGTTTTTGTTTTATTTTTAGTATTCTCCATGTATCTTTCCTCCCTACTCTATCGGTTTGGAAGCATTTTTTTTTTAAATTCTGTTATTTCTATTATTTTAATTATCATCTCCAATCTTTGACTATATTATTTTTCCCAAAGTCTAAATTTATTCAAGAAATTGTGGAATTATATGCCAACTGTAATAAAAAATAAATTTAAAAAAATAAAGAAAAAAATTTGAGAATGTTACAAACTCTCCAGGCATGTTTACCCATTAAATAACTACTTCCTGGAATTTTAAAACTTTTTCTTCAAATTTGCTAAAATAGCTTTTGACATTAAATTAAATTAACCAGCATATTTACCATTTTCTTGTATTCCATACTTTCCTTCTGGGTCTACTTTTCCTTTTACTTAAATACAATCTTTAATAGTGGTGATCATGAGCATCGATTGGTAGTAAACTCTCTTGGTCTTTATGAATCTAAAAACATCTTTATGCTCTTCAGTTTTCTTTTTTTTGAATAATAGTTTGTCTAGATATAAATGTCTAGGCTGTGTTACTTTCACTTAACGTTTTGAAGATATTATTCTTTTATCTCCTGGTATCTACTATTACTGTTAGTTTAACTGTCAGTCCTTTATAAGTAACCTGTCTTTTTACTTTAGCCATTTTGGAGATTTCCCCCCTCTCTTTGTTCTCATTGTTTGTAGTCTCTCACTATATGTATTAGCTTGTAGTAATTAATATTTATTTATCACTCTGGGTTCTTGGACTTAACTTTTGTTCTTAGTACTCTTTAGTTCTGGAAAAAAAAAAAAACATTAGCAAATACCTCTTCAGGTAATGCTTTTCTACCTTTCTGGGAAATTCTGTTAGATATATATACGTTAGACTTTTCCATTTATCCTCTAAAACATTTAACTGTTTTATCATATTTTTCTATGTCTCTTTGTGATGCATTTTACTGAAATCCTCAGTATTATCTTCCAATTTTCTCTTTCTAGACAGTCTGGATGTCTTTCAAAACTTTTTCAATAAATGTTTATCACGTCTGAATTTTTTACATTGTTTCTTTCAGATATACCTGTTTTATTTCTTCCTGTTTTTGCTTGCCAATTCTGTGTTCTATTTCTAGTCAATGTTATTCTTTCACTTATTTACTTTATCATCCTAAAGGTACTTATTTTAAAGTTTTTGTCAGCCTATTTTTATATGTTAGTTTTGCTTGGTAAAATGTATCTTCTAGGTGATTTGTATTGACCATCTGTCTTAGCATTATATTACTTTGTTTTGGTATCATGGTTTCTAGGTTCATTTTGAGAAGAAAATATGGTTTATTTGTTTTTTTGTTTTTGTTTTTTTGGTTTTTGTTTTTGTTTTTTTTTGTTTTTGTCTCCTTCTCTGTCCATTCCTTCCTCCCTAGTTGTTTTAGTGATCGCTTCCACCTGGACCCTTGTTGCTCACTGACCAAAACAAGTTTTTTTTGTTGCAGGCTTGGAGCTCATATACCTTAAAATTATGGTCTTGAGGATTAAAGTTTATAGCCAATCTGGTAATAGAGCCATTAGTTAGCCTCTTTTAGATTCTGGATATAAGGCAGTTTTATTAATTCAAGAAGGCAATATTCTCAGGCAACAATTAGAAGATTTTTTTCAGCCTTTTTTTTTAATCAGTGAGAGTTCCACTCCAGTTTTCAGCTTGATTCCTGTTGTTACTTACATGAAGTAATTTTAGTTACTATTACCTTAGATGAGCCAAACTCGCAGACGTCTTTGCCTACTTCCTGCCCCAGAAGCAGGCTCAGATCTTTGTGTCATATGCTACTGATTGCCCTGCTTTTCTGGTCCATGTACCTGGGCCATGTAGATGCTCATTGTGTGTAAACCCACTTATATTGTTTTACTTATTTATATATATTTTGTCTGTTATTCTTGCTGAACCAGGATGTTGAGGTTAGTGGTGGGGGTGGGTATATATACAAAGCATGTACTTAATAATCCAATTTTATACCTCCTTAGTGTGATTCTTGCTTAAATACTATTTCTAAATTGCTTTAAAAATTTAAAAATACCTTGAGATCAACTGAAATAAACACTTTCTTTGTGCTTTCTAGAACTGTAGAGCAGCGCTGTTCAATAGAGATATAACACAAGCCACATAAATTCTTTTACATTTTCTAGTAGCTACACTAAAAATATAAAAAGAAACAGGTAAAATTAAGGCACATTTTACTTAACTCATTATATCCAACAGATTATTGTTTCAAAATATAATCAAATATAAAAATTAGTAAGATACTTTTATTCTTTTTTTCATAATAAATCTTTGAAATCTGATGTCTATATTGTACTTACAGAACATCTCAATTCAGAGTAGCCATGTTTTAAATGCTCAGTAGCTATGTGTGACTAGTGGCTTCCATATTAGATGGTGCAGATTTATAATATTTATAAAACGATCATAATTTAATCATCATGAAAAATTAATCACCATCATTACTAGTTTGGATTTGGGAATGTTTTTTTTTCCCAAGAATTTCATTAAGTAATTGAGGCAGGGAAAAGTTTAGATGGCCTCAAATGCTGTATTTTCCTCTATTTTATACTCAACATCACAATATTAGCATATTTAATGAACACTCCTTAGTTTCATTGAGGGAAGACAGTGGAACGTCTTGTGCATACCAATTTAAAATAGAAACAAGGTCGTTTTTGCTATCAATCTTGAAAAACTGTTTTCTGAAAAGTCAGTTTAATTTTCTTTTGAGTAACATGAAATAAGATTATATAACATTTAAAATGGTCATTACATTAATTACCTAATAAATTAATTAAGAAATTGAACTCTATTTACTACCAAAAAGCATTTGAAGGTGTTGGAAAGGATTAGTAAGGAGTCAAAAGTGTAAAATATGATAAAGTTTTATGGGCTTGTATGGAATTTTTGCAGTTATGATAACTTCTCAATTCCCAGGGACTTAAGACATTTGATTTTACTGAGTGTTCTACAGTGGTTTTGATAGGCTGTTTATAGTCTGACATCTCAAGTACCTCAGGCAGCTGGGTAGATCTGTTTGGATGCAAGAACTCCTTGTCTTCTATGTTGCTATCAATAAACTTTGCTAATTCTGGAAAAAGTAATTATTTCAAAGTATATTGTTACATTATTAAATCACTTGTTTTCCAAAGCATGAGACCACCTTTTCTCAAGAAATCTCAAAATCACACTACTTTATAAAACTGCTTATTTATACAGCTTAGAAACATTGATAGTTCATCAACCTCCTGATTGTATGGCCAATATTTAAACATGCTAATTTGTCACATCTTTTGAAACCTTTTCCTTTATCATTGTGGTTTTCTCCAGTAATTTCCAACCATGTCATATTTAATGAAAACAATACTGGTAATCACACTGGTACATAGCCCTTTTCTCTTGGGAATCTCCAAATGGTTTCCAGATTGGTGGAGGTCAGTTTTCAAAAGCTCCATGTGAAGAAAGAAGGAGGAGGGATTAGTTCCCAATCAAGGTGGGGGAGTGAGGCTCAAGACAGGATTGCATCATTACCTATGCTATTCAGTCCATCTGTGCTATAACATTTCCTTTCTGCCCAAATGTTCCAATAAGCTGAAGTGCATCTATTTGGCAGGGAGTCCTCTCATACTGTCTGGGGAACCATCATACTGTCATCACAGCTAAATATGATAGGTTCCAGGAATTTAGAAATTGTTCTTGACATGATGAGAGGCATTTATATGTCCTAGCATTGGGAATGTGTCATTTCCTATGTAAGCAGTACTGCCTCAGTACTTTCTATTTCAGTTACCATGGCTTCTTTTTCCCCCTGGCACTTGTCACCACATAACATATTACATATTTGTTAATTTTCTGTTTCTACTCACTAGTATGTAACCTCTATGAAATTCCTAGCTTTGTTTGTTTTATTCACAGGTATGTTTCTTAACCCTGGCATTTAGTAGGAGCTTAGTAAATATTGAATGAAAGAATGAATTTGCATGCAAGAACTGTACCTTCTTTCAAATAGTTAAGTGGAGTTAGAAGTTTAGATTCAAATTACAGTGCTGTAGTTTATTAGCTGTGAGATCTGAGCAAGCTGCTCTCTGGTTTTCAGGTTTCTCAGGTATAAAATGGAGTAATTATGCATACCTTCTATGTTAATTGAGGACTAAATGATGTAAAATGCTCAGCCAAACTTAGACCTGGCTTTCAGTAAGCACTGAGAGAAGGGCAACTATTTGGGTAGGGGGGAAATGTATTATTATTTCAGTGGTTTGTGGAAAGTTTTTAAAACTCAGAACCTTCAGTTCACCTGTGAAAGTTTAAGCCTCAGGGCTAAGTCATACTGCTTCAAGGATCAGGGGCAAAACCTGAGCATGGTCATGGGTCCCAGATTGGAGGCTGGGGCAGCAGGAACATGCTTAGGGGTTTTCCAGTAAAGAATATAAACAGTCTTCCAGAACACTCTGTTCTGCACAGGGGGGCTACAGAACTGTTTCATATCCCAGCCCAGCGGGATGAGAAGAGGGGTCTTATGATACCCCACACCATGTAGTTTTTAACAAACAGAAGATAAATCATTGGTTCAGCACCCTTTGGCTGGAGGTTATCAAGTTGGCTTTGCTGAATGGTGCTTAGCCCTTATTTTGGTCAGGAAGGAGAGGAGGCGAGACCCCTGATTACCAGCTCCTTCCCAATCCTTAGAGTACCAATAGCTGACTCAGCTAACACAACCCTTCACTTTTGGAAAAAGCAATAAATACCCTGAGTTTTTGCTTCTTTCCAGGCTCTTGTGGAGAAGGTATACCTCTGAAAGGAAGTGAGTGTTAAGTGCATAATCTTATCTTCTTCTCAAAGAATACTTTAGCAATCATGTTAAAAAAAATGGCAATGCACAAATGCAATAAGAAGCTGATAAGTATTTTTGAAATCTCCAGGATTACATAGATGCAGATGCACTTCAAATGAGTAATAGTTTAATGTAATAAATGAGACAAACACATTTAAAACCACTTTTAAGTTGTTTGCACTTTTACACATGGGAGAGACTGTTACCATTGCTAATACTCAGGCTATATTTTTCAGATTAAGAAAAGGGTGGTAAAAGGATTTCAGAGATAGGGTGCTCAGATAAAGGTTTCTATTAAAACACATATGTGCCTGCATGGGTGCGTACACATTCACACACACACACACACACACATGCTCATATACTCTGCTTTTGCAAAGCTTTCAAATCCTAATTTCTCTTCTCTGTACTCTTGGACAGAGAGTCATCATGTGGGAGCCCTGGCCCCCCAAACTCTGCTAATTCCCAGCTCCTGCCTTTGCTGACCCTCCACTCAAGAATGTTAAGAATGCTTCCTTTCCCTGCCCCCCTATGCTATCTCACCCACCCAAATCATGCTCAGTTATCTAGGCTCCAACCCAGGGCCTAGAGAATTCTTCCCTCAGCATTTCACAGTGATTTACATTCTATTTTCTCTAAGCATCTGTGACATGTTTGTGCCATCCTGTGTTTATAATTGGAAGTTTGTTTTTATAACTGGAAGAGTGGAATAAACCAATGTCTTCACCATACTTGTTCCCCACCAGCAAGATAGGCACCGAAGGGTTCTTGTATAGAAAGATAATAAATCTTCCCACTCCCTCTTCCTCTAATGGATGCTTCCAGAGGACAGGAATGTGACCTAACAGACAGAAAAAGTAGCAAATCAAAGCTTCTGCAGGGCTTTCTGTAGCCATCAATGATTAGATGGTTCTGACTGATCCTAGGTCTCTTAATCAGGAGTAAGAGGCTCAAAAGGGTCCATCTGAGGGTGAGAAGAGTTGAGGAGTGAGGAGAAGGAGGGACAGATGACATTAGACACTTTTCAGTACATTGATATAAAGTGTTTAACAATCATTACCAAGGGCCTATTCATGTGAAACTTGACATAGCACATACCCTGAGCCACATGTCACTTTTGTTCTTCCCCACACCCTTTCAGTGCCCAGACACCCCTACATAGACATACCACACACACAAACACAACATAAACTTGTACACACACACACACCCCCCATACACATGCAAATACCCTCCACCTTTGTTTTGGGGGGTCCTAATGTTAGGTGGTTAGTCAGACATGAGCGACAGGGAGTACAAAGGAAAGGGGACCCAGCCTAGAGACAGCCCAAAGAACACCCCAATGGTAGTAGAATTCTGGGTACACACATGTGCACTAGTCAGAATTATATAGCAACCAGGTGTCAGTCAAAATGACCTCACTTGCCAATTACCTAAGAATGCCTTTGGAACCATCCATCACAATCCAAATATAAACCAGACATTTCTGGGCCCTTTTTGCCCTTCTGGGTCTTCCTTTTGCTACCTTCTTTTTCTCCCTTCTTTTTGCCTTCTTGTTATTGTGGTTGTCTTTATAGTGCTCTGTTGCAGCTCTCATTGCTGGGACCATGTGCCTCCTTGGGGCATGCTCTGTCTTTATTCATGTGCCTTTTGGGACATTCTTTGTCTTCCTATTAAATCTCAATGACCTTTGATTCTTCATCGCCATCATTTGAGGAAGAACTGAGAGAAAATGCTAACTACACGTCTTTCTCCTTCCCCACTAATGTTGGGCTGACACCGAACTCAAACCTCCTATTGGCCCCAACAGTGACACTAAAATGCAATGACCTGGGCTTACCAGGCACTTTTCAGTTTTCCATTCTATAACATGACCTTGGAAAGAGGGGACAATGGGGCTGTTCCTCCCTAAGACAATCCTGGGGGATTTCTGGGATCTGTTCTTATTTTTATTCGTATCCTTACATCAACATTGGCTACAAACATAATAATCTCCATGTTTTACTGGGAAAATAGGAAGTCAGGTTTTTGTTTTTGTTTCTTTTCTTTTTTTTGTTTGTTTGTTTTTTTAAATTTCCCTTTTTAAAGATTAAAATTAAGGCAGGAAGGAGAAAACTATTACTCTGCTGGACCCAGCATGGATGGGAGACCTAGGCCCAGCCTGGTTGTCTGTATACTTTTCCTTGACCACAGCTCTCCAGTCTATGGCTTATTCACTTTTCTCAACTACAGGAGGAAGTAACTTCAGAAATGATTTCAGATGTCCTCCTCACCCAGCACACACTCCTACCCTATCTGATTCTAACCTGTCTTCCTCATACTTTCTTCCTGCTGCCTGGCCTCTTATACTCCGGCCATTTCCCCTCCTGAAAATATTCTAGGTCTCTCAGTGTTCTGGCTTGACTCATCTTTGCCCCTTACCTATTATCTCTGCACCAGCTGCACAGAGTCCTACTCCTTCCTGAAAACATTGCAGAAACTCCATCTCCTTTATGGAGCATGCTGTAATTATCTAAGCCAGGAGTGCCTGCTTCTCCGCTTAGAAAGGATTTACTGTCCTCATGTGGCATAAATCCCATTTATTTATTTGACAAATGTTTGTTAAACACCTAGAATGTACTAAATAAACACCATATGTGTGAGATATATCGATGAAAAAAATCACAAAGAATAAGCTTCCTGTTCTGTGATCAGTTCCCAGATTGGTTGTAGGTTCTTTTTGGGGAAGGACTGTGTCTAACAGTTATTTGCATGCCCCAGAATATAGTAAGAATTCAATTGACTGTATTGAATTAATGATTAACTAATAAATTCACTCTTCCTTTTGTGCCATGACACACAGAATTAGAATCAACACTTTAGATGGCCCCTCTAAATAACTAAGGCTGAATTTAGAAAGAAGAGGAGTACATTTCATTCTTATTTAAAATATTAAGTGATTGTTTTCTGCATCAAATGTAGAATTCTGGTTTTATCAAACACATCTCAGGGAAACATTCAAGCCTCCAAAACAGACAACAGTTGTAAACATTTCTTCTTCCCGCTTAGACTGTGGAATTCCAGAGCCTGACATGTGAAATATCAGTTTTCTTCTCCCTAGGAAGGATGGAAGTGGGGTGGAAATAAAGCACCGAGGGTATTTGTGTGTTTAGACCCTCTGGGTGATGCCTAAAGCTGGTTGGGGAGTAACCTCAGCCCACAAACCACTAGCAAAGGGGTTGAAAAAAAAAACAGGCAGGACTCAGAGGAAAGGGACACAATTGCTCAATGACCCAGAATCTGGATCCTAGAAGCCAAATTATGGTTAGCCACATCACTGCCTTATTGACCTTGCTCTTTGGTACTTACATTCTTATGTGTACACTGTATCTTTTTCTTTTTCTAACCATTTTCCTCCTTCCCACCAGCACAGTTTGTACTAAAAAATGGCATATGGCACGTACATGGGCATTTTTTCTCAGCTTAAGACATAGTCAAGGCTCTTGATGACTTAAAAGAAAAACACATGACATCAGCTATTTCCTTCCTGATAACTACACTACTTTAAAGGAACACTGAGGTTTTGTTATAAAAAAAATACCCTGATGATTATATAACCAATGAGGTCTACATTTTCAGCATATTTTGTTTTGTGCAGACTCAATTCAAATGTTTAGCCCTCATGTAATCTTCTTTAAGCTTTATGGTTTATTTGACAATCTGGTGAACTTTTACACTTACCTAAAGGTTGGATGTGCATTTTAAGGTATCAAAGCATGAACTATTTTATTCTGAGTTGAGGTGAAGGGGGAGAAATGGAATAGATTTCCAGCCTTAAATTAGTATTAGATGATATGCTTCTGGGAGCCCTGTGACATCAGGTGATCAGAATGATGGAGCAATAGCAACCCACATGACAGTTGGGGAGGAAACTGAACAAATTTCCCAAGTCTGAGACTGTGAATACCCAGGCTGGGGAGGAGCCGTATGACTCTTCTGTAGCCCTGAGCTGGGCAAGCCTCTGTTTGCATGGCTAAATAACAAAAGACTGTTGTAAACAGGTCCGTGCTTACATTGTGTGATGAACCATTATTAGAGCCCTGCTAACTGACCACAGATCTGATTGACTAAAGAGCAGTCTTGTGGTTCACAGAGATCAAGTCCATGGGCATCGGGTATGGGGTAGAGGAACCTGTCAGTTCTGCACCATGCATTTGCTTCTCCTCTTAATATCAGGAAAAGTTCTGTTGTGACTAATGTATGCCCCCTAATTTATATGTTGAAGCCCTATTCTTCAACGTGATGTTAGTATGAGGTGAGACCTGTAGGATGTAATTTGGTTTAGATGTGATCATGAGAGTGGAGCTCTCATGAGGGAATTAGTATCCTTTATAAGAGACCAGAGCTCCCTCTCCATGTGCAGACACAGGAAGAAGGCAGCCATCTACAAGCCAGGAAGACAGCCCAACCAGACACCATATCTGCTGGCACCTTGATCTTGAACTTCGTAGGCTCCAGAACTTTGAGAAATATATGTCTATTGTTTAAGCCACTGATTCTATGGTATTTTGTTATAGTAGCTCAAGCTGATTAAGATAAACTGTATTTGTTGTAAAGAAAACTGCTCAGTCTCAACTTTGAAAAACTCATTACCCTTTCTTATTATTATTCACTTAATATTTCCAGTGTTTAGTTGGGATCTTTTTATGTACTCTTATTTTGTCATTTTGTCTGTCTCAATATGCTTTTCCGCCCAACTGCCCATGTCTTCTATGTTTATATCATTGCCTGGATAAATCTTACTGCACGTATGTCAAGACTCAGCTGTGGTGGCTTCTCCTCCGTGAAGCCTTTCCTTCCCTCTTTCACCCCATCCCTGGGCCTGACTCTATGCACTCTCATAGCACTCTGTAGTGGCTTCTACCAAAGTCTCTATTCCTCTTTTTTACTTTTTACTGTCTTCAATAGACTGTGAATTTCTTGTTGAAGGGAAGAGTTTGTACTGAGCTCCAGGAGTAGAATCTAGAACAGTAGGCATGAAAAAAAAATGTTTATTGAGAAAAATACGTTTTTCAGTAAAACCCTTGGAACAGAGAGCTTCAGTTGTTGCTGCAAGGTAGTGTCAGTGTGCAGTGAAGGACAGGGTGGGTGGGGGGAATGTGCCAGGCAAGGACTAAGGAGCTGCCTGGCATTTAGATGGGCTTTCAGGTCAAAATAGGGGTTCAAGTTACTGGAATTGCTCAGACGATGGCAGCAAAGTAACAGAGGAGTTTGAATGGAACTGGGTTTTAGAAGTCCAGAATGTGGTATCTCAGGAAGAGATAAAGTTCAATATGGAGGGTCAGAGATTGTAGAATTTTTGCCCATTTGAATAACTCTTCCATGGCTTGAATTGTGCCCCCCAGAAGATGTCAAAATCCTCACATCCAGTATCTGTGAATGTGACCTTATTTGGAGATCAAGTCTTTGCAGATGATTAAGTTAAAAGGAGGTCATTAGGGCAGACCCTCATCTAATATGACTGATATCCTTATAAAAAGGGAAATTAGGATAGAGAGACAGATACACATGGAGATTAAGATGATGTGAAGACACAGGGAAACTGCCATCAACAAGCCAAGGAACACTTGAGGCTACCAGAAGCTAAGAAGGGCATGGGACAAATTCTCCCTCACAACCCTCAGGAGCAACAATACTGCCAACACCTCAATCTCAGATTTTTAATCATCATAACTGTGAGAAAATAAATTTATGTTTTTGAAGCTACACAGTTGGTGGTACTTTGTTCATCACAGCCAAAGAAAACTAGTACAAACTCCTCCATTGAACCCTTAATTACTCACAGACAGGAATTTGGGATTATTTATGCTGGAATCTCTAGCACCTGGCATACCAGCTAGACATTTGCAGAAATCTGAGGATTAATTTGCCATGATAGAGGCTTGAGATGCTCTCACAAGCCAAGCTATCCTTGGACTTTAAGTTGGAGGATAAAGGCTAAAGAGAAATATATAAGCCTTGAGTACTGGTACACACCAGAATTTTTCCCAAGTTTTTATTATTCCTGCCCACATCCACCCCCACGTCATGATGCCTCCTTCTCTGTCTAGTCTTCTCATCAAGACTCCAAGATCCAAGAAAGCCATTCAGGTTTAAAGTCATCTGCTAACAGGGAAGTGAGAACATGATGTCTTCACCCTGCATCCTGTTCCCTCCCTACTCTGGGGTTTAGCTACCCCGTAATTTCATAGGGAATTCTTGTTTTTTATTATTTAAAGGTTAACTTGAAATTCATTCCTGGTGAGAAAAGTAAGAAAACTCTGAAAAGCTGTGCTTGGGTAAACGTTTTACCTTAGGATGGCTTCCAATTCCAGAAACTTTAAAAACTATAAAACTGGAATGAGGATTTTTATGTGGTTCTCTGACCAATACAGATATTTGTAATAATAACAATTGAGAAAAAGATAGCACAACCTCAGAAATTTTTCCCTTTACTCAGCTGAAAATTAAACCAGACAAGCAATTACCAAGGTTTTGCCGTAATATATAATATGTGTACACCACATTTATGGCACATTACATATTACATGGTTATTATTCCACATTTTCATCCAATCATCTTATTAGTTCTGGTATTTTTATGTGGTGAATGACTACAGCTAACAGTCAAGTGAGAAAAGCACTGGTGGAGAAGTAAAACACAGACTCAATAAAGTGGGGCCCATTAAAAATGTGACCACCACTACAGTGGACCACAATTGGTGGTGTTGACAATGAACTCTTGAAGACTGGAAAAATACGAAGGTATTAAAGTAAGAAGCATAATTTCTAATACCATTTTTACTGTTCTAATAAATTCTGGTATTTTATTCTATTATCATACACAATTGTGATATTTCATTTCTCTTTCTCAAGCATTATGATTAGATAGCTTTTTGAGTGCTTTTGGTATATTCCCTGTACTTAGCTAAAAAAAAAAAAATCAGAAGAGGAGAGTACCATGTTAAAATAGAATTCACAATATCTTTACTATACTTTTAAGGCTCTACTGAATGTCATTGTATATTCTTAATATTTGAAGAAAATGAATTGGCTTTATTAAATACTAAAAATAAACTTGGACGCATTTTCATAGCTCATTCAACTGATTCTCTAAGTTATGAGTCATTCATTGCTTTTAGTGTTTGATGTCATTTGCTTGGAGCTAAACTGAATCCTATTTTGGGTATATAAACAAAGATATGATGGATTATAATAAATTGGACTACTGTTCAGATTTTTTCTTTTAATTTCATAACAGGGTTTGGCCTATCTTTTATTTTCTCTCCTTTCCTTTTCTTTTCCCTTTCTAAATTCTGTATCTTCTTGTCTTTTCTCCTGGAGCTAAAGTTTTGTTTTCTTTTGTTTATTTCTTTTGCACTCACTCTAACTCCATGCTTTTCTCTTTTGAAGTTAGTATAAATTATTGCCACTGGGAAGTCCAGAATTTTCCATCCTGAAAATAGAGTAATGCTGCTCAGCCAAGCAGATCTGAGGGTATAATTCAACTTCTTACATCATATTCTAAAGTGTAAGATTTGTAGAGAGAAAGTTCATACTTTTTTCCCCAATTGTAGGAGAGTGGCCATGTGAAGTATATTAAAACTGAAGGGTCTAAATACCATTTGTTGGTGCAGGTAACTTATATGTAAGTTATCATCTATTATAATTACATATTTTGCCATATATTCGGACTTTGAGAACTGAAAATCAGCACCATAGGTTATGAATAACTATGTTCTGACCCACCAAGGAAAAGTAAATGACAAAGTAATATGTTGAAATATGTAACTTCTGTAATTACTAAGTATGGTGACCTAGTTAAACTCCGGATACTGGACCATTTCTTTCTGCTCTGTAGCTTAGTGTCTAGTTTACAATCAGGCTTCAAATGTCGATATAAATCAAACTGTAGGAATGAATCCTTGATCAAAATTAAATATGTAACTGCCCGTTGGTGTAGCCTTCTCCCTCCTGTGTGCTCCCCTCTAATTTGGGAGTGTTCTTAGGTCAAGTCTTATCTCACTCTCTGGGGCATGTGATAGATTATTATTCATCTTTTGATCAAAAAATTTTAATATTGTGAAAACAACAAGTGACAAGTTCTTTACTTCTGAGTATCATTCCCAGGGCTAAATGGCCAAGCAGAGTAAACACAAGGCATTTAAAAGTAATTGTTGATGGCTTTCCTTGTTTTACAATTCTGGAATGTGGCTATCAGTGCTAGAACCCTGGCCATGTTCTCAGCAGCCCAAGCCTGAATTTCAAGGAAACACACTCCTTAAGGTATGAAATCCTTCTGAGAATTCCTCATTATCTCTGAAGTAACTTGAACCAGAGCTCAGGCACTTGATTCTGGTCCTTCATTTTGTAAGCATTGAAGAAATTATTGACTCTATGTTGCCTTAGCAAACAGAGCTTATATATATGCCGTATAATGGGGAGTTAACAAAACCAACTCAACTACAGTGGCTGATCTGATCAGAACAGATAATGTGGTTGACCAGCATGGGTCTTAGAGGTCACTTTTTCTTTGTATTCTTGTGCATAAAACAATGTATGGCTGAGAGCCATCAACTGGGTTTCTTGACTTTCTCGTCTGTGGTGCAATGCACTGTGTTGGGATCTCATAGCACGGCCAGCGCACTGTATTCCAGGTTAGTTAAGGGTTCCTGGTTGTGCTTAGACATCCAGGTAGTGGTGTGTGAG
The DNA here is from genome assembly GCA_028627145.1 of Eidolon dupreanum. Classification (NCBI taxonomy): domain Eukaryota; kingdom Metazoa; phylum Chordata; class Mammalia; order Chiroptera; family Pteropodidae; genus Eidolon; species Eidolon dupreanum. The sequence goes on along the minus strand of CM053502.1, from coordinate 71,476,976 downwards.
AGAGTGGAATTCAAACAGGTGGTACAATAGGGGGTCTGATTCTATACACAGTCAGAATCAAAGTAACCCCCAAAATGATCCTATTTAAATACTCTGTGGGCTATTGGGATACTTCTAAAACAATAATAGAACCACCTATAGCCTTGTTGAACAGAAAGAGCATGGAATTTAGAGACAACCAGATCTGGCTAAAAATTCTAGCTTCAACATTTACTATGTGATTTTGAGTAAGTTACTTAGACTTTTTGAGTATTAGTTTTAAGAATTAGAAATTATACCTATTTAGTGAGTATTTGTTTCAGATTAAATGGCAAAAAAAATCCTATTTTAATTATTGGCATATAGCAAATACCAAGTAAAAGATAGCCCTCTTCCCTCCTCCTTCTTTCCCTATTTTCCTATTCCCTCTATTCTTATTTTTATTCTATCTCTATAACTGGGGCAAGTACTCAGCATGAAAGGCTACACCTGTCTTGCATAGAACCAAATGTGATTCAGGGCTCTAGGCTTCCTCTTGATTGTGTGTGTGTACACACGTGCACATGTAAGCAGAGAAAGGGTTTGGGGTGGAGGGGGAAGATGACAAACTTTTTAAGGCAGAGACATTATCTCATATGGCACAATGCCCAAATTCCTCACTCCTCACCTTCAGCCTCCTGCTTCCCACCTGTTAACACTCCTTGAGCACAAGCATGGAGCTGATGATGTGCTGTTTTGGTTTGATTGATGTCTCTGCAGTCTCTTCAATCCCAATGCCCTAGGAGGGTACATGGAAAGAGAGAGGCAGTACCTTGCTAATGGATGAACTGCACCCTCAGAAAGATCACTTTCAAGTTCATGGGTTTCAGAGGGTTACTGGCTTCCAGTCATTCCTCATCTAGTCCTTTGCTGGGGTAAGTATGGCCACTCAGGTAAGTATAGCAGATGGACTTCCCGAGAGGTGGTACAAGGTCTTTCGCTTGGCCACCTCATTATTATAGACATTAAGTCAAAGGGTGGTCAAGAGGAAACCAGTAGGAATTAAGGATATAGAACTTGAGAGAGAAGAGAAACAGCACCTTGGGCATACCAACATTTGTAACTAGATTGCCAAACATAAGGTGTGAGAAAGAGATGAATAAACATAAAGTTAGAGAAAGAAACCATGCATCCATTCATTCACCTATTTATTTAGTTGAGATTATTTACTAAACCCTATTATATGCCAGGTATTGTGCTAAAAGCTGAAGTTACAATGGTAAACAAATCAGATATGTATAGTCCCTGTCCTCATGCTTGTAGTCTGGTGTGGGTTCTTATAGCCTAGGTAAGGGAACATCCATCTATATAATTATGTTTCAGTTACTATTACATGCCATGTCACAAATTATCTGCAAATCCAGCAGCTTAAACCAACCAATTTATTATGCTCATGGCTCTGCAACTTAGGAATTTGAATGGGGTACAGGATTCCACAATGTCTGGGCCTCAGCTGAGAAGACTCAGTGGTTGAGGATGACTTAATGACCGAGGCTGGGTTTATTTGAAGATGTCTTTACTCACTTACTTGGCTGGCAGTTTTTGCTTAGCTGTAACCTGAGAGCTGTGGCCTGGAACACCTACATGTGTTCTCTCCAGTATGCCAGTCTTAAAGTCATTGGACTTTTCACATGACAACTGGCTTCCCTCAGAACGAGTGTCTCGACAGAAACAGACAAAAGCTTCGGGGCCTTTTCTAACCTAGCTTTGGAAATCATGGGCTATTGCTTCCACCACATTCTATAGGTTGCTAAGTTCAGCCTAGATTCTAGGGAAGGAGAATTAGACTCTGTCAGCCTCTGCCCCCAACCTCTTGATGAAGGGGAATGAAGTAGGAGCACATGAGATAGGAGATACATCTTTAGAAGTACAATTGGCCAAAAATACAGTGGAATAAGTGTTATGGGAGGGGAGAATAGGATAACATGTAAGAAAAGAAAACCTAGTGTTCACTGGCAGAATCGACCAGTAATTTTTCAAAGGAAGTGCCTACTGAGCTGAAATTGAGGATCATTGGAAGTTAGCCAAACAACAATCATCTTTGTCAGTTCAGGCTGCTAAAACAAATTACCATAGGCTGCGTGGCTTAAACAACAAACATTTATTTCTCACAGTACCGGAGGCTGAAAGTCTAAGATCTGGGTACCAGCATGGTTGAGTTGTGGTGAAAATCCTCTATCTTATTAATGGACCTCAAAGAGGTCTAGTCCTCTTTTCAATCCTATAAAGACACTAATCTCATCAGGGAGGTTCCACTCTTATAACCTAATCACCCCCTCACCCCCTCAAAGACCCTATCTCTTAATACCACCCTTTTGGGAGTTTTCAACATATGAATTTGGGGGGGACACAAACATTCAGTCCATGACAAAAACTATGCTGAAACAGCGTTTTAAGCAAATAGAACAATGTGGGCAAAGAGTCTGGTGGGAACCTAAGCCACACATGAACTGAAATAATATCCATCTGCCTGCCTTGTAAGGTGTGAGTGTGACACCCTGTCAGGGAGGGTGAGAGGAAGTTGGTGGAGGAAAGTTAGCTTGTGCATATATGTGTGCTCTTGGAGAATTAAAAAAAAAATAAAGTTGGAAAGGTTAAACAAGGGCCAGATCATGGAAGTGCTGGTAAAAGATACTCAGAAGCTTAAACAATAGTCAATGAAAGGCAGAAAAAAGAAAAAAAAAACCACATTATTTATATGTTAAAAGGCAATATAGGCAACATAAAAATAAGGATAGAGTTTTCAAATCTAGGTAGCTCTTAATGTTTCAAAATTCAAACTTTGAAAAAGATAAGGATGCTTATCTTGCTCATTTGGAAGAAAGTGCCTGGTGCTTTTTTGACTCTTTTATTATTAATTTTAAAATTTGAATGGAATGTCCTATCCACTATTCCAAAGAAACATACTCAGGGACTCAGACATGCTCCTTCTTCAACATATAGCATTTTCATCACGCTTTTAAAATTTTCCTGATCTTTATCAAAAGCAATAGTGCACCTGAAATATCAACCTAATGCCTAATGTTAAGCATCATTTATTGCTGATATAATTTTTCATAAACATGGAGAAAATCTTTTCTTCAAGAAAAATGTAAATCCGCAGTTACTAATTTCTTCTCTAGAAAGAATTCAACTTTTCTCAGGAAGGGAAGGTGCTGAGTAGGAGATACCAGCATTGCAAGATATTTTATGACAGTGTGGACTGCATGGTAAATGGCCATTTATGTGAAACCACTCATTTCCTGTAGGGCGGTTCCCAAATGTTTGCCTTCTTGAAACAATAATAGGAAATTTTCTAACACAAGAAGGACCATGACGTCAGCTTCAGTTACAACATGTTGGTCTTCCTAGTCTTGGAAAATGTCCCATTGTCTTTCATGCATTTGATGGATCTAAAATAAGCAAGAAGTCTAGACAGTGAAAGCCATATATAAAATCTAAGTTTTTCCTCCATTATATAATATTGTGGAGTGGAACTTACTGAGTAATCTTCCATCTAATTGAAAAAAAATTAGAGAAATACACAAAGGAATAAAATATGTCAGGTAATAAATTTTTGACTATTTCCCTAATTAATTACTAGCTACTTTAAATCTTTTAAAGAAGAGGGTAGAATAAAATAACATATGAATGAATAAAACTGTATTTATTAAGTTTGAAAGTAGCTTATTCTAATGTGTCCCCAACTTTCAAGACTCGTCACTGTCTGACCAATTTTTATTACATCCAGCAGGTACTTATTGGGCTTTCTACATGATACCCTGCCAGTCTGTGTGATGCCATAGCAAGCTATTTTGTTATTTACTATATCCCAACATAAGAGCTGTTTTGTATCCTTTTATTTCAGATACTTTAGGCAAACTTACTATTGAGTCTTTGTTCCTATTCTTACCCCCTACTTGAATACCCTTTATTTCAAAATCAGGTAGTAGCCTTCACTTCTGTTCTTCTCCACAATGGCTTTAGATATTTTAGGTCTTTTGAATTTCTAAATGAATTTTAGAATCATTTTTATTTTCTACCAAAAAAAAAAAAAAAAGCCTCCTGGGATTTTGATTGGGATTTCACTGATTATACAGAGCATTTTGGGGAAAATTGATAACATAACAATAGTGAGTCCTCTGATCTACAAAATATATCTCTACTTATTTTATTCCTCTTTAATTTCTCTCAGCAAAGTTTCATAGTTTTCAGGGTACATCCTTTGTCAGCTTTTACCTTAAGTAGTTCATAACTTTGTTCTATTTTAAATGCATTCTTTCTCTAGCTTCAGATAGATTCCTCACAAACATATGATTATTACTCAACTGACTACTGGTGGCAAACCTTTTGCAGATCTTCAGGTTTCCCCCTCTGTGCAGCTCTCCTCTTTTCAGTACTCTGTCCTGTGAACTCATGTGTCTTGATCTTCTGAGACTCTCAGCTTCATCTCAAATAAAGGAGTCTAATAAACTCTTCTTGGGTTCCCTCTTTCTCAGTGGCACAGCTTGAAAATGAAAATTCTCTCAGAGCAGCAAGCTGGGGACAATTATAGGACTTATCTTGTTTGTTTTACGTCAATCAGGATTACTATCTTTTGTTACCTGATGTCCAGTGTCTTGAAAACTGTTGATGTATTTGTTTTTTTCCCCCTCAAACAGAAGAAATCCAGTCCCTGTTACTCCATCTTGTCTGAAAGCTAAAACTTGCTCTTTTTTTAAGTGATGGCAATTTGGATTTTTCTATTACTTAAACTAAACTTAACCCTAACCATCACAAAAAATAATTAGAAACTTAATAGAGTATTAGTAAACCAGGAATATCTGAACCATAAATAATTCAGAATGTAGCACAGAGGAAAAAAGAATTAGAAAATATAAATGTTATAAGAGATATGGGGGTAGAATGAGAAACTACAAAGTATTTCTTGCGTGCCACTCCTTCCTCCTGGGTTTGGTTCTCTTCCTACTGACGTACACATTCTTTTGTAGTCCTTTCAGTGACGGAAATTCTATGAGTTGTAAATTCTCTCAGGTTTGATTTGTTTGAAATTATTTATTACACTCTTACTCATTGATAATAATTTAGCTAGATAAAACTTTCCATATTAACAACTATCTTCTCCCAATACTTAAAGGCATTGTTTTATTGCTTTCTGGCCTCTGGTAATGCTAATGATAATTCTGTCTTTAGTCTAATTGTTTTGTTACTTTGTAAGTAATCTACTATTTATTCTGATTTAAGATTTTTCTTTAGTCTTCAATATCCTGCTGTTTGCTACTGACCATGTGTCAGAATTTCCTTCCTTTTTAAAACTGAATATTTTATTTTATACACACACACACACACACACACACACACACACAATTTTGTTGAAATTCTTAATAATTTTTTAACAAGGGTTCCTGCATTTTCTTTTTGTTCTGGCTCTTCAAATTATGTAGCTGGTCCTGCTTTCATTCTATCACACTATACTTGTATTGAAAAGCTATAAAAGAGTACAATATATGAGAAAAAATTAAATGTGTATGCTTCACAAGAGTATTCTAATAGTCTAAGAGCAAATTACTCAGAGTTAAACCCTTCACACATATACACAGTATACCCAGCCCTGTCTCCTGATCCTCTGGTCTATCTCCCCCTGAGCGGGAGTTTCCTTATCAAAACTCTGGAATGTGAATCTTCATCTCTCCTTGGAGAAACCCATCCCCTACTCAGTAGTATCAGCAGTGTCCGAGAATTCCCTTCCTACCCATTTCCATACCTCAATCAGTGCGATCCCTAGGGCATTCGCCTGCAGTAGGACAGTTCCCAAATTAAACTAGAGTATCACTGTTTTGTTTTGTGTTTTACGGACAGTCCAGTGTAAATGTTCCAAGCCCAGTGCTCTTTGAGATTTCCTTGGTAGTGTTACATGCATACCTACCTTATTCTTACTCTTTCTGGGTCATCTCACAGATAAATCTTTTCTCAGGAGAGACAGTAAGTCTCACAAACATCACAACCAAGATCCATGTTAAGAATGAGAAACGTTTTTCTAATGACAGCATAATGTGTTCTGACCACTGCCCCAAGGGGATGGTAATGTATATTATTATGCACCAAAGTAACAGGCTGCCCTTTTTCTTTTCCTGATTCCAAAACATGACCAGAGGCCCACAGCACCTTAAAAATAAGGCATGGTATATATAAAGTTTTCAAACAACATAGCCATTTCCTTCTTGATGTCTTTCTCTAGCCACACAAAGACCTAGATGAAGCTTTGACATAAGGGTTTTTCTATATACCTTAGGTGGATCACATTTTAAAGCAGAACATACTGACGCTGCTTTTTGTACCAAAAAGTTATCAGAATTAAAGTATTTTCCTAATTTAAAGCAATTCCCAAGGGTTAGAGGCTAGAATACTTTTGGCTATGTGTGGTGGTGGTGGTGGGGCGGGGGGGGTGGTTATTGCTGGTCATAATATGTGTTTAAAATGAATGAGAGTATGTGAAATTGAATTGGATGACAAAATGATCCTTAGAGGAAAGTCTGTTATGTACTTGGAGTTCTAAGTATAAATGAAAGCAGTCTAAACTCACTATAATAAAAATGCAGTTTTGGCTTCTTGACCACAACTAGTGCTTTTGATCTGGCTGGTAAAGATCCTGCAAATATTTAATGAAGCGATTTGGTTCATTTAATAGATTGTCTAGACCTAAACTTCCAGCACAGTGACAACTAGTCATTGGTGGCTTTGGGACACTTAAAGTATGCTACATTAAATTCACACTTGAATTTGAAGACAGTATAAAAACGAGTGCTACATATCTCACTAATATTAATAATAACCACATTTTGTACATATTTGGTTAAATAAAATATTATTTAAATAAGCTTGCCTCTTTCTTCTTTAATGGGGCTACTAGAACATTTAGAATTGCATATGTGGCTCACTTTTATGGCTCATGTGGCATCTCTATTAGACCCATTTAGTTTTGATACAAATTCATTTAGTTTTGTACCTTTGGTATTCTCAGATTTGTTCTCATCCCAAAGATTCATCACATTTTGCTCTCTTCCTAATTTTAGTCTCAGAAGTGAGTCATTTGCTGTTAAGCAAGTCCATCCTACTCTCAGCATTCACAACTTGACCTCTCTATAAGTTGTCATTTACACATACTTCAGGTAAAGGGAAAACCATTTTATTTCTCTGAGGAAAATACATGCATCCCCTATCTAAATTGATATTCCTAACAGTTTTTATTTTTTAAAATGAAATTTAGAATAGAGTAAGGAGTGATTTTTCAAATGGGGCAGAACTTTTCTTTCTAATATCAATGAATCTATCCATCACATTGTAAATAAATAAATGACTTAAAGCCTCCAGTGTCTTCCTCAGGGTCCTGGCCAGAGAACAAACTACTTATAAAAGGAGATAGATTACTTCAGCAAAAGCAGGATTTCACTAGATTTTATTTGACGTAGACAGCGAATTCCTAGCGTGGGGAAGTGGACAGAAAATGCCATGCTCAATGCACTCAGGAGAGACTTATTTAATAGATATAAAATTGCTTTTGCTGCTGGAATCTAAAGGGCAGAAAGAAAGGAGATAGCTGGGAGATAAAGGGGGTATAATTAGAATATATTCTGTAGGATTTCATTATTTAACATATGCTAAGAATATACTATATCCATTAACTTTTCATTTTCTCAACAAAAGGTTTTCAATTTTGGTAGCTGGTTAATAAATGAATAAGAAGCATAATTTTACAATATTTCAAATTTAAAATTTTATTTTGTATTGTACTGAGCAAAAATATATAGAAGAATACATAGCTAATTCATTTTTATTTTAAATTTTATTTAATAAAGTTCAAGTGTTGAATTTATATTTCGAGCTTATAATTATTATATCCTGTCATGTTCAAATATTTCAGATTCATGTTTTTCTATAGCCTTGTTATCTGATTGTAAAAATTTTATTTATAATTTTTTAGGTTTGATGTTTGTAACAGGTTAACTTCTTTCAAGCTGACGTAGAAACTTTTGACGCATCTCAAATTTTTTTGATTTTTTTCATTGTATGATATAGAATATTCTAATACTCCTTTAAAATATGAGTATAGGCAGCAAAACAAACATTTTCCTGGAAACTGCTTTTTTTGCGTAGTTACTTTTTTGTATCTGAGAGTAGTCATGGATTTTTCTGTATGTTATCCAAATCTCTTTACCAGTGTTTAATGTTATAATAAGAGTCTTTTTTTCCACTATAATTTCAGCACTTGGATGTACTTCATAATACATGTAGTGCATGGTTTGTCATTGAGATGAAAAACTTTGGTCATGTGCTTTCCCACCCCTCCTGAGGATTAATATTAGGAATATAAGTAAATAAAATATGGAAGCCTCTTTTCTGATATCACTCAAGGCCTGCATGAGAGAGCCTGAAACAACTACTGAGTAAAAAATAATGTTGTATTTATTTTAGGCATAACATTCTAAAGTTAATTATGATAATGGTATTTCTCTACTAGGTAAATTAACTGCTTTAATTATAATAAACCTAGATGAAATCCTGCTCATGTCAATCTCTTTGAAGTGTTTTTAACATTGAATCAGTACTATAGTTGTGGTGGTTATTATTATTGCAATATAACCTCAGCTTTTATATCATATTAATATCTACCTGTATCACAGCTGAACTTGTAATAACTATACGTGCTGATGGCTGCTTACTGCTAACACTTTTTAATTTTCTGTCCGAACACTTTTTTTCTGGCCACTGGAGATTAATGTTCTGTCCATACTAAAGCCAACCCAGAAATGCCAGAGATTTGAAATTTTCAGAAATAGTTCACAACCAAAGTCAAATGGAGAGTTGGTGGATAAATCTCACAATTTTCTTGCCCCTTAGTTAACTTAACTTAAGGCATAGTTTGCCCTCATACTCTACAAACTCTATGACTTGGGGATCTTGTTAAAGATTACATTCGGAGTCAGTGGATTTGGGATGGAGCTTGAGATGGTGATGATGACAAAGGCGACAACAACGATGATGATGATGCACTTTGAGTAACAGGTTCAACACAGTCCTCCAGAATTCTCCAGTGCAATTAACTTGCTCCATTTGCCCTCAATGAAAAGTTGTTTGATTTTTCTCCTTTAATTAGTTTCTTCCCTCTCTTATTTCTCATTTCCCCATTCTTTAACTAGTGTTTCCTACTTGCATGTGAATCCTTATCTCAGGGTCTGCTTCTGGGGGAACCTAAGAATATACTTACACATACATACATGTCTATATCTTGATCTCTCTTCTAGATTCCATTTATTTATCTATTTATCTTGAACATAGCAACATGGTACAGCCTCTTAAAAGATTCAAGAAATTGAGGAGATGGAAGAGAAAGAATGAAGACATCCAGGAAAGGGTAGAAAGAAAAAGTTGATGATCATCAGCTAAATTGACTTTTTCCTCCTCCTGATGTAGTTTTGAAAAGGATTTGATACTGTGAAGCACTGGTTAAAAAGGAGACTGGGCAGTTAGTTATGGCTGCCTTCTCAGAAGTCCACAGAGAGATAGCCATTATACTAGAGAACATTGGCAAGAACTTTTTGTTTGATTCTGTTATCCAGGACACACTGTTGGAAGGATTGGCCATCGGGGTCATGAAAAGAATGTAGGTTAAACGTTAATTTTGGAAGGACTGAAAGCGGCATTAAGTAGAAGTGGTAGAGAAGGCAATACCACACTTGTGGGCTTGTGGGTTCAGCTCTGTAAAGGAGAGGAAAATTAGTGAATAGGCTTTGTAGATGGTCACCCAGAATTCTTTAGTGACTTTGTGCAGCCAGTACAATATGTGCTACTTATCTTGTGGGAGCACAATTGAGAGCAAAGCTCTGGACTTCCTTAGCTCAAATCTCAACTCTATCACTTCCTGGTTATGCTCCCATAGCATGTTATTCAACCTTTTTAAGCACCAGTTTTCCCATTTATATAATGGGGACAATAATACTGACCTTATAGAGTTGTGATGAAAATTAAATGAAATATAGTGTGTAAAGTACTTGTGTAACTATAACCAGAAGATAAGGAAGCTGTCCTAGTATTGCAAATATCCCCAAGAACACTGGGGAAATGGTGAGTGATCATTTTACCTGATTCAGGCATTGTGTTTACACACACACACACACACACACACACACACACACACACACATATGTGTATGTTTAATATCATATTCGTTCATAGAAAACCACTTGAATGATAAGGTCCTGATGGTGTAAACCAATTCCAGCTAAGACAGAAAAAAAAATCCTACTTCTGTCCTTAGCTCTGCATGAAATCACCCCTGTGAAATTTTTCTTTGAGCAAAGCAAACACCTGTTCTTGGTGGAACACAAATGGGAAACTTTCTTTAAAGCTCTTCTTCCCCTTCTTTTAAAAGTTTGCGACCCTAACTAAAATAGTTCCTGCCAAGGCCACTTTCAGTTTCTGAAATTCAGTAGCCTGAGAACCAGCAGTCCAAGTTCTCTTAGAGCAAAGTCCCAGTCTTGATAGTGCCCTATTATATATCAGAGTCTGGGAGCTGAAAGAGAGGCAGAATCACTTTGTTTCTGCCATCAAGACCCAGTGATCATACCCAGTGGTTTCACCATTTGCTGTAGGCTCTCCCCAGTGCCCTGATAGGTTGGTATTCTGTAATCAACATTTTCGAAGGCCAAGGACAGGTCAATTCTCAGGAATGTGTAAAAGAGAATCAGTTATTCTACTAAGCGATTTGATTCCATTGGTTCTTTCATCTCAGAAGCAACTTCTCCTCCTTAAACAAGTTCCGCTCTGGTCTCTTCATGGGCCAAAGGAGGTGAATGCTGATGGAAATCACAGATGTGGCCAAACTTGCTTGGCAGCAGTCCAGTCAGAGGTCATTTGGTCCCTTTCCTGTAACAGGTGGCCCTTGTTTTCAGATCAGCCTCTACTTTTCAAGAGGGTATGAATCAAGAATCATTCAAGGTGAAACACTGTCACTTTGCATTTTATTTTCTGTAAAGCCAACTTAAAGCTTATTGACAGCTGCCTTTTTGAAATAAGCCTATAGTATTAGGTATCATAAGTATCAGACTCAAGTCTCTACTCTTTTAGTAGTGTGAGTTGCAAATGTTTCAAATAACATCTCAGTATACCACATAATAGATGTACTACACACACTTTAACTCACACACACTTACACATGTATGGAAGTGAGTAGGTCATCAGAAAAGGAAGCATGAAGAATTTACGCTAATGTCTAAATAAAGAAATTATTATTAGTAAAATAGATTCTGCTTCACATTATACTACTGTTATGAAGGATAATAATTTGTTAATTAATATGCTGGACTTGAAAGGGGTTCTCATTTGTGTTGAAAAGCTAAACGTTTGTCTTCTCCCTTTCTTCTTCCCAGCTAGGAAAAATAAAAGATATTTAATGTACATACTTGTGAAATTCAAACACATTTTAAAAGAATTAGTAGGTCTGCAATTCTAACCTAAAGGATTCATATTGAAACCACTGATTACATAAATATAAATATGTTCTTATTAACGAGGGGACATAACCATTCTCTGCTTGGGGAAATTGCCCAAGTTTGAAACTGCACACTTGACATTCATGCACCATGCAAAACCATGGGTACAAATACAGAGACCCTGGGATATTGCCTAGAGCTCTAACAATGCCATCAGAAGAAACAAAAGCATTACATCCAACAACTGTGTAATCTAACACTACTGACCTACATGAAAGATTTTAGCACTGCCCTTATTCTTTAATATACACAAGGGCTCAACAGAGATACACACATGCATTTTTCTTCACACTTATCCTTTAATTCAATAGTCATATTTGTAGCTCCCCTGGGAAAGAATCAAAGGCCAAGGATGGGTGGCCCAGACTCTTGTTTGGACTGGAGAGAACAGACAACAGCTGTAGCATATCACTGAGATTGGCTGCTGACAGGAAAAAGCATTGACAATTTCATCAGGTCTTATAGATCAGTAACAGCAGAACACCCTCCTACTAATTGGTGGCCACCATGGTAGCTACAGTTAGTTTGATTAAAATTGGCATTAAAATTTTTTTAAAATTAAAATTGTGGTAAAGTACATGTAACAAAATATATAATCTCAATCACTTTCCTAAATTATAGTGGATTATACAATATTATGTCAGTTTCAGGTATACAATGTAGTTATTCAACATTAATATACCTTATGAAGTGATCACCACAATAAGTCTAGTTACCATGATGTGTCAAAGATCATAACCATTTTTAAGTGTACAGTTCAGTAATGTTAAGTGCATTCACATTGTTGTGCAACCAATCTCCAAAACTCTTTATATTTCGAAAGCAAAAATCTATACCCATTGAACAATAACTCCCCATTTCCTCTCTCCCCACAGTGCCTGGAAACCACCATTCTACTTTCTGTCTCTATCAGTTTGATTATTCTAGAATCTTATTAAGTGGAACTATACAGTATTTGTTATTTGTGATTGGCTTATTTCACTTAGCATAATGTTCTCAATGCTATAACATGTGTCAGAAGTTTCTTCCCTTTTAAGGCTGAATAATACTTCATTGTATGTATTATACCATATTTTGTTTAACCATTCACTTGTTGATGAATGCTTGGATTGCTTCAATCTTTTGCTTATTGTGATTAATGTTGCTATAAACGTGTGTATGAAATCAGTGTTTTAAATTACAATGGTAAAGGCTCATATTCCATTTCATGATGAACCTACTCTCTGATCCTCAATAAGTTATGTATATTGTAGAGACTGCAAAATTTTACTAATTCAAGGAGCCCTTTTAACCCACGATGCTCACTGATATAGCCGAGTGGGATTAAGGAATCTATGGGCATGGAGCAGAAATGAAGCTAACTGGTCTATAAATCTATCTAAATTTTAATCTTGGCCTCCTTAGCAGTAAATTTTCATTGTCCAAGCCATTCCAGCCAAGATATAATGGATAAAAGGTATCACTCAAGAGTTCTACCCATACTGATATAACAGTCATGGCTAACACAGGTGACCCTTGAACAGTGCGGTTCGAACTGCATGGGTCAGTTGAACTTCATGGGTCAATTGAAAAAATTTGTGTTTAAGTGGACCTACACAGTTCAAAATCATGTGGTTCAAGGGTTAACTGTATTGCATAGTGCTTAAAAAGTTCCAGACACCATTTTTAGCTATTACACTGTCAGGATACTTGTTTTACAAATGAAAAAATTAGTCAGAGAGTGGCTACACCTTTTGCCCAGTAGTACACAGCTGATCACATTTTTGGACCCAGGTAGTTACACTTCAGAGTTCATGCACTTTACCAGTACACTACACTATATCTCATAAATGCACATATATGCATTTATATGGATAAATTGTTATTCTTTGACAATCAGCAGTGAGAAAAGACATGTTAAGACTCCAAACTGATATTGCTAGAAAATGGTGCAACAACAGACAATATAAAGTACATTACTTTGGTTTTGTAATTAAACACAACTATTTTGAATCCCAACTTTCCCACCTGCTATCTGGTAACATTGACCAGATTGATGAATCTACATTGACACGTCATCACCCAAAGTCCATAGTCTACATTAGGGTACACTTTTGGTATTGTACATTCTATGGGTTTCGACAAATCTAAATGACAAGTGAAAGTATAATGTATAATAGCAATGGAAATGTGAGTTGTTTTTCTTTATTACTCTCTTTTGTTTATTACTTGAGATAAAAAAAAAAAATGAGGGTCTAGCATCCATTTAACTTCCTGGAGGGCTGGTGCTTTTCTAAATGGAAGTGTTAACTGAACAAACTACCATTTTCCAGGGTCAGATTAACTCTTCTTACTCCTAAGATATGGCTGCCAGCTCTGGTTTTGTGTGTTGTGGGAGTTTATGCTTTCTATGTTTTTTCTTGAATAAGCTGGTCCCTCCTTTGGAGTGGGTGGAATGTCTCCTGCCAACACTTATGATAAGATTAAATTTTTCTTTTAGGCCGACTCTGCTTACAACAACTGCTCTTGAACTATTCATTACTGCACTATATTATATTAGAGCATATTCTCATTGCGGAGACAAAACCACGCATGAGATAGGGTAGTGACTGCTTAAGAGGGTTAAGAGGGTAAGGTATATTTTGGTCCAAGGTGAGAATTCACTTGCTTTGGTCCACTGAGCCATGTTTCCCATGCTTACATATCTGTGAAACAGATGCTGTGAATTGAAACTCTGAGAAATATTCTCAGCGAAATTGAAGATTTAAAAAGAACCAAACTCTCTCTTCCCTCTCTTCTTTTGATAATCTGTCACATTTCCTCACAGCTACCAGTTCTCTTTGGTTTGAGTACACTGTGAGATGACACTTGCTGCCTCTCAAGAAACTCATCTCAGATCCAACTGTGTCTACTTGACAGAAGGTGTACCTTCTGTTAGGTAGAATAAGAGTCTACTTCTTGGTCTTCGAATCTTGGCCAGCATTTTAGACAAGTATTTTTAGAAGTAATTTTAAATAGAAAATGTTGCATACCTTAGAAGTTATACCATTGAATTTGAAGTTCATGAGCTTTACTCCTGCAATTTATAAATCAGCTTAGTTCTTTTTTTCTCAGAGTACCATCTTTTTGCTTTATACCTCTTTCATTTTCTTCCATTTTCTGCTTGGTGTCCTACCTCTCTCTAAAGATTTCTATATTTTTCTCAGATTCCCATGTGTATATTTCTCTTTGGGTGTTTTATTTTTCTATTTTGACTTCTTTTCCTTTTATTTATCTTGCTCTTTAATTTTAATGAATATTCATTAAGCACTTATTTTAGACTAAGAAGTGGGCTAGATACTTAAAGAGATATAAGGAAAGCCTTTACAAGAAAATAAGCTCCTCTGTAGAATCCGGTATCTCTCCTTTAACTAACCATAGCAGAAAACAGTAATTTTTCCCAGCTTTGTCTTATCTTCCTCATAGTTAACTGAAAACAAACAAACAAACAAACAAACAAAAAACAAAACAAAACAAAACCAAGCATATTGAATATGTTATATTATTGTAAGGAACAAAAAGATAATCTATGTGGTTTTATTTTTCTGTTATCTTTTTGTGACATTCAATTGATTTTTTACCTTTTATATTAGGGGTCCCCAACCCCTGGGCCATGGACCAGTACTGGTACCAGTTCCCTAGTTAGGAACCAGGACACACAGCAGGAAATGAGAGAAATTTCATCTATATTTGCAGCTACTCCGCAACACTGACATCACCACCTCAGCTCCACCTCGATCATCAGGTATTAGATTCTCACAGGAGCACTGGTCCCTGTTGCCAAAAGGGGTGGGTACTGCTGTTTTACATCACTGGGCCTTGGTTGAAAAATAATAATTTATTTATCCCCACACTATTCCATTTTCTTTGGGAAGAGAAAAATGTTAGGAATAAGGTTTGGGTGCTCCAGAGGCCCTACTGGTTTGTCTTATCAATAAGCTATGCCATATCATTGACTTATATTCAGATACCTGTTGGCCTTTCACATAATGAATTGTATGCAGCCAGAGGTCTTCAAATTTGAGCCTGTATTAGAATTACCTGGAGGGCAATTTCTGAGTCCCACCCAGAATTTCTGTTTCAGCATGTTTGGGATGGGGCTTGACAATTTGCTTTTCTAACAAGTTCCAGAGTGATGCTGGTGCTGCTGGTCCAGGGACTGCATTTTGAGAAAAAATTGTATTAAATCAAACTTCAAATAATAGGTGGCAGGTCTATTCACCTATCCTCATTTTTTTTTTTAGTTCAGAACAGTGAATCATAAAATAAACCTTTAAATAAAAATATTACTTAATACATTGTTCTTAGTGAATGTTTTTCTACTAGTGAAGAAAATGATTATTCTCAAGAGTCTTAGAACTTCCAGCCTTGGCACAGATCCAAAGGGCAGGAGAACCCTTCTTTCTTCAATACTATTTGGTGTTTGCTCTGTTTTCTCCAACTGTATCACACTGCCATGTAGATTTTAAGTCAATTCTGATAATATTGTTTTTCTAAGCAAAAGAGCAAACACACTAGCATGATTCAGATTATAAAATGTTGATTTTAAAGACCTCTTGCTCTTACCATTTTTGTAATTTAAAGAAATCTGATCTCCTCAAACTGCCCTGCTGTACCTTTTCCTATCACGTTTGTTTGAGCTTTGGATTCAAGAATAAAATCATGATTTAAAAGAAAAAGAACACAGTAACCTTAAAAGTCAGGGTTTCTTTTAGATTCAGGCTGGGGATAGGGCAGCCACTGTGGACGTACATCCATGTATACACACATGCAATGTGTACACATCCCCAAAAAGGGCACGCATGTGAGGGAAGGATGGAGAGCTCTGGAGCTACTCAACCCGTGAAACATATGCATACTTCATTGTTTAAGATCCCTGAGGATGAGGTTGATAGATGGGTTTGGGGACACAGGATAGAAGTTCAGAATTTAAAAATTCCTACAAATTATATTTAAATGTTTTTTAATAAATTTGAACTTTCAAGAAAACGGTTTTATTAACTTGATGATTTCCAGTCCACCCCAGTAATAGCAAATTTATTGTAGTGGTTCTCAAATGAGAACTTTTTTAGTTTTCTGACACCAGCTAAGTTGTTTCGATACTTCTCATTTGAACCATAAAAAATAAATCATTGTGAGTCCTGAGAATAGTTCACTTACAAATATTATGTTATTTTTTAAAAATTTATTCAGCAGACTTACCTTTAGATTTCAATTTAGTGGTGCAGACAACACTTCATTTTAAATTATTTAGTCTTGTCTATGTGTAAGTTGGTAGTTGGACATGGTAGAAATGGAAGGACCCTATCACATACACCTGACTGAGAAAGAGGAGATTTTTAATGTTACAACTAAAGAACAACAGGAAGGCATGTCCCAATTCTATTTCACAGTACCTTTCTGATTATTTCAAGGTATGAATATAGTAGATAACTTCATCCATCATTTTCTTTGGTCTAAATAGAGGGAATTGGGATGTATAAGAGTTTATGGCATGTTCAGAGCAGTAGGGCAACATGCAGTAATTGCATAAGGCTCCATTGGAGTGTTTATGGGAAATAGTAAGAAAGAAATGAGGCCAGGAAAATAAATTGGGGGCAAATTACACACTGTCTTGCATGCTATGTAAGGAATTTGAGTTTAGTTGCAGGCAGTGGAAAATCATCAACAATTTTTAATTAAGGAAGTGATTTTTTTAAAAAAAATCACTTATATTTTAGAAATATAACTTGTGAAACAGCACAGAAGAAAAAGCATTATAAAATGAAATGGAAAGCACTGTCTTCATTACTAGGTTATCTGGTAAACTGGTTAAGAAATAATCAGGGACTGATTTTAAAAAGTGGCAATGAGAATGAGTGACAGATTTGAGATACATTTTGCAGGAAGAATTTACATGGCAAGGAAGAAGGATGGTGTCCATTCTTCTGGCATGGTGGACTAAGTGAATGGTCATAGTTTTGACCAAGATAAAGAATAAGGAGGAGAATCCAGTTTGTAAATGTTGAGTTGGAGATATCTAAGGTAAAGGTTCCCAGTAGTAAAGTACAATTGGGGCTGATGTTCAGACAAGAATTCCATGGCAGAGATATAGAACTAGGCAAACTCTGAACATGTGAAGCCATAGAAAGGACCCAAGGAGAGTGCTGAGTAAATGAAGAGAAGTTAGCAGTGGGTGAGACCCTGGGATCCACCAGTCTTTAAAGGGTGGGCAGAAGGAGAGGAACTAATATGAGAAAGAGATGAAGCTGGAAAGAGTTATCAGAGAAGTAGGGGGAAAAAATCAAAACAACTTCAAAAACTAACAACTAAGGGAGAAAAGTTTCAGAAAGAAGTAAAGGATCAACAAAAATAGTGATTTGGCCTCACAAGTGAGTCATTGAAGAACCAATAACAGTCTAGCAAGACTAAGGATATGATTTGGCTTCCTGTGTTGTAGAAAGGGTGAGATTTAAGTCAGTAGGGAAGCAAATGGGACTTTCCAATGGGAAAGATAGAAGATGTAGAATGGGAAGAAGTCAGATTCCAGAGGAGGGGGTAAAGGATGAACAATACACAATGGGTTATGGTTATAACTATTTAAACATACATAGGAAAAGAAAAGAGTTTAAAATACACAAATATGGATGGTGGTGACTATGTTAAGAAGTTGACTAGCTTATGGGAGATATTTTTTCTTAATTTTTTTTTGTTTTGTAATATTTTTATGATTCTTTTACCTCACTTTTTTTTATTGGAAGATAAAGTTTATTTTTAGGAGTCGTATGAAGATTTTGTCTTAGAAAGAAATAGACTCCTTTTCGAAGATAGGAAGAAAGAAGGTAGGAGTATCTTATAGCTACTGATGATTAGAGAAGCAAAAGGAAGGGAATTTAGGAATTTTATTCCAGATGGTCTTTATGAAACTTTTCCTGCCTTCCTAGGTGGAGCTGATGACTTCTCTACTGCCTTCCCTTTGCTCTGTACCTCTGTCTATTAATTCACCTACATGGTTTGTCTGCCCTTATTTGTTCTCATGTATATCTTCCTTTACCAAGCTAAAAGCTCACCCATGGCAGAGATTATACCTTATTTGCTTTTATATTAGAAAAATTTAGCTAAATTACTGCTTCATTGTAGGCACTCAGTAAATTCTTGTTGAAAATTGTGGATTTTCCTTGGGAAAAGAAGAAATTAGATTATCTGCTAAGAGTGAAAGGATGAGAATAAGGTGAGAATTTGGGGAAAGGAGTTCTGAGACAACCATGGTGGAGAATTGGAAGATGGCTGGCTAAGAATCCATATAAGGCTTTTTGGCTAAAAATCTGTACTAGAGGAGACAGAAATGTTTCATCATATTAGTTTAACAGCCATATTAGCAGCAATAAGGTAATTGATGCAGGCACACCCTTATAAGAGAAAAAATCCTAGTTGGGGCTTTCAAAGAGTTTAGACAGTTACCAAGTAGGTTGCCTAAGACTACATATAGTCTCAAGTGCTGGTAAATGCAGAATCCTGATATCTGGGCACCTATAGCCCTCCCTCAGCCTAAGATATATTCTTCAAGATGTCAAAGAATGTGATACATGTGCTCTGACTGCTTCCCAGTCACCTGGCACAGGAACAATCAGAACATTCCCTCTGCTGGAAGAAGGTCACGGTCCAAGATGACAGGTAAACCAAAGGTCAGAGGCAGAGAGCTCTCAAGGATGCCAACAAGCTTCACTCTATTGGGTGATTTCTCAGATTCACTCAGCCAAGTCTCTTGTTTTATAACAGTTCAGTCATGGATTTTACTGGAGTAGACAAGCATGAAATGAATTTTCCAGAGAAGTTTCTGAAGTAGGGGAAAGTTCATGGCTCAAAAGCGCTGGTGGGTAATGAAACGAGACTGTGAGCTTCTGTTTTTCTTTATAAAGAGAGTTTTCCTGGCTTTACAATCTGAGTCTAAAACTCAAGCTGTATCCCCAACTCGCAGCTCATCTTATTCTCTGACCCTGGTGTTGCAAGTTTATTTCATGAGACTCCTAAATTGCCCAAGTGTGTTATGCTGATGCCACTCAGCCCTGTGATATTGCTTGGAACATGTAGCAGCTGGCCACTCTTTATTCTTGAGACCTCTAGCTTATGACTCCTGTCCACCCCAAAGTCACAGCCACCAAAAAGAACTCACTGAGAGCAAACTTAGTAAAGGGTGCTTGCCTTAACCAGTTGGTATCACTCATTGTCAATCTTTATTAGACTATTGTTTACTATCAAGAACTCATCTTTCATTTCTCTAAAACCAAATACTTCGTTTTAAGGATGAAAAATCAAAACTAAAACAAAACTGGCCATCACTTTCTGCTTTGGATGTTCCCTACTCAGCAGTTGTCTGGTATACAAAGATACACAAAGCAATGTAAGGTTCCCAGACCTAGAAGAAAAAAATAAAAGTAGAAATATAGTTTTATAAAGCAAACAAATTAAAACACTTGATTCATTCTAATCCACCATCCATCTAATTTGCTGGTTCTTAACCCTGTCCCTCCTGTCTGACCTTGAATAAGTTATTTAACAA
Organism: Eidolon dupreanum; assembly: GCA_028627145.1. Classification (NCBI taxonomy): domain Eukaryota; kingdom Metazoa; phylum Chordata; class Mammalia; order Chiroptera; family Pteropodidae; genus Eidolon; species Eidolon dupreanum. The sequence goes on along the minus strand of CM053502.1, from coordinate 71,456,873 downwards.
ATCACTGAGACTCAGTAATTTCTAAATTGGAATAATACCCTATGGGAAGAGTTGTTATAATAAAAATTAAGTAAAATTATATGTGTAAAGTATAGTGCACACAACATTTAGTAAATACCTGCTTCCATTTTCTTCAAACTGCCTCTTGAAATGACTGCTTTATCTCTATTAAAATGACCACATCAGAGCACAGATCTTTAATTTATTATATTTTACATCCTTATTGCAGAAATGGCAGGACTCATGGCAGGATTCTTATCTTACCTGTTTGAAACCCATTTTGCCAGATGCCTTCAAGCATTTCCTTTCTAAAACATCACTTCCTTTATTTCACCTTTGCTCAAGGTTTCCAAAAGCTTCTTCCTGCCTATTTACACTGCAGCCTGGAGTTCAAAACCCACAGCAACTTCATTCCATTAATATCCTATGATTATACGAAATATTCCTTTTTTTTCAACCAGAGTATCCTTTTAAACTTTTTCCCATGGATAGAAAGTCTAATTTAATTTTTCTAACTTCTTTGGTTTATGTTTTTGTACATATGTCTTTCTTTATAGTCTTTCTTCAGTCCACATCATTCTCTATTAATATCCTATGCATCCAACAGGTTTTAACTAAAGTCCAATCCCTTTCATAAAATGATTCCAAACTTCTCCAGTCCGCACTGACCTATAGCCTCACTGCAAAGTATGGAAACCCTATGAAAATGGTATATAAATACTGATAATGATCATTCTCTTGATTGCACAGCTCCAGAGACTGAGTTCCAGCAGCTACCTCAGGCATGGCACCTCTATAACACTGTCTTCCTTTCTCTTGCCCTCCTTTCTCCCTCTTTTTTCTTCTTTTCTTCCAATAAAAAAGTATTTTACGTAGAATTTTTTCATCTTGATCAGCAAAATTTTATACTTAATTTATCAGTCTTATTCTAATATGTTTTAGAGTTACTTTTTTTCTATTTTCTAGAGTGTTAAATGCGATATCTTATATTGACCTTCAGCTTTTGCAGGTATTTCCTCAAGTCAGGATTTAGGATTTCTAAGTTATAGGTTTGAAGCAACACACCTGTTAGTTGCAACTTTGTTTTGTTTTTTACTTTAGATTTATACATAAAAAATTTTAATGATACGATGTGTCACAAAATACAAATGGTTTAGTATCTATTTGTATTATGAGCTCATAGCATTACATCAGTGTTTGATTGATATAATTTCACAACCTAAGGTGTTATTCTACTAAATTCCATATAAGCACTTTTATTTTGTGATTCTTGAGAATAAAAAGAGTTAGCATCACATAGTCTTGGGACCAGTGTATTTGAGTAAACATAAATGTTAACTTTGTAGCATTTCTAGAGTTTCAGTAATTGAAAAGTACATACAAGCAACAGCTTCCATAGCTATGATTACATTTTCAATTTATATAAAATAAAATTCACAAAAGAGATAGAAAATAGAAAAGATTAAATTCTGGGAGTGAAAGTCTGATTGCTCTCATAACTTCCCTTCTATTATTTGCCATTATTAAAAAAATATACTGTTTAAAAGCTAAGACTTAAAAACTAGGATTGCCATCTAATCTGTTAAAGTTCTATGTGATCTTTGAATACAAGTTGAAAATGAACCATGTTCCAAGGTGTAGATTGTCAGGCAATCAAGAAAAAACAGCTTGAATAATCTAAAAACAGATTCATTCATTCATTTAACAAATACTTATGGAATATTCATTGTGCATAAGCATTATTCTAGATAGCAGCGATGCAACTAATAATAAGTCAGAAAAGTCTCAACTCTTATGGAGCTCACATTCTTGTGGATGATGAATGACAACAAGTGAGAAAACAAACAAGCCTGTAATTACAACCAATAGTAAGGGCTTTAGTGGAAATGAACTGGGAGGAGTGATGAGAGGGAAGACTTCCTTTGAACTGAATCATCGGGGAAGTTTGATCTGTGGGACTAACAGTAACAAATAAGAAGGGGTTAGCAATGCAAAGGTGTAAAGGGGAAATCATATACAAGGACCCTAAGGTGGAAAGCATCATGGCATATTGGAGGAGCAAAAAGACAAACAAAATGCCTGTGATAGAGGAAGTGGGGGAGAAAATGGCATAGGATAACAAGGAGTTAGTCATGCATGGACTAAGTCAACTGGAGTCTTATAAATTGGGAGAAAGAGGTATATTTTATTCTAAATACTATGGAAAGGAAATACCTAAATGGTTTTAAGGATTAAATGGCATATGATTTACATTTTTAGAACATCTCTCTGGTTGCCATGTGGAAAGGGATTGTAGAGGGGTGGACTAGAAGCAGGGAAACATCCAGAGGCAATTGTAGTCATCCACATAAGTGATGATGGTGGTTTAGATGAGCATGATGACTATAAAGATGGTGTGAGGTGGGTGGATTTGAGATATCTTTTGGAGATAGAACCACCAAACTGACTAATGGATTAGAAAATAAAAATCAAGACATAAGCTTTGGGGTAAGAAGCTTAGGAAGACTGGGGGAGAAAAGGTTGAAGGGTAGAAGAAAATTAACTTTATATTTGACATACTATTAAAGATTCAAGTGGAGATAATGAAAAAGTTGGATATCCAAGTCTGGAGCTCAAGAGAAAAGTCAGGAATGAAAAAGAGAATCTGAGAGTCATGGCATATCAATGACATCTCAAGCCGTAGGAAAAAATTATTTTCCTAGAGAGACAATGTAGATAGAGGAGAAAGCCTAGAACTATGCCCTGGGGATCCTTCAACATATTAGAAGTCAAGGTGAAGAGGTCAATCCATCAAAGAAAACATCAACAGTATCCAGAGAGGTATGAGGAAAACCAGGTAAATATAGACTAAGAGAAATGAGAGGTTCCAATACAGGAAGTGGTCAGCACTGTTAAAAGATACTGAGGAGCTGAATAAGAGGAAGACTTTAGAAGAGTGTTGGATTTGGCAACGTGGAATTGTTTGAGACATGGACAAGAATATCTTAGAAAGAATCTTAGAGGGTGAGGAAGCGGATACTGAGACCATAATAACTCCATTGAGAATTTTGCTACATAAGCAAGAAGATAAATGAGGCAGCAGCTGGAAGGGGATTATGAGGCCAAATGAGGATTTTTGTTTGAGAATTGATTGTTTACCCAAGTGAAAGCAGCACTATCACACCTGGGAAACATTCAAGATGGACACCTCTGTATTTTAAGACAAATTTTTTGACTTCTGTAATAAAAATACTAAATTTGAATAATAGGGCTACAATTTGTTTTCTGTAATTCCTAAAATCACAGACCAGGAATATAAAAATGGCTCTTTAACACTTGTATTCACAACTGAAGCACAACTTCAGTTTCTCTTTCTCCTACTTATTGTTTGTAGCAGATTTTAATCAGACAAGAATCTAAAACCTGCTAAAACCTTTTCATGGTTTACTCCAGCTTAAAAGAAGAAGCATATTCTCTAGACTTCAAACCCACCCACCTTGGGAAATGTCTGAAAGTAAAAGAAGTTTTCTTTCTCAAATGAAATGGCTCTAAGTTTTGAGAATTATTAAATATAAACTTACTTAGCTGAGGAAACAGACACACAGAAATGAAAAAGTCAATAGAATGGAAGGTAGAATAAATACATTTTTAGAACAATTGAAAAAATTCTGCCAGCTTAATAGTGTACTTTAAAAATTATAATTCCATCACATAAATAAGATTGAGACATGGATCCGAGAAGGTCCCTTTGGAAAACATATGACAGGAAATGTATGAGGACTAAAGTATGCAAAAATATATCCATGTATGCTGCAGTTTGGATACAGTTAATATGAAACTTGACACTTTCTTTAAGGGTAATTAGGAGATTCAAATGCAATCAAAGATTAGACACTACCACATAAAATAAAATGGGTAAATAGTCACATATTAACTTTCCATCCTCATCTCTGATCCCTCTTCAACCTTCTGCCTCTACCAGCATGTTCCTATTTTCAATCTTATGATCTGAATCCCATTTTCTAACCTAAGTCATTTGTTGCCATGAAGTTTCTGAAGACCAGTGCATGGGATGATGGTGGTGAGCTAGATAGGTACAGATTTTAAAAACAGCTTCAAATTCACAGGCGAGTAACTTCACTTCAGTGGCTGGTAAAATGAGGGTTTAGTTAATTAGATGACCTCTGAGTTATTATTCATTTTTAAAGATTAAGTATCCTATGGTTCTTCAATGATGACCTTGTTGATACATTATTGCATTTAATAGGAAGTTTTACACATTTCAGATGAGGGCTTAAGACGAATGTATTGTTTCAACTGAAAAGTTCAATAATAGGTAGGAAGGAGGGCAATTTTAAGATCCACATACAACTGATATTTAAATTACATAATACATTTATATCAACTTTAATAAAAATGAGTTCATTCCTTTTCCCTTAGCTTTTTTGTCTTTGTCATTCATATACAGGTAGATACCACCAAAAGAGAAATAAATGTAAATAAAGAAGGCTGGAGAATGGAGAAGAAAGAAAATAAAAAGGAGAGAGGGAGGCTTTCCTCAACAGTAATATAGAGTATATTAGTTATCCCAGAAAGTTTGAAATCTCTAAAATCATAGCCATCTTTAGCAAGCTTCTCTTTCTTTTATAAAAATTAATTAATATTCTGCATGTGGATACCTTAAATGAAAGTGGTATAGATTGTCAACCTAGTTTCAAGGGTACTAAATGTTCGTAGTCAACCACAGAGTAAGAAGCAGTAGTCAGGCCATGGAATCTTGGGTTGGGAGGCATCTTGTAGTAAATGCTCTAGATTATTAGCAGCCTAAAAATTCATAGATTTTAAGGGCATTTCAACATTAGTATTCCTTCCTCTTTACTTATAAAAGATTATCTTTCTCATAGGCCTGGATAAAGTTCTAGCAACATCAACAGATATGTCACTTAAGAATCTAGCTTTACAACTTTCTTTTGCTGGGTATATGGTATTCCAGTAACTATGGCTGTATAATAAATTATCCCAAGACTTAGTGGCATAAAGCAATCTTTTATTATCCTCATAGATTCTGTTAGACAAGAATATGTCCAAAAAATAGTGGGACATCTTGTCTCTGCTCCATGGTGTCTGGGCTTCAGTTGGAATAATCTGAAGTCTTGTTCATACAACTTATCTGGAGGTTGATACTGGCTTATGGCCATGAATTTAGCTGGTGTTTTTGGCCAAGATTATCTCAGATGTGCAGTCTGAGGCTCTTCCTATCCAGCCTTTCCTTCTCTCCTTTTACAGATATCACACCTGCATCTTGGTCTGAACCTTTTTCCTGCCCACTCTTCATGCTTCTTCTCCTTTTTATCCTTCATAAGTGTTTCTCTCAATTAATCTCATGCATGTCTAATCTTATCTTGGTGTTGACTCCTCAGAGGATACTAATGGATATAGATTCAAATCTTAACTCTATTATTTATAACCTCACAGTGTGACTTTGGGTAAATAATTAAATCCTTTTTATGCTTCAGTTTTCTCACCTGGAAAAATAGAAAAAGAATAATACTTACTTAATATGGCTATTGTGAGGATTAAATTAATTTCTATGTGTAAAGCACTTAGAGCAGTATACATATAGCAAGCACTCTGTGAATGCTAGCTACCATGAATTCTTTAGTGTCTAAAGAAGGCATTTGATCAATATGTGATGAATGTTAAATTCCTGTTAGAAGTAAACACCATTATTTCAGTTATCAATGGAAAGTATTTCTCACTCTGTTATAACATGAATGTTCTGCCCCCCTTCGTGAGTATTGCTGCATTCTTAATCTCCAGATTGACCTGTGGCATGGCATTCTGAAATTATTCTAGGATAATTTCTTGAGTTACTAAGCATTTCATTCATATGTGTGTGTGTGTGTGTGGGTGTATTTAAAAAAACTAAAAGATACATATATATTTATTTATATATACATATTTTTAAAAACTAAAAGAAATTATGTTAAAGTCAAATCTTTTGCTTGTGCCTATATTCACTTGTTCTTCCTTATTGTGGTGAAAAAGAAGAATTGCTTTCATCCTGTTTATGACAGTTAGGAAAAGTATGTCTCTACTCATTCTCCTTTTCTCTAGACTAAACATTCCCAGTTCTACTAATGCTTTCTTTTTGATCTTCATTTCCAAACTATTTATCACTTGAGCTCTCCAGAGTTCTCCAGAGTTCCAAAAAGTTGAGCTACGCATTGAAGAAACTTCTCCAAAGAAGCTTAAGTGCTTGCAAATAGAAGCAACAAGAACTTTGCCTGTCTTCCCTGAAAGGCCTGAGATTAATAAAATCCAAGGAAGGCAATTTCTTCCTTTAATTTATAACATCACTTTATTGAGGGGAAAGCAGTAAATTAATAAGAAATTAAGTGGAGGGGATTGTTATTAACTCTGGATATAATTAATGTAAAAGAAGTTTAGTATGAAGAGTTTCTATTTTTAATTGAAACAAAGTGCATTTGTTCACCATTGTTAAACAGATAATTTGAAAAGCTTAAAAATAATTACTTTATGTATCATTTACAGGTAACCACATAACTAAGAAAACTTTACAAGGGCCAGATCTTAAATTAGAACATGTTTTAAAGGTTTGTCAAAAAAATAATTTAAACTAGTATTTTGTTCCATAATGCATCCTTTTCGGAAGTTAAACTGTTTTATGGTGCCAATATAAAAAGCCTTGATAAGAATGTTTTGTTTGGATTCTGTTTTTAAGTAAGACTATTTTTTGTGTTATTTATTGATCCTTACAAATCAGATATGTTTTTAATTCTTCTTCATGTGCTAAAAGTGAATGTAAGTACAGTTTTCATGGCCACCAGAGTTCTAATCTGGAACATTCACAAGCAGAATAATAACAGCCTGTGTAGACTTGATCAGTAGTCTTAGCCACACATATTGGTGTTTGTGATAGGCAGTCTAGGTCACAAGCCACCAAGTTCAAAGCAGAATGCTTGGTACTGTGTCAATCACACCAATCAGTGGAAACCAAGTGGAGAAGCTTGAATTTCATTTATAGAATTCTGGAGAAAACGATGGGTTTTCTGAGAAATAGTCTCCAGGCATTTCACCCTTTTTTTTTTTTGACCTCAGGATTATCCAGATACTTCTCAACAGACTAAGCTCAGTCAGCCATGCTTCATTTAGATTCAAAAGCTTTGCCTTATCTCTAAGTAAAATAAATGGGAGACAACCACTCAAAGAGGGAAATCAGAGATTTAGAACACCCTAGGATATGACAACAACAAGAGTATAGCAGGGGACAGGAAGTCTACTAGATAATGAGTCTTAAGGCTCCCTAAAACTAACAGAACTATGCTTTTAAAAGCTTGTCATCTGAAACTAACAGAGGATTGAGAAAGAAAATTAGTTTTGCATTTTGAGGTTGTAGTGTTAGAAACAAATAAACAAAAAGCCTAAATGGTACACATGCTCAGAAAAAGACAACAGAAACTAAAACTACAAAAAATAATTTAATTACAGCTTACTTAAACTACCCTACTACAAATTCCTCAGCTGTCCTAGATTTCTCCCATCAATGGAGGTTCTGGAAGATAATCAAGAAATCAGAGATGTGAATACCAAAGGAAAGAATAATATCCCCTCGGTTAGGCTTAGGCTCATCAGTCCAACATGGTTCCACATATTTGAAAATCATGCTGAAGTCACTTTGGAATGTCTACAACCAATTATTTTTCCCACTTAGGAACAAAGCTAGGAATGCTAATAAGAATGCAAAGCAATAGAAAGTCATTAATAAGGTAGCCCAAGAGTCATAGGATTTTATAAGAAACTATTAAGTCAGCAAATCATTTTCCCATCCATTCCTTTTACATGATGGTCTAGATTCCAACTCTGTCATTGCTCTTTCTATCATCCTTCCCTCTCATTTCTGGAAATCACCCAAGTCAGATTTGGAGGTATGGCAGGTATAAAGGCCTTTGGGCTGAGGATAAGGATCCCTGGGGCCTGGACCTAGCATCGATATAAGCTGTGTAATGCTGGGCCTAAGATTCTTTAGAAGTAAAGTGAAACAGACTAAGTGGTTTTCGTAGATGGCCATGACAAAATATGGCTGGGTGGCTTAAAAAATAGAAACTTATACTCTCACAGTTCTGGAAGTTAAAAGTCTAAGATCAAAGTGTTGGCAGGTTTGGTTTCTTCTGAAGCCTTTCTCCTTGACTTTAGATGGCTGTCTTCTCCCTGTGTCCTCACGTGATTTTCCCTCTGTGCGTGTCTGTGTCCTAATCTCTTCTTATTAGGACACCAGTCATATTGGATTAAGGTCAACCCAGAGGACTTCATTTTCCTTAATCACCTCTTTAAAGGTTTTATCTCCAATTACAATCACCTTTTGAGGTAGTAGAGATTAAAAATTCAACAAATGAATTTGAGGGGACACAATTCAGCTCATAATTGTCTCCAAGGTACCTTCAGTTTGAAAGTTCTTTGATTTTTCTCTCTCAAGTACTGACTTTTCATTAGTTTACTTCCAATTATAATATGGAGAGATTCAGCCTTCTTTTGACTGAAAGGAACCGAAGTTGTACTTTTAGGCTGTTTGTAGTCTTAGTTTGTTTAAGTTAAAGCTACTCCATAGGGCAGGGAGCACTATTTCAGACAGTAAATGGGTAAATATGAATTTTTTGCACTTTTTCATAGATGGAACCATTAAGCTTGTGCTCATTAGAGACTCTTCTTTAAGGACCTGGCACCAAGAAAATTTTCCAGAATTACTTTTTGTAAGGATGCCAATACTCACACCTTTCTCTGCCTTCAAGATTTACCCAATGTGTTGATTACGTTCTTTCAGATTGTAAGAAACAAAATTGTGCTTGGGTTTTTGTAAGTTGTTTGTTCAATCATTTTATTTTTATTTTTATTTTCATAAGAAAATAATGGCCTATGAAAAGAAAGTCACCACAGGTAGAGGTGTACAAATTTGGGCCATAGAATATGGTTTTTTATCATTTTTAGAGGGATTGGGGGATGCGAGTGGCTGCTCATACCACTGAATGCCTTACCGTCTCCTAACAGATTTGAAAAAGAGCCCTTAGAAGATAAGCTCGAGAAGGCGGACTTTGAATAAAGAACAACAGCTGTAGGAATACAGGATGTTTCCCCTACCTCAACATAGTCCAGTCACTGCACTTACAGGTTGTTGAGAGCATGGAATGAAGTAGCAGCCATTGATGGGAAGTTGTAGGGGGCCATCCAAGCAGTGACCTAAATCCTGTCAGAATCAATGACCCTGGGCTCCAGCCAAGTAGCCTCTAAAGGATGCAGTGAGCATGTCACCACTGCTACATCAGCTCTATAAGGCAGTTTTGGGGAACTAAGAGGGTTAAGAAGAGGACTTCTTAGGGGCATATGTATGAAATTCACTGAGAGTTTCCAGAACTAGCTGGGAGGGATTGGATGTGCTCTGAGTCTCTCAGAGTCTACAATTTGTGGTTAAGCCAAAGAGGACAGTTTTTACTAATTTACTAGTGTGTTACCAAAAAGCATGTTGCTTATACATCTTGTGACCACAAAATGATGAACCATTGCTGTAAGTTAAACCTGAAAATCTCATCGTTTATATACACATGTTAGGTAGGAACGTAATTCTAATGACTTACCACACATTTGTCTTTGGTTTTGTTTTGTTTTAATCCCTGGCATAAGATAAAGTTTGAATTGACCAAACCTTAATTTCACCTTCAGTTCTCATTGTAGTTGATCAGCAAGGTGGCAGGTCAGCTAGAGTTGGGATTGAGTTGTGCTTATAGGATACTTTTAGAGAATCAGCCTTTCAGAGTTTAATTCTCCCCAACCTCAGGCCCCCTTTGATTTGTACTCTACCAGGCTGCAAAGTCCCGACCTGTTAGTATAATGCTCTAATCAGATAAACTGACCACAAAAACCCCTTTATTCTCAAAACAACTGTTCTATTAAAGCCCCAGCTATATTTGAGCCATCTTAGGGTAGGGAATAGCCTTCAAGAGTTACAAGGAGACTGGCAGACTGTCATCATAATTTCAGGTTGCCAATCTTCTAAGGTTACTGTGAATGATTATGGGTAAAGTCTGCTTTGAATTTGTTAAGAAAAGGGAAGACTTACAAAGTATTTGGTGCAGGCCATTTATTTTAAGGGATTTGGTTACCAGGTTTCCTGAAATCATAATCACAGCCCAATTTCAGTCACTAGACTATGATATCCTGTGTATACAAAACAAAGTACTAGAAAAAAATGGAAACTTTAAAATTTTAAGTTCAAGTAGTAGAACAAATGTTAGGACCCTGTAAAAGAGTATTCGGAATTATCCTCTGGTCATCAGAAGCTAACTACAACATAAAGACTGCTTTGCCGTGTTTCTAGATATAGCAGAGATTAGGTTCAGCATTGTTTAGAAATCATAGGCTTGCAGATCCCTTCTCTTCAGGGGTTAAAGAAAATATAACCCACTCTGTCACATTTAAAATGAAAAACTTGTTCTTGACTTTTGTCTGTACATCTAGTGTAGGGGCAGCATTATTCATCAAAATAAGCTTGATTTTTAGGATGTGTTTACAGAGTGTTGTCTAACACATCTTCCTCACATATACTAGTGTATAAATTCTAAAGCCCTTTTCCATTTTGTCAAGTTCACCTTTTGAAAGGGACAGTGAAAAATTAGGGGCTGGCTCCACCTGGTGCTTCTGATAGAAAACTGCACTTGATGTATGAGGGCCCTCTGTCATGGATAGAGAGCCCTCTAGTGCATAGAAACAAAATAAAACAACAAATTAAATGTCAGTTGCTAATTAAATACTCATTGAAAATACTAAAACTACAAAGTATGAATACTACAGAAAATAGTGAGCAATTATGCATTTATTATGAACAAAGCATTGCGCCAAGGACTGCGTGGGTATTTTTGTACTGGTTGACTACTGCTGTGGAATAAGGTGGTGTCCTGAAGAAGAGAGCCAAGAGGAAGCTGTATTGCTTTCTATGATCTAGCCCCATATAGTCACTTCCATTTTGTTCTATTGGGAGAGGTAGTTACAGAGATTCACCCAAGTTCAAGAGTAGGACCATGACCCCCACTTGGGATGGGATATATATTTGTGTAGCCATCTTTGTAAAAATATGATCAACCACAATTGTTTAATTCACCCGCAAACTGTATGAAGTTGGTACGATCATTATTCCAATTTTACAGTTAAGAGAATGAGGTTGAGAGACATTAAAAGTTTGCTTCATATGCAGTTTCGGTATCGTGCTAGAGCATTGTTTAATAAGCCATCTAGAGTGTTATCTGTACGTGGTTTTCAGTCTCAGAGCTATTGGCATTTGGGGCCAGGTAATTTGTTGTGGGGGCTGTCCTGTGTGTTGTAGGCTATTTAGCAGTATCCCTGGTCTCTACCCATCAGATGTCATTAGCATACCTTCTTCCCTTCAGTTATGATAACCAAAAATGTCTCCAGACACTGTCAAATACCCCAGGGCAAAGAGAGGGCAAATTTGCCCCCAGTTGAAAACCATTGTTTTAGGAGAAAGTAACTTTATTTGACTATTTACTATTAAAGCCAGACTCTAAAGTTAATGTTAACTCATAGAAGATCTATATGCTGCAGTTTATTTCTATCCAGTAGAAAATATAACTCTTATAGATTACAGCTTCATTGTTTTATAGGGCATCAATCAGTTTCAATTTAATTTACAATCTTATTTCAGCATTCTTTTTGGCCACTAACTAGGTATAATAGTTCTTCTTATCCTTTATTGAACTATCTTTGTCATCATGCTGATTCCTCATTAATGAATTAAATAAATCTTTGTCCTCCCTCCTCGCACCCCCCGGCACACATCAGCTACTTGGTAGAAAGCAGAGAGTAAATTCTTTCTGAAGGGTAGGTATGGTAGTCATGGAGAGGTGCTACTCATATCTCCCTTCAAGAAATGACTTGCAATTGCTAAAGCAATATTGAGAAAGAACAAAGCTGGAGGCATCACACTCCACAGTTTCAAACTATATTACAAAGATATAGTAATTCAAACAGCATTTTATTAGCATAAAAGCAGACACAGGTCAATGGAACAGAATTGAGAGCCCAGAAAAAAAAACTGCTAATATGGTCAACTAATTAAGGACAAAGGAGCCAAAAATATATAATGGGGAAAGGATAATCTGTTCAATTAACAGTGTTGGGAAAACTAGACAGCCACGTGCAAAAGAATGAAACTGGAACATTATCTTATACCACACACAAAAATTAACTTAAAATGGATAAAAGACTTGAATGTAAGACCTCATAAAACTCCTAGAAGAACATATAGACAATAAAGCCTTTGTCATTGGTCTTGGAGATGTTTTTATGGATTTGACACCAAAAGCAAATTCAACAAAAGCAAAAATAAGTAAGTGGAACTATATTAAACTAAAAAGCTTCTGCATAGCAAAGGAAAACAACAACAAAATTTTAAGGCAACATACTGAATTAGAGAAAATATTTTCAAATCATATATCTGATGCAGGGTAATATGCAAAAAGTATAAATAACTCTTATAAACTCAACAACAAAAAAATCTAATTTAAAAAATGGGCAGAGGATCTGAATAGACATTTTCCCATTGTTGTTGTCTCTTTACCTTGTCGATGGTTTCTTTTGCTGAGCAAAAACCTTTTAGTTTGATGTAATTCCATTCATTTATTTTTGCTTTTATTTCCCTTGCTTTTGAGGTCAAATTCATAAAATCCTCTTTAAATCCAAGGTCCTTGAGTTTAGTTGCTATGTTTTCTTTTCTTTTTATTGTGTCAGGTCTTATATTTAGTTCCTTAATCCATTTTGAGTGAATTTTGATGTGTGGTGATAGACAATCTAGTTTCATTCTTTTGCAGGTGGCTTCCCAGTTTTCCCAGCACCATTTGTTGAAGAGGCTTTCCTTTCTACACTGTATATTTTTGTCTTTTTTTGTCAAAAATTATTAGCCCATATAAATATGGGTTTACTTCTGGACTCTCAATTCTGTTCCACCGGTCCTTGTGTTTGTTTTGCTACCAATACCATGCCATTTTGATTACTGTCGCTTTGTAGTATAATTTGAAGTCAGGCAGAGTGATGCCTCCAGCCTCGTTCTTTTTTCTCAGGATGGCTTTGAGAATCAGGGTCTTTTGTGCTTCCTTACAAATCTAATTTCTTTTTCTATTTCTTTTAAGAAAAGCCAATAGGATTTTGATGGGGATTGCATTAAATCTGTATGATGCTTTAGCTAATATGACTGTTTTAACTACGCTGATTCTTCCAATTCAAGAACATGGAATCTCTTTACATTTCTTTGTATCTTATTTTATTTTTTTTAATAGAGTCTTACGGTTTTCATTATATAGATCCTTTACATGTTTCATTCGATTTATTCCTAGGTATTTTATTCTTTGTGTTGCAATTGCAAAAGGAATTATTTTTTCCACTTCTTTTTCTGACAATTCATTATTAAAGGAATGCTATGGATTTTTGAATGTTGATTTTGTATCCAGAAATTTACTATATTTGCTTATTGTTTCTAGTAGCGTTCTTGTAGAATCTTTAGAATTTTTTATATAGAGAATCATGTCATCTGCAAATAGGGACAGTTTGACTTCTCTATTTCCTATTTGAATGCCTTTCATGTCTTTCTCTTGTCTGATTGCACTCGCCAGGACCTCCAATGTTATATTGAATAATAGTAGCGATAGTAGACAGCATTGCCTTATTCCTGATCTTAGAGGAAGGTTTTTAGTTTTTCATAATTAAGTATAATGTTGGCTGAAGGTTTGTCATAGGTGACCTTTATGATGTTTAGGCACTTTCCTTCTATACCTATTTTGTTAAATATTTTGATCATAAATCAGTGCTGTATCTTGTCAAAGCCTTTTTCTGCATCTATTGATATGATCATATGATTCTTATTTTTTAATTTGTTTATGTGATGTATCACATTAATCAATTTGTGTATGTTGAACCATCCCTGTGCCTCTGGGATGAAGCCCACTTAATCGCGGTGTATAATCTTTTTAATATGTTGCTGTATTCAGTTTGTTAATATCTTCTTTAGGATTTTTGCATCTGTGTTCATGAGAGATATTGGTCTATAGTTTTCTTTTTTGTGTTATCTTTACTAGGTTTTGGTATCAGGGTAATAATATTGGCCTCATAAAATGAATTGGGAAGTATTGCCTCCTCTTCGATTCTTTGGAAGAGTTTGAGAATAAGTATTAAATCTTCTTTGAATGTTTGGTAGAATTCACTGGTGAGGCCATCTGGTCCTAGACTTTTACGTTTTGGTAGGCTTTTGATTATTGTTTCAATTTCTAAACTGCTGACTAGTCCATTTAGGTTTTCCAGTTTTTGATTCAGTCTAGAAAGGTTGTATTTTTCTAAGTACTGGTCCATTTCTCCTAGTTATTAAATTTGGTGTTATATACTCTTTCATAGTATTCTTGCATGATCCTTTGTATTTCTGCAGTGTCTGTCATAATTTCCCCTCTTTCATCTCTAATTTTGTTTATTTGTGTCCTTTCTCTTTTTTCTTTAGTGAGTCTAACCAGGGGTTTGTTAATTTTATTAACCTTCTCAAAGAATCAGCTCTTCGTTGCATTTATTTTTTATATCTTTTTTTTTGTTTGTTTTGTTTTTAATTTCATTTATTTCTGCTCTGATTTTGATGATTTCTTTCCTTCTGCTGACTTTAGTTTCATGTTCTTCCTTTTCCATTTATTTATGATGAAGTGTTAGGTTGTTTATTTGGGCTCATCGTTTTTTGGAGACAGGCTTGTAATGATATGAACTTTCCTCTTATGATTGCTTTTGCCATGGTCCAAAAGTTTTAATATGTTGCACTATCATTTTTATTCATTTCTGTGCATCTCTTGATCTCTTTTTATTTCTTCTCTGACCCAGTTATTCTTCAGTAGTATGTTGTTTAATCTTCATGTATTTGTTGTTCTTCTCACTTTCTTTTTGCAGTTGATCTCTAGTTTCAAGGCTTATGATCAGAAAATATGGTTGCTATGATTCCAAATCTCTTATATTTGTTGAGGCTATCTCTCTGTCCCAATATGTGATCAATCCTTGAGAATGTTCCATGTGCACTAGAGAGGAAGGTATAAGCAGCTGTTTTGGGATGGAAGGCTCTGTAAATATCAATTATGTCCAGTTGGTCTAACGTGTCATTTAAGGATGGTATTTCTTTACTGATTTTCTTTTTGGATGATCTGTTCATATTTGACAATGGGACATTTAGGTCCCCTACTAAAATAGTGTTTTGGTCTGTTTCTCCCTTTAGTTCTGTTAGTAATTGCTGTATATATTTTGGGGCTCCCTCATTGGCAATATAGATATTAAAAAGTGTTATGTCTTCTTGATGCATGATTCCCTTTAATCATCATGAAGTGTCCTTCACTATCTTTCTTTCCCTTCTTTATTTTGAAGTGTATTTCGTCTGATATTAGTACCACTACTGCTGCTTTTCTATGAATGCCATTTACTTGAAATACCATTTCCCGCCCTTTTGCTTTGAGTCTATATTTGCCTTTGGAGCTGAGATGTGTCTCCTGGAGGCAGCATATGGCTGGCTTTTTGATTCATTGTGTAACTCTGTGCTTTTTTATTAGCGAGTTCAGTCTATTTACATTTAGGGTAATTATTGAAACATGAGGTCTTCTTATAAACATTTTATCTTTTGCTTTCTGGTAGCTCAGTGTTTCCATTGCTTCCTTGTCCTTGTGTTTCTGTTTTCTTTATTTTGGTTGGCATTTGTGTATTTTCCCTCATGTTCTTCTTGTTTTATGTTATATATTTCTGTTCTGAATCTTTGGTGTGTGGTTACCATTAGGAATATGTAAAACATCGTTATATATATACAGTCATCCATTTTCTTCTGCGCATGCCTTATCTCCATTCCTTTTTGCAAATTTAGATCTTTGAATCTTCCCCCTTTCAATCATTGTTGTCTCATTTTGTCCTTATGTATGCTGAACATTCATTACTATCTTGCTATAGCAATTCTCTTCTTATCGTTTATGCTTATAATTCCCTATTCTTAGTAAGGGTTGCACTTCTCTGCTTCTATTTGCCTGAGAGTCACCTTACTCCTGATTATGTATTTTTTTTTTGTCATTTTGTTTTAGATGAGCTGACCCCTTTCTGTATTTCCTATAGTGCAGGCCTCATAGTGGAGAATTCTTTCAATTTTTGTATGTCTGGAAAGGTCTTAATATCTCCTTCATATCTAAAGGAGAGCTTAGCTGGATACATTATTCTAGGCTGGTAGTTTCTTTCACTTAATAGTTTGAATATTTGATTCCACTCCTTTCTGGCTTGTAAGGTTTGTGCTGAGTCTGATGATAATCTAATGGTTTTTCCTTTATAAGTTACCATTTTCTTCTCTCTGGCTGCACTGAGAATTCTGTCTTTGTTGTTGATTTTTGATCATTTTAATACAATGTGTCTTGGTGAAGGCCTTTTGGGGTTGAGATAATTGGGTTGACTTCTTGAATTCCAAACTCTAGCTCATTCCTTAGATTTGTGAAATTCTCATCCACTATTTGTCTGAAAATGCTTTCTAGTCCCTTCAGTAATGTCGATTATTCTTATGTTTCCTCTTCTGATGGTATCAGCTAGTTCTTGTATTTTTCTTTCATTATTTTTCATTCTTCGTTTTCTCTCTTCTCCCTTCTGATTTATTTCTAGATTTCTGTCTTCAATAGTACTGGTTTGACCAAATGGAGGAATCTATTTGGTTGACTCTATTTCCCAAACTTGCTATTTCATTTTTCAACTCTTGCAGTGTGTTCTTTATCTCCAGAAGATCTATTCTGTTCTTTTTGAGGGTTTCAACTTCCTTGCTAATGAACTCCTTCTGCTCATCTAGTTGTTTTTTTTAATTCCTGAAATTGTCAATATGACATGTTTAGGAACTCACTGAGTGTTTCTGGAAGTACCATCCTGAATTCTCTGTATCACATATTTCTATGTCTGCAAGCTTATTTTCTGGAGATTTTTCTCTTTCTTTCTGAGTTGCCTTGTCACCTTGGTTGTTTAATGGATTATTTCTCCGTCTGGGTATTAATGCAAGTGTATTTTGCTGTTTTTTTTTTTTTTTTTTTTTTTTTCAGAAAGAAGATTTATTATATAAAGATATCTCTTTAGCCTGCTGCAAAGAAGGCATTTTACTTTTGGGTTCTAGTGGGTGGCATCTAAGCCTGTTGGATCCTTGCTGTATATAAAGCCTTAATAATGTCTTTTCATTTTCTTGTAGATATTTAATCACACTCGCTACCCTCAGTTTCAGTCCCTGTCAGTGTTAGCAAGAGCTTTGGTAGCATTTGTTCAGATTCCCCTGGGGGTCTGTGGTGATTGGTCTCAGAGGGTTTGAGGGGAGGGGCCCTGTGCATTGAGAGTTGGGGGCTGTAGCCTAGTCTTGGTTTTGCAAACTCAGCTGTTAAAAAACAACTGTTGATTCTCTGCCATCTTGCTTCTCTTCTTTCTGCCCTGATGACTGGGCCCTGTCATTGGCCATATGGAGCTCACAGCACTCCCAGGCAGGGCTATTCAGGGAACTCACCACACCTTCTCCTCTCCCCCTCCTCCTACTGGGAGCTCCTGCGGCCATGAGAGGCAACTTCTTTATTTCTCTCAGTCCACCGCCTGACACCTAGGTTTCTGACCCGTGGTAGCTCTTATGCGCAGATCCCATGCTCAGACATGCTGGTGTGTGGTTTGGGTGTTTTTTGTTGAGTTTTAGATGTTCAGCCTATTGTTGCTTCAATGGGAGAGATCTGGAGACGTCTCTCACTCTGCCATGTTTCTACAAACTCAACATTGTACTTTAAGGAGAACTCTCATCTCTCTCAATTATTTTATTTATTTATGTATGTATTTACATATTTATTTATGTCAGTACTGATTCATGAATATTGTTTTATTTAATGGGTTATAATTCATTACTGTCATTATTTATTTTGATGCTCTGATGATGTGTTTGACCAACATGAGCCCCTTTAAGCTGGCTTCTGTGTTCTTTATACATGTCACCATTCAGCTTGAGTATTTTCTTACTTTCCAGAATAAGAAGATGTTCAGGCTTATCTTTGATTTTCACTGCTGCAACCCTATAATCAACCATTTTCTCAAGAAGTTCTGTTTTGTTTTTGTTTTTTGATAAAGAATGATATTAGAAACCAAGATTTTGGTGCTAGATGTGCTTATTGTTATTATTGTATTATTGCTTCTAGGCCCTCCTAGTGGACACAGCTAGAAAATATGTATATATGTGTGTGCATCTATATATGTGTATATAGACATTCATAAATGTACATATTTTTATGCATTATGTATATGTACAATTATATATAGCTGTATACTCTTGCATACATACCCATATGTCAATAGTTATTTTTATATCTATTAAAAACCAGGAATTTATGATGATATTCTATTGCAGTCAACCACCACAAGGTAATTGCCATTTCACCCACATATTTTTATATGGAATCCTTTTCTCAACTGAGAATCCTGATTCTCATTTTTTAATTCACACACACACACACACACACACACACACACATATATATATATATAAATATAAAATTATGCCTAGAATACACAGAAAGACATCTCAAAATTGTCAACCTACATCCCTATATAAAGCTATCTTACTAACTAGAGCTCAATATCTCTTTAGTTTTTTTTTTTAGGTAATATTTATGTACATTGTAATGCATAAATCATAAGTGTTCAATTTAATGAGTTTTTAAATTTTACATACTGCTAATATCACACTGAAATTTAAACTCTTATTTGAAGACTGCCTTGGCTAGCCTCCACATGCAACTTGAATATCTCTCTATTACAAAACTTTCTGCAATTATGTCTCTATTGACTAAACTATGAATGTCCAATTAAAGAGTCTATGCTTCTTCATTTTTGGGTCCCCAATTTTAAACAATATCTGATATATAACAAAGTACCAATAACATTTGCTAAATAAGCAACCTGTCATTGGAATAAATAGCCTGCAGCTTTAAATAAGGGAGCTGTGTAATTTTAAAGCTGAGATCTGCTTACTACTCTTACTAAATCACCAGCTGAGGGAGTTATGATAAGAATTGTCAAGACATGAAAGGAAAAAGAAGGCAGCAGTTGGAATGCTTATAAATCATTGTGTTCCTATAACTCTTTATGAAGACATGGAATTCTTTTAATCATTCATGTAACCCTTGAAATTGGTGGGTAGTACAAATTACTACCATTATATTTATATGTTAAGACCAGTTTTAATAAAATATTTAAAAGTAAACATAGGCTACCTGCCCAAAATTTAATGGAGGACATTTTTGAAGTTCCTGGTTAATATTCTGACACCTGAGATTAATTATTTTCAGTTGTCTATAGCAGTGGGTAATTATTTCAGTACCACTAACTATGTTGGCAAAGGGAGAAACTACATGGATTGAAATTTGATTATGCAGTTGCTTCAAAGTCATGTATGGAGTTGCTCTCCCTTTTCTTAAAAAAAAGAAAAGAAAAAAAATACATGTATTTACTCTTTTAACATAATAAATAAGTAAATGTTTCTAATTTCTGCAAGAAATTAATACAGAACAATTTTGTGAAAGAAATTAGAACACCTAAATTCTGGCTATGTATCATCTACTTGTTAACATGAAATCTTAAGTAAGTCATAATAATTTTAGATATATGATGGCAATAAAGTTACTTTTTATTATGTTTGTTAAGTTTATTATGAAGGCTAAATAAAATGATGATGATAGTAATGATGACAACAAAAATAATAATAGTATATTACATTTATTGGGAGTTACACCTGTACTAGGGACTCCTATTAATTTTTATTTAATTCTCACCAAACCCTATGAAGTTTAGTTATGTTTTTTAAAAACTGGAGGTTAGAGAAATTAAGTAACTTGATCAAGATTACACTTAGTAAAGTGATAGAACATGAATTCAAATCCAAGTCTATCAAATACCAAAGTGTAATTGTAATTGTACTTTTGCCAAACACATGTATAATGCCTAACAGAATGTTTGGTGCATATTAAATAATCAAGATGTGTTAGTGCCTTTCATGTCTTCCTCTACACTCTCTAGGGCATCTTAAACATGCTAACAAATTTAGCAACCACCTCAAATGTATTATGCCATCAAATCTGAGTTTCCTACTCAAACCTCTCTTCTTTAAGCCCAAGAGCTATACATCCAACTTCCTTGAGTGTCCCATAGGCATTTAAAATTGATATGACCTTAACCAAACTTATTATCTTTATGTTAACTATGTTCTATCTATGGTCCTTCTATCAGTCATCCAAACACTAAAATAAATATGTGAGAGTCAGGAGTTTTCTTATAGTTTCCTAATCTATTTCAAGTCTTCACAGCTTATTAACATGCTGTTTAAATTCCCTGGAATGACTGATCAAATCTTTCTAATCATTAAAACTTCAGCTTAACAATCATCTCCCCTTTCAATTTCTGTAATATCAATAAAGAATTATTACTTCTGTTCAGCTGCTATATCTTGTATAAAACTTCATTCTGATACATTATCATACTATATTTTAGTCATGGATTTTCATATTTTTCTCTTCCACTACACTGACATAGTTCATTAGAACTCTTTGGATGATGCAAATATTCTATATGTGTGTTAGTAACTACTATAATAGACAACGTAGTATTAGAATCTGAGTTCTGTGAGGGCAGAGACTATATTTTATTCATTTTTACATATCTAATACCTAGAACATAGTAGGCCCTCAATAAATACGTAGGGAGTAAACAAATAAATAAATCAATGAATACATAAAATATTTTACAGTGGTACAGTAGGGAAAATTCTACGCATCACAAATACCAGACAACTGTAACATGGAGGTACTGAGGAAACTAATTAATAAACTAATTTCTTAGTGAATAAAGTTAATACAAATAGGTTACCCATAATGAATAAGTAACTTCTGTTAGGTCAACCCTCTCTCAAATAACAACTACAAACTCTATCTAAAATATAAAATAAATAATATGAAGGCACTCTAGAGGAATCAAAAAAAACTGGAAATAAATTTATATTTGAGAAAAGTTAATGGCACAGGGTAACTTTTCTGTTTTGATACAACTTTTTGCTTGAGGATAGGCTGTAATTGCTAGTTGGATAAAATTCTAATAGGAATCCACAGTCTTACCAGCTTGAAGGGCCATGAAACAGAGTTTGGGAAATCACATAGCTAAAAGGTGAAGAGAGAAATCTTGAGAAGGTAAAAGCCATAGGCATAATGAGGAGAGAGGAATTCTGTATGTAAACTTGACCAAAATCTTGGGTTGATTCTTGAACTACAACATGGGATAGACTCCCAATAATCTAATTAAGTCTAGAACTAAAATGGTTATAACACTGTAGGTAAAACAGGGTTAGCATTTGAGCTGAGGTCAAATTAACTGCCTGATTAAAAAACAAACAAACAAACAATGAAAACATACTCTTCAAAGAGACACTCTTCAGTATCTCTGCAATGCCCAAGTGATTAAAAATTATTAGATTTATGGAGAAACAAAAATATTTTGATTTAACCTTGAGAAAAAAGGCAATAAGTGACTTTGAGGTGACCTAGATATTAAAATTAACACACACACACACACACACACACACACACACACACACAAAT
The DNA here is from genome assembly GCA_028627145.1 of Eidolon dupreanum. Lineage (NCBI taxonomy): Eukaryota > Metazoa > Chordata > Mammalia > Chiroptera > Pteropodidae > Eidolon > Eidolon dupreanum. The sequence goes on along the minus strand of CM053502.1, from coordinate 71,435,178 downwards.
AAATAAATAAATAAATAAATAAATAAATAAATAAAATTAGCACATAGAGATTTTAACACAGCTGTTATGACCATCTCAAATATTTAGAAGAAAACATGCTTGTAATGAATGAACAAATAGAAAATATTAGTAGAAAATTAAAATAAAAAAGAGAACCAAATGAAAATTCTAAATATGAAAAATACAGTATTTGAAATTAAAAATCTGCAAAGTAATTTTTAATAGCATAATGACATGAGAAAAGAATGAGTAAGTTTGAAGATAAATCAATACAAACTAAGCTGAAAGAACAAAAGATTGGAAATAATGAAGAACCTTAATGAGCCCTGAGGGCACTGAGGAAAGTTCTAATAAATGTATACTGGTAGTCTCAGAATAAAAGAAGAGAAAAAATATTTGAGCAAATAATTGTACCAATTCCCCAAATTTGGTGAAAAGCATAAATTTACACGTATAGCAAGTCTTCTTGGACCCCAAACAGGAAAAATACAAAGAAACTACATCTAGGTACATCAGAGTCAAACTTCTGGAAACCACAGTTTAAAAGAAACTCTTGAAAGCAACCACAGATAAACCACCTATTAAATTATTGCATGCAGTGGAATAATATGAATTCACAATGATTTCTTGTCAGATACAATGGACACAAAAAGATAGTGGAATGACATCTCTAAAATGCTGAAAGAAGAAAAAGCCAACTCAGTACAGTGAAAAAATAACCTTCAAGAATGCAGGCAAAATAAAGACATTTTCAGATAGATGAAAACTAAGAAGATTTTTATCAGCAAACTTTCAGTACAAAAAATGCAAAAGAAGTTCTTCAGGTGAGAAGAATTGATACTGGGTGGGGGCAGATACTCAAACCTTCAAAAGAGAATAAAATATCAAAAATGACAAATCTGTGGCTAAATATAAAAGATCATTGTCTCCCTCTTAATATTTTAGAAATATGCATGACTGTTTAAAGAAAAAATTGTAACATTTTATTTTTTGGATTTATAACAACTAAAAAACAAAGGAGTTTTTAAAATCTTTATTTTTTAAAAGGTTATTAATTTTTTATATGAAATGATTCATTAAATCTAAGTAGACTGTGAAAAATTAAGGATGTAATTGTGGTTCCTAGAGCAGCCACTTGAAACTATGCAAAATGACATAACCCATTAAAGTGTAACTCTCAAAAAGATTAAATTAAATAAAGTAAGAAAGTAGAAACAGAAAATCCAAACACACACACACACACACACACACACACACACACACACACACATGCAAAACAGGTGGGACCAATGGAAAACGACTAGTAAAATGGCTGGTCCAAACTCGTTACATTAATAACTGGGTTAAATGTAAATGGGCTACACATTCCAATTAGAAGTCAGAAATTCTCAGAACAGATAAAAGAGCGAGACCTAACGTAGTCTCTCCACAAGAGATGAACTTTATACAGAAAAATACAGATGGATTGAAAGTAAATGATAGTAAAAGAGATATCACGCAAACAATAAATCAAAGAAAGGTAGAATGTCTGTCTATATTAACATGATATACAATAGATGCTAAAATAAAGAGTATTACCAGAGATAAGCAGAGACATAAATAAAATAAATATATAAAAAGGCATACAGATCATATACAGGCAAATGTTAGTATGTGCCTAATAAAAGAGGTTCAAAATACATTAGATAAAAAAAGTAACATAAAATTAAAGAAAGAGACAAATCAAAAATGAAAATTGGAGTGTTCTCTCAGCAATTGGTAGAAAAAAATAGACAAAAGATCTAAATAACACTATCAACCTCCTTTATCTAATTGACATTTATAGAACATTACATCCAATAATTGCAGAATGAACATTCTTTTCAAGTATACATGGCATGTTCACCAAGATAAACCATATGCTGGGCTATAAAATAAGCCTTAATACACTTAAAGTGATTGAAATAATGGACTATATTTTTCTGACCACAATGGCATTTAATTAGAAATCAATAACAAGATATGTAGGGGGATAAAACCCAAATATTTGGAAATTAAACAACACTTAATAACCTATAAGTCAAAGAAAAAATTAGATTAAAAAATATTTTGAATTGAATTAGAATGAGAATATAACATCAAAATTTGTGACATACAGCTAAAGCAGTGCTTAGAGGGAATTTATAGCTTTTAAATGCCTGGGAAAGGAAAGAATAAAGAAACAAAAGCAATCACCTAAGGTTCTACAGTAAGACTTAAAGAAAGAAGAGGAAAGTAAATCCACAGTAATTAGAGAAAAGAAACAAGAAAGAAGATAATTCGATAAAATAGAAAACAGATAAGTGATAGAGAAAATTGACACATATAAAAGTGTTTTTTTTTTTTGAAAGGATAACAAAATTGACAAACCCTAGCTAGATGGATGAAGAAAAATTAAGAGAAATTACTAACATAAGGAAAAAATTGTGAATATACTACAGGCATTACAGATATTAAGAACAACTTTCTGCTAATAAATTTAACAATACGAGTTACCAAAATGGACATGAGATGAAATAGAAAATGTTATTAGCTCTATATCTGTTAAAGAAATCTGATTTATTATCAAAAATCTTTGCCAGATACAGCATCAGGATCAGATGGTTTCATTGGTACACTCATTCATGTAAGAAAAGATATCAGTTTACACAAATATACAAACAGAAGAGGAAGAAACACTTCTCAAGGTGTTTCATAAGGCCACCATCATCCTGGTACTAAATCTGACAAAGACATTTCAAAAAAAGAAAATTAAAACAGTAGTCGTGTCAAGCTAGCTACCTAATTTAGTTTTCTTTCCCCACTACCAACAGGCAGGCAAGTTGTCCTGAATTTGGTGGAGGGGAGAGAAGAACGGGCTGGCTGGTGGTCTACAGTATCAAACTTTTACCCAGCCCCTCAGCGAACATGGAAGACAATGTAATCCAATTTGATTATCTTCAGATTCTGCAAGATCTGGACAGAAGCCAAAAATGGGTAAAGAAATGTAGGAAAACTAACTTAGAGATAAAATGACTAATTAGCAAAGTAAACATTACCGCCAAGAAAATTGAGAACTCTATGATTTGCAGGACTAGTACTTACAGGAGAGTTCTTTAAGACCATGCTGTGCCAGCAATAGTTGACTTTACCAGTCATCTTAACAATCCATGTGGCAGACATTGAAAATGAATAAAAATAATTCAGTAATAGAATCGCAACACAAATAGGAAAAAATAATAAAACTTCTAAAGAGAAACAAATTAAAAAATGAACAACAGCAATAGTCAGAACTCCAAAGCAGAGGAAGAAGGTAAAAAACAAGATGAAGACATTTTATCCTTAAACTTTGAAGAGAATAAAAACGACATTTACAAAAGTCTTTATTGAAGTTTGATTCTCATAAAGCATATGTCTGGATGAACATGAGGCTGACAAAATCTCAAAAGGTCTCTTTTCTTCTAATACTGTCTGTTGAGCACTGCTGGAGTGCAGGGTACACTCTGGTGAGGCAGTTTTGAGAAAGTGCTTTGAGACAATAGCAACGAACACATCAACCTGAAAACATAGAAGAGACAGCTGTTAGAGATCTGCAAGAGCTCCACTGAGAAGGAATAAGGAAATGAGAGACTCACCTTTTTCCACTATCACCAATGATATGGTAGACATGGCGGGGGAGGGTAATCACCAGTATTGGTGAGATTCATCTATGAATCTCAAGACCAGAGAAAGAGGTGTGGGTTTCCTACCTTCTGAACCTGATGCAGAAATTTTGGCTGTGAAATTTCACACTACAGTAACTAACAAGTAGGGAATAAACAGGGAGCACTGATGTCTAGTGGAGTTTCTCCCTAAATGCAAGTCATGGTAACTAGACTTTTAGAGAAATAATCTCAAGATATCTATCTACACATTTTGCTCTTCCTCTGCCTTACATACATAGTCGTCAAAGCAGTGTCTGTTGTGGGAGTATCTGTGACTTTAGGAGCAATTAAAGATGTTTGTTCTTTTTTTCTGTTGCTCACATAACTTCATAACTCAATGATATAATTTCTGTTCTATTTCAGAACAATGACAGAAAAAAGGCAAACTGACTGAAGGAAATTCACCTCTATGTACAGGCAGGTATGATGCTTTTGAAATAATTTTCCAACTTCTGAAAATTGTGATTTTTATGTTTAGATGGTTTAAACAATGATATAAATGTTAGCTGGAATAGCTTTATAGCTGTTTGAGCTTTTGTACTCTGTAGTGCATTGACAGTTTTTATTTTAATTATTGCATTATTATTCATAAAACTGTCCTATTTTTAAAAAGAGCCTTTGAGAAAAATCTCCAGGACCACACTATCAATGTCTTCTTTGCAGCTGGCAGCTTGATTATAGAGTTGAATTACAGGAAAAGATGGAAAATATTTGTTTAACACAAATTTTGATTTGAGAAAGCCATGGATTTGGCACCAAACTTGATATTCAAATGAGGTTTCCTGAGAAATTACTCAGGTTGAGGAAGATAATCAAGGATCTCAACTAACCATTGAGAATTATAAAGAAATACTCAGTATTCCAACAAAGAAGCACATTATTCAGCATCTTCAAGATATTTTCTTAGAATAGCACTTCATAGTCCTTAAATGCTTATCTCTGGTAAACTAAGTCATGGCACAGCTCACACTCAGCACCGTGCCAATATGTACCAATGTGATGTATCCAGTCCCAACACACTATCTATCTGCTAATCGTCAGAAGAGTAAGCCAAAACACAGAAGACACAGAGCTTCCATCTACATGTATGAAGCTTCCTGTCTGTCTCACTTCACATGTTTTCTTAATATCTATGCATTGCCAAAGATTCCCATATATTTTTCCTGATAAAGTTTGAGAACAAGAGCTATGAAATTAGATGAAAACATCTCAAACATAAACAAGATACACTTTAACAGACCAGAAGTCAAATAACTTAGGTCTGCTTAATGTAAATATTGATATAAAGTATGATTTAATAAAATGGCAGATACATATATCAAACTATATATGTAATCCAGAGCTTCCTGGTTATTTACATTCATTTGTTGAATTTATACCTTAACTGAGTCATAAGCTTTCTAGTAGATGTACATTGAACATTTCTGTTTCTAAGTCAAAACAGAATCAGAGATCAAGGATACCGATCATCTATTTGACTTTTCTTTCCATGATCATGTTTACTGCCTTGTCTTGATTTATAAGAACTACCTGGAAAAATAGGAATTTTGTTTTTATTGAAATAATTCAAATTATTGCTGTTATTTTAGGTGAGGAAAATAAATTTTGTGTGTATTTTAATCTAAAAAAATACAATTTTTAAAAAAAGAAAACTGCGAAGAAATATTTTTCATAATCATAGATGCAAAATTCCTCAACAAAATGTCAGCAAATTGAATCCAGCAATACATTAAAAGAATATACACCATGACAAGCAGAGTATTGCAGGAATGCAAGGTTGGTTTTACATTAAAAAGTCAATCAATATTATCAATCATATTGACAGAATAAAAGAAAAAAATCATAGGATCTTCTCGATAGATGCATTAAAAATACTTGACAAAATTAAAAACTCATTCACGATATTAAAAAAAAAATTATAAGCAAACTAAATAGAAGAAAACTTCCTCTACCTGATAAAGTATGTTTGTGAAAATCTTACGGTTAATAGAGTACCCAGTGGTAAAAGACTGTTTTTTCTCTAAGACTGGACACAGGGCAAAGATAGCCCATCTTAATGTTTTAGTGGAAGCCCTACCCAGTGGAATAGGGCAAGAAAATGAAGCAAAGAGGATATGTTTGTGTAGAAAATTCTAGGGAACCTATATGCAGCTGCTAAAACTAATAAGCAAATTTTTAAATGTTGCAGGATACACTGTCCATATTCCAAAATCAACTTTTTTATGAACTAGCAGCAAAACAATCGGTTTGCTGCTAATTATAAAAATCCATTTATAAGAGAAATTAGAAAAACATAAAATACTTTAATAAATTGAAAAAATTAAATAATTTAATTTAAAATAAATTAAACAAAAAGCACTGAAGACTATAAAACATTACTGACAGAAATAAAAGAAAACCAAATAAATGGACATATACACTGTGTTAATGGATTAGAAGACACGAGTAATTTGAAAAAAAAAAGAATGAAGTTGGATGATTTATACTACCTAAATTCAAAATTTACTAAAGTAACCTTAATCAAGACAGTGTGATACCAGCATGAAAACTGACAAATATCAATGGGATAGAATAGAGAGCCCAGAATTTGACTCACACTTATACAATCAATTAATTTTCGACAAGGTACCAAAACAATACACTTAGGGACAAGGAGAATCTTTTCAATGACAGATGCTGGAACAATTGGATAGTCAATTGGAAAAAGATAATTAAAAGGAACCTGAATGTTCTTCAGCATTACTCTTGTTTAAAACAGCAATCTGTGATTTTTTATTTCTACATTAGTAATGTAGTATCAGCTAATCAAAGCATTGTTTCTACTATTATGGTAATAGTCTTACTACAGGGATATTCTTTTTATAAAAATAAACTTTTTAAATTATAAAAGTATAAAGTAAACAAAAATTACTCATAATCACATAACCGCAAAATTACCAAAATTGACATTTTGGGATGGTCTTTTTAATTTTCTATATTTGATATCATAAAATATGTATAATTCATTTTTTTAACCTAGTATTTTGTATGAAAATTTTTTCAAGACTCTGAAAAATTTTGTTTGCATGTAATATGACATTAGCTTTCACTTCAACATATTTTCATGACATTTGTAATTGCATTTCCTGAAGACAAATTTTAACTGCAAGCTTTATCAAAATTTCACTTCCACTAGACATCTATTTCTGGAGTATCTGCCAAATTCAAAATGATTCTTCTATGGAAATTGCCCATTTCACAATTCCCTATCCAAAATGTAACTTTACCGTTGCACAGTACATATGGGGAAATAATCATGAAAGAAATTTATTTTTATCTTATGTTATTTTAAATTTATTTTATATGCTCTTGCCCCCAATGAGATTTGGGAGAGGTCACAAAACAGCATTTCAAAATTATGTTTAAGTATCCTATTACAAGAAAACCGCAGAAGCTATCTCCAGGAAGCCAATGTAACAGTAGATAATCTGTTCCATGGCCATAATTGATTGTTAAAAGTTCTCAAAACCTCAACTGAATGGGCCAATTATGCTCTCACCTAGGAATTTTAAAATTAAGTCCAAGGTTAAGTGTGCCTCTTTATGAGGCCTGCGATTATAACTCAGTTTGTGGACTGAAACTGAAGAAAGGAAGTCTTCAGAGAGAAAGAAAACAGAAGGAAATGCAAAAGGGGAAGCAGATAGGGAGCAAGAGTGCTTACTGGAGTCTATCAGCGGTTAGTTGCTGGTTTTACTTTCTTCCAGGACTCCAGTTGGATTCCTGCCTTTAAATTCTGTGAAACCTCTGTCATTATAATGTACAACTCCTTATATTTCTGTCAAATAAAATTCTGTTAAAGAGCCCAAAAAATATAAAAATGAATATGGCTTGTCAGAGGTTTTCTTCCATAAACAACCAACCCTATTCATGATCACTATATTTTTTGGCTTTGCCTATGGAAAAGCGCCCTTCTCCAGTCTATTCACTCAATATAAAAGTTCATGTTAGCTGTAAACTTACAGTGCTCCCAGGTCGCTTGCTGAGGTGCTGAATGTAGAGTTCCTCAGATTATTTTTGCTCTTTTGAGGCGTTGATGGCAAACTTTTATGTATATTTTCCTGACTTGAGAGAGTATATTGTCAGAAATTACATAGATTTGGTATTCAGTGATACTCTCAGATTAGTTTTTAATTCTAATACCTTTGTGTTGTATTTGGAAAGAAAATAAAGTTTTATTTGCCTTACTATTATTTCTAATGTAGTCAATAATTTTAATACTGTGAAAATGAAACCCATAAGTTTTTTTGGCTTCTACACATTGATGATGTCTGTTTTCAGAAATTTGCCTTGAGTCAAGAATAAATTTACACGTCATATTTTTAGTGATTAAGGCAAAAAGAATGACATACACTGAGATTGCTAAATAAAAATTTTCCAGTATAACCAATATAATTTTTATTGGTTTGTGTAGCACTAACGTCTAGAAAACCAAATATAGCAGAGAATTAACGTAACCCAAAAATATCCTGAAAACTAATTTTTCAACACATAATTGAGAAAATTACCTTTAAAATTCATATTGCAGACTAGGGTGAAATATTTTTAGCTTTGAAAAACAGTTTGTATAGCATATTAGGTTTTGGAAACTTGGTTTCTTTGCACTTCTATAAGAAACCCACACTCAAGTGATTGCGAAACTTTTTAAACTAAGTGAATCAAACAAAAATTATTCAATAAACATTAAGTGTTAGAGAAAAAAGATAAGAAGTGGCCTTTGCCCTCCTTTGCCTTGTAAATAACTGGGAAGAGATGTAAAGCAACAGTAATAAAACTGGACAGTGTAGAGTTATGTGTATGCTCTGAGATTGAGGAGTAATGGGAGGAAAAGTAAACACAGAAACTAAGAACAGAGAATATAGAGAAAGTACATCTCTCATTTCTGACAATTATTCTGTCACTCCCTTCTTGGGACTCCACTGAAATGAACTGAAGCTGAAATGCTCAGAAAGAACTTTTTAGAGATGTGAGATTTTATTTGGGTCCTGAAGGAAGAGATGAGCTTTGAAAGTATAAATGGCTCAGTGAACAATATAATCCAAAATCAGGATTTTAAATATGAAGAACATAGGAAATCACTGAGCAAAGGAATAACAAGATGAAAATTGAATTTGGGAAGATTAGTCGGGAAATGTTATGAAAGATATGCTGGAAGGGCAGAGACTGGAGCTTGATAATTAGGGCATTGCTGTAGTAATCCTTCCATGAGGCAATGAAGACTTGGACTGGGGCGATGTCACTGCATATAGGGAGAATGAACAAAAACTTTTTAAGAAAGAAAACATATGATTTTGAGCAAGCTGAGTTAGAGATAATGGTAGAACTTCTTGTCTAAAATAGGTTGGGAGGTATGTCACATTTAGGACATAGAACAAGTAAGATGAGCAGGTGCAAGAGAGAACAGGTGGCCTGTCATGTAATTGAGACTCAGACAGCATTGCTAAAGAATTATGGGAGCAGAATGGTTAGGGAGGAGGATGTCATCACCAGTGCTGGAAAAGGCTAAATGATCACAAAGGTGAGATCCTGTGGGAGAAGAGTTTCAATAGTGATCTGGGACTGGAAAAAAGATCACATAGATAAGGGAGGGAAGAAGCAATAAGGGAATGGGGTAATGAACATGGGCAGGATAATGAAGCAGGTAGGACAGACTTTGATGTACCTTCTACTTGAATCCTGGCTCCATCCAGACTGGGCTACTTAACATGTAGAAGTTTACCCATGTGTTCATGCACTCGGTTGAATAGTGTCCCCACCAAAATTCGTGTCCTTTCTAGACTCCCAGAATGTGACCTTATTTGGAAATAAGGTCATTGCAGATTTAACTAGTACAGGTGAGGTTATACTGCAGTAGGGTGGGCTCTTAATCCATTGTGACTGATGTTCTTATGAGAAGAAAGGACACAAAGAGACACACACACAGGGATGATGACTATGTTAAGACAGAGGCAAACTGGAGTTATGCAGCTGTAAGCCAAGGAAAACCAAGGATTACTGTCAACACGAGAAGCCAAAAGAAAGGCACAAAATAGACTCCTCCTTAGGGAATATAACTCTGCTGGCATCTTGATTTTGAACTTCTAGCTTCTAGAATTGTGAGAAAATACACTTCTGTTGTATTGAGCCACCCAGTTTATGGCAGCCCTAGCAAACTAATACATTCAGTTCCCTCATCCTTAAAGTGAGAACACTAACACTTTAAGGGACAGTCAGCAATATGACATGAAATAATGCTTAACACAACATCTATTCTATAGGAAGAGTTGAGTTACATCTGCCATATATCATGTTATTCTTTGAACAATTTGGTGTGGAAGTAAAGAAAAAGTAATCCTAGATAAACTGTGTGTATGATGAAGTAAATGTTTTTGTTTCTTTCTCAGTAAGAATTATGTGTGCATATTTAAACACAGAGAATAAATAAAATCTTCAAGGAGAAGGATAGACTAAACAATGTGGAGATGATATACATCTTCATCAAAAACCAAATCCAGTGCAAATGAAAGATTTCAAAAGATGTGACTATAAAGTAATAGACTACATACTTTAATTATTTACTATCATTTATAATTTTAAACTAATACCCATTGGAGAAGACACTCTGGAAGGTTGGCTTCTTATTCTAATGACATTAGCATTACTTCAAATACTTTTTAATTTTCTTCCAAACCAGGTAGTTCCAGACTACACAGACAAAGGTTTCACCACCCATGCCACATCTCAGTTTTGATGAAAAGAAAGATTTTCCCAGGCTGTTCATTCACCTGACATAACCTAAGCTTGATCATTTCTGACTATTTTCAAACACCAAATCCACTCTCAAATTATAAACATTAGCATGATTGAGGGCATTTTTAAAAAGTGTGCCAAATATTTATCAAAGTTAGTGTTAAATACCCAAATGTGAAAGGAAACATTCCAAAATCAAATAGAGTATCAATCTTGTTGGTATAAACGCTTGATGACTTAAACCAACTTTCTAAAAGTATGTAATGTATATCAATCTTTTCCCAGATAACTAAATGATTAGCCCTAACTGGCTATTCACTGACAAAATTTTCAGTGGTGTATTTCCAATTGACACTCACTCATTAATTTCAAAGTAAGTAAATATAAATACATGGATTTATATTCTCCTCATATCTTAGACTTTAGTATGCATGAGGAGGAAAAACTTCATTTTCGAAGGCTTACAAAGAATGGAAAGAAATAAACAATGATTTCAAAATGCTTAATAATCTATATCGTGTTCAGAATTTCAGAAAGAAGGACAAGCAAAAGACAAGTGTCTTCTTTTAACTTGTTCCCACTTTAAGCAACTTTCTCAGAGATTCTGAAAAGAAAGAAAAGGATCATTACCAAAAAGTCACTTTGTTTGAAATAAGATAGGTTTAAATGGGCCTCTCAGAACACATGGGCCAAGAATTTTCACTTTTCCTGGAGTAAATGAAATTCTTTAATCATCTTTGACTTACTAATGCATAATATTTCACAGTAAAATGCTAAACTGTCCTTTATTTGAGCTTGGAAATCCAGAACAAATATGAGGAGGTTGAAACAAAAGAAGAGCCTCTCTTGGAAGCCAGACTCTGAGAAGTAAGAAATGTTCTCTGGCTGCAGAGAGGAAGTTGCATTTTGTTGTGCAACTTGTTGGTAGCACAGAACCCTTGACCTAATTCTAAGAGATGGTATTTAACCATTGCCCAACTCAGTGCCTTGCTCAATCAGTATCTGCTAATTTGATTTTAAGATACTGTCTTCGATTCCTTTGGTCATCAGGAGAGATGAAGAAACTAAAAATTGATATAACCATTTCTCAAACTTGGAACCAGGTCAAATGACCTTGGTTATGAGGAAGGCCCTGATTCAGCCTATCTTATTCTTATAATTCCCTCAGCATTTATGAAATATATACATATATCTGTAACTGAGAACACGTTTACATTATATATGTAATAATATTTACTGAGTACGTACATATTATATAATATATATTTACATATATGTATTGTTTTATACTACATATATAATACAATATATATTATATATAATAATACATAAATTATACATATATGTGCATATGATGTATGTAAATATAATATATATAATGCTAGTATGTACTCAGTCACAGATTGTCTGTTCCTGTTTTCTTATTGTTTCTAGTGTATGTTTTATTCTCCCTTAAACTGATGTTAAAGTCTTCAAGAATAGGAACAATATCTTCATTTCTTAATACATATGATTAGTATAATAAAAAAATGTTGGAAATTATAAACTTGGGTTCAACCTCATACTTTTAAAATAGGCCATATGTTCTCATTTTATTTCCAGTTACCGCAAATACGTACTCTATGAACTTGAAAAAGTTATTATCTAAGATGACCTTTGAAAAAAATGTATGTTGAGTTTTATTTTCTTAATGCAACAAAATATTTCCAATTGAATTCAATATTTGATAGATTGGTTATGTAACTTAATTGGACAGAACTTTTAAGATGGAGTAGAGTTGTAGGGTAACATTCATTCTGTACATGAGATAAAAAATTAGACACAGTGAGTGAAGGAAGGTGGTCTAGATGAGTTCTCCAAAAAATAGCTTTCGCTAGCTGCAAGATTTTTTTCTTGGGTAGCAGGATTTTGTAGGTAAACAAGGTCAACTAGAATCGTTTGGGTCTGATAGAAAATTTGGATCACCTAGATCTGATTACTTAATTTAATTCACCAATAGACTTCCAGGAAATAGGATCACTGGAAACACAAATACAAAATAATGTATTCCTATTAGAGAAGTATTGAAATATTAATTAGGTTAGCTAAACTGCTGAAACCAAAGTTTCAAAATACAAAGTTCAACACTTGGTGATCTGTGCTTAGTTCCGTTCACCCTTTCAAGAACCTAGGCTGATGGCAGCTTTGACATCTTCAACATGTGGCTTTCAAGGATACTTGTATAACACCATCCCACTTTTTATCAGAAAAGTGAAAGAGTATGAGGGAACAGTTGTGTGAAGTTTTTATATATCGGGCTAGAAAGTGGGGCACATTATATCTGGGCACATTCCATGGTCATACCTAACTACAGTGGAAGGTGGGAAACATTTCTGGTTGGGTGCTCATGAGGGAGGGAAGAAGAGAGTTTGGTGAACAGCTAAAGTTTCTGCCACAAAACTTATTCACCAAGCAGATCTTATTCAATAGCTTTTGTAAATTTTGAGCCTCAGAAGTCTTACTAAAGTAAGGGAGCAATTTAGGGGAGTAGCAGGTAGGTTTTATAGATCTGGAGCCAGATGGCACTAGGCCAGGTGACCTTGGCAGGGTTTGTCCCATCCTCTTGGGCCCATAGTTCTTTCAATCGGAGAAGAAATTCTCTGAGTTTCAGCCTTCTGCAGTCCCCCAAAGATTGCCATTGCAGCTGTATGGTTTGGCCCTGCTTCTCTTGTTCCTGCCAGGACTGTTTTTATTTTCCTGCCAGATTGTTTTTATTTTCAAATTTTGATATTTTGATATTTTGTTCACCATGGATTTTTGTATTAATTTTGATTTTTACAAATATTGCATTAGAATATTATTATTTTGATTGCTTTGTTTTTTGAAGTCCTCTTGAATTGTACACGCAAGGAAAGTTTCCCACTTGTGGCCCTGGTTCCTGCCCTATACCATGAGAACAGCATAATTCCAGAGAGGAGATATCCTTCAGCCCTGCATCTGAAATAAGAAGACTTGTGGACCTGGATTGAGTAGACTCAAACAAATTCCGGGTAAATAGCAATGGATCTGCAGTTCTCATGCAACATGAATAGGAAATAAGATTTACTAATTAAATCAATGAGATTTTGAGTTTCTTTATTATGTAGCATGAGGTTAGTGAAACCTAATGTACAGCCTATGGCAAATCTAGTGGACAAAAATAACCGAGATTAAAAAGACCTTCAGTTACAGAACGTAGATCTTATTCATTTACACCAAACTATTCCCTAAAAACAGAGAATTCACTTTTTCAGTGTACTTCCCCAAATTAACTATATACTGGGCCACAAGGAAAACACCAGTAAATCCCCCAAAGCAAAATGGTATAGATGACATTTTTGACTACACTATAAACTATGAACTACTAACATATAGAAACTCCTTCCCCTGAAAGTTGAAATTTAAAAAGAATATCTCTTTTAAATAACTTCAAACTAGAAATAAAGACTAAAATGACAGAATTTCTACAGGATAACAATAGAAAATGTTAATAGAATGCTATGTATCAAAAGCTATGCGATGCAACTAAAGCAGTACTCAGTGCAAATTCAAACTTAAATACTAATGATACTTATGATAGTTTGACTTACGACATTTCAACTTTATAATGGTGTAAAAGTGATATGCTATCCGTAGAAATCGTACTTTAAATTTTGAATTTTGATCTTTTCCTAGGCTAGTAATGTGTCAATATGATACTCTCCCATAATGTGGTGGCAGCTAGCTGCAGCTCTCCTTCAGCCACACAGTCATGAGTAAACTACAGATATCCTACAGTGTAGCCACTATGTTTGATGATCGTGCCCAGCTATAGGCTAATGTAAGTGTTCTGAGCATGTTTAAGGTGGGCTAGGCTGAGCCATGATGTTAGGTAGGTTAGAAGTATTAAATATGTTTTCAACTTACTATGTTTTCAACTAATGATGGGGTTATCAGAAGGTAACCCCATTTTAAGTCGAGGAGCATCTATAGTAAAAAACAAGAAAAAACGAAAATAAATAAAGCAAGCAATTAACATAAAATTTTAAAAAATAACTGATAATGATAAAGGAAACAAAATGTTAATTAATATACTGAAATAAAGAGAACTGATAAATATCTAAGACCTAGTCAAATGATTAGCAAACATAATTAAGATAAAATTAGAAAAAGTATAAATTCTCAAAATAAGCGTGTTAGAGAAGATAAAAGAATTACAAGAGCTATTGATTAGCTCTGCAAATTATTTTAAAAAATTGTACCAGATATATAAAAATAAGCCAAAATGAAAAAAATTATTTAAAAAAAACAGAAGAGAAAAAATATCTAAATAGACTAATTGCCATAGGAGAAAAAAATACTAAATAAGAAAAATTGACAAAGAGCTGGTTTCCTAAAGTGTCAACAATAGTTTTATATTTGTTTACATTCCACCAAATATTTAAGGAAAAGATAAATCCAAATAAGGAGAGCTTCTAATTGTTCTGTATAAAGCCATCACAACATCAATTAGAAAAAAAAAAAACCTAAATTAAACATGACTCCAAACAGAAAACTACAGATTAGTCTCATTTATAACACTGATGACACAATTCTAATAAAAGATTAAGATGTGGAATTAAGTAGTATATTAAAAGAATGGGAGATCATGATCGAACTGTATAATTCCAGGAATTCAAAGAAAATGTATTAGAAAATATATTAAAAAATATATATTAATATAATTTCAATGGATATAAAACCAAAGGAAGAATCACATGGCCATATCCATAGATGTTAAAAAGACATATTTAACAATCTTTTGACATCAAAATTCTTAAATAAGACATTTAAATTTCTCAATTTCCCTAAATCTATTTATGAATTTAACATGATTCCAATGAAAATATATCAGTAATATCTTTAGAATTAGAAAGCCAATTTTAAAGTTCCTCTGGAATAATACAAATTGAAGATTAGTCAGAAAAAAAATTGACAATGAAGAATAAAAAAGGGAGAACTTTCTTAGCAGATTCTGAAGTATATTATATAGTTAATGAAAATAAAAATAGCATGGTGCTGACACATGAACAAATAGATGGAACAGAAATGAAAGACCAGAAGTAAATCCAAGTATGTATAAGAATTTCGTACATGGTAAAGCTGGTATTTTAGGTCAGTGGGGGAAATGATAGATTATTCAATATATGTGTTCAGACAACTTGAGTAGCCATCTAGAAAAAAAATTCGATCTCTTCTAAACTTCTTACATTAAAAATATTCCAAGTGGGTCAAAGGTATAAAAAAAAACACCCACATAATTTTTAGAAAAGATATGAGAGTTTAAAAATGAAATCTGAGAGTGGGGAAGACTTTTTAAAGCATGGTAGAAGACAGATACCATAAAAGGAAAGACTGATAATGTAAATATCAGAAATTTCTGCATGACAATGTTTGTTAAATTAAAAGGCAATTGACAAACTGGAAAAGATATGCAACACATATTATTTTAAAGATAAATTATCCCCCCCCAAAAATAGGGAAAAGTATCTAGAAAAAATATTCAAATGTTCCCACACACATGAAAAAGGTGTAACCTCAGTTAAAGTCTGAGAAAAATGCTAATTAAAATACAGTGAAATACTATTTTCACCATTTTGTTGTGGGTGTACCATGTTTTCTTACGTTTAGCTCAACAATTAAATAATTTAAGAACTAAGTCTAATGTGGATTATGTACTGTGAATCTACAGATGGCATTTAATAAAACACACTATTTTATGTTTTATATTTGGTCTTCCATCCATAATATGAGTAGATTGCATACAGGGTAATGAGTCTTGTAATGTTGCCAAATGTAGGTATGTGTGTGCCTGTGTGTGTGTGTGTGTGTGTGTGTGCATGTGTGCGCGCACACACGCATGAGAGCATGTATGATTTTAACAGTCTTTTTCTTCCTATGCTCACATTCAAGCTTCAATGACTAAATTATTAAAGTTCAAATGTCATTACGTTCTTTTCTTTTTAAGACTTGGGATAATAAACAAGGAGCTACACTGTGGCAGGCAGTAGTAGTTCGGAGAAATAGGAAGGTCGATGATTTGAATGCAGAGGTGGAGGAAAAGGTGGAAAATGGAGTTAGAGGAACTGGCAGTTACCTGTCTTTCCTTCTCAAACATGCCTCTGACTCTCAATAACTGTAGGAACTCATATCCTACTGCGAATATGGAGCAGCTTGCCTCCCTTTTCCACGCAGGGCTGGATCCCTGAGCAGACCCATAATGGTAGTCTAGTACCCTAAGTGTACCATATTTTACCGGAGAGACAAAACAGGAGATTTCTTTGTAGTGCCTGGTCCCAGAAATTTCAGCTTTTCATATTGCCTAGGTGGGCAATTTGGAATGATTCTAATTTTGGTAAGTAGACTACACTTGGAATGTGGGTTCCCAAAATGTCATTTTGCAATATTGTTTTTAGAAATAGAGCTTTCATAAAAGGAAAATATTCTTTACTTTGTTTCTCTGATTTACCTTAATAGAAATAGGTGTTCTAATAGGTGTTCTGAGAAACATTTCAACATGTAAATTTCAGTACAGTACATATTTTAGAATAATATGCATGACTCTTTCTTCCTCTTATTTCTGTCATTTCTCCCAACTGAATTTTATTTTCTTTTTCGAAAACAACCAACAGTGCTCTTATTTCTCACTTTCCCTCCCTCTCTCTCTGTCTGTCTCTCTGTTTGTCTGTCTGTCTCTCTGTCTCTGTCTCTGTCTCTTCTGTCTGTCTCTGTCTCTCTCCCTCTGTCTTTCTGTCTCTGTCTGTCTGTCTTTGTCTTTCTCTCTGTCTCTCTCTTTCTCTCTCTCTGTACACAAACTAGATTCTGGCTGAAGTGTGGTTGCATGTCCGACATCTGAAAAAAAATCAGTTGAAAAGTATTGTCAAATTATAACCCATCCTTGTGAAAATTAAATGAGCTAATATATAGTACTTGGCACAAAGCCTGATGTGAGGAAGAAGCTCTCTATTGATTATTACTATTATTTAAAGGACATGAAAAATCTGAAGAGAGATACTATTATTTCTCCTGTTTTAAAGCTAGTAAGTGTTGGAGCCAGTGTTTAAACCATATTTTCCATATGATGAATTTACTGAACCCATTCTACCACTAGGGTTTGGAACATTAAAATGTGTAACAAGATGAAATTAGATTGTCTATGTCATGTGACTCTATGATATAGTACTGTATGGCAAGAAAGATAATAAAGTGGAGGAAAAAAAGTCCTTGATAATGTTTTTCTCAAAGAATCAATATCATTTTATAACCTAATTGATTTAAAGGCTTTATTCTGGGCTCTGTCTGGACATGTAATAGAATGGCTAAGACTTATAGGTATTCCCTCACTCAAGTGTAAGAAATAAAGCAGAAATTATGGATTGTTTATGTCACACTCAAGGGCAGAGGATTGAAAGAGACCTCTAGGATTCATTTAGGGATGTTCTCTGATTTCTGGCAGGAATGTGACTAAACCATTCTTTGATTGGTATATTAACTCAATATCAAAAATCTTCAAGGAAAGACATCTCACAACTTTCATTTCCATGAACTCACTTTTGGATTTCATAACTCTGGCTATTGGGAAAATGTTTAATTCCCTTAAGAATATATGGTTCCAACACAGTGAGTATCAGCTCTATAAAGGCAAACACAAGTTAAATGCAATGAATTAGCTGAGAGAATAGAGAACTTATTAATCTTTAAATGCTATAAATAATGTGTAGTATAGAACATTACAAATAGTAGATGCCGAATAAATGCTTATTAAATTGAACTGAAAAGCAGGCGGGAAGTTGTTATCAAAGCACATTATCCGCTTGAGGCTTCATTGCTGTCTTACTTTCTCATTTTCTGAAATCAACACTTAGATTACATTTAAAAAAAATTATGTAAAACGAGAAAAATTATGACTTGCTATGAAGTTTATTTAAGTATTCGTTCAACAAATATTTATTGAAAACCATATGCTAGGCACTGTCCTCGGTTCTTAGTATTTTAAATACATATTCTTTTAAATAACAATGTATAATACTAAGAATCCCAATTAATTCCATGTAAACTAACTAAAAGTTCCTGATGTGAGAGTTTAATGAGCTGTTGCCCAGAGTGTGCTATGAACCTTTCATTGAATGTGTTTAATTCTCTAACACTGCTTATCCCATAATGTCAACTCTTAACACCACCGTTAGGTAACCTACACCTCCTTGTCCAGAACCTCAAGTGAATTGTGAGTCAAGAAACAGTGTGGTTGCTAGAAATAATAGAATAGAAATTCAGAAATTGGAGTCTGAAGTAGTGTCACCTCTATCCGGTCACTTAATTCTGCAGAATCAGTTTCCCTATCTGTAAAATAAAATTAATTAAAAAATATTAAAGCCTCTTTTAAGTCTTTGTTCTATAATCTTTAATTAATTAAAATCTAAATTCTAGGAGATAGATAAACTCTACATTGAGTTTTAACTCAATTCCTACTAGTGATGTAAAAATTCCCCTTTCCTGTGTTGTGATGGCAAACAATATATTGGCTACATGCATATACATACGTACATATATAATTACTTTTTAAAGTGGTCACCAAAAGTACCATCTTACAGGTAATTCAATCCTTCTGGTTTTGCCAAATATAGTTGATTTAGCTACATCATGAATTTCTTCACTTCCTTTTGTAAATTTTCTTTACAGATGGCAAAGAAATTGAAAAAGGACGAAGTTGAGGTGGTGGTGGTTAATGCATATTTCTGTTATGGCCAAAACTTAATTTATATTTTTCAAGTTGAAAGGTTTCAAACTTCAAGGAGGAGCTGAGTTTGTTATAGCTGGATTTTAGTTCTGGGGTTAACGTTAGAAATGAAGAAAGGCAGCTGGTTTAAGCTCTAGGGGGAAAAAATAACGGAGACTTTTTACAATTTAGATAAAATGAATACTGAAATAAAAAAAAGAGCTAGATCAGGGGATGGCATTGACTAGGTCACCAGCGACCCATATGTCGATAGGTATATTGGATCTTGGAACCACAGGAGGCCCAAATTCTTGCTGTGGAAAAGAGTAGATGAATGAGAAAAGGGATTGATTATATATGTTTTAGCAGCTTTCAGATAGCTATCCGTATCACCAGACTCACTCAGGAAAAAACAAACGAACAAAATCAGATTAATAAGTCTAAAATGTTGAGATATTTACGTCTTTCAAAAAAAGATGCAAACATCTTTATCAAAAGTATTTCATTAGACGCCAAAGATCTGAACTGTCACCTAATCTATTTCACGGAGTTTAGCACCCCTTGGTTCCTCCAACGGTGGGTCAAGGGTCGCCCCTCAAGCTAGGGCTTCTGCGCAGGCTGACAGCCAGCGAGCCCAGCGCGGCTCCAGGTAGGAGGCTCCAGCTCTCCCAGGGCGCGTGCCCGGGGTGTGGGGGCGGGGAGGGTGTGGAGGTGGTTCCCTTGGAGTAGCCAATCAGCAGCAAGACCCGGCGGTGGCGCTAGTAACGTAAGCTTGGCTTCCCTCCGCCCCACTGCGGGCGGACTCTCGAAGCCGCCAGCCTCGCGAGCTCCGCGCGCCGGGAGGAGGAGGGGGAAAGCTTTGGGGCCCGCTGGCTGTCGGAGGGCGGTGGGTCGCGGGAAAGTGAGCATGCGCAGCGGCTCCGAGGAAGGAGGGGGAAGAAGGGATCCGTGCGCGCGCGCACGAGAGGCCCGCCGGCGGCCGCGGGTGGAGGGGGCGGTTCCTCGAGTGTCCGCAGCCGGAGGGTGGGCAGGCTGGCGGCAGGTGCCGCGGAGGCCGCCGCCGCAGCCTCCTCCGGTGCCGGGCCTCCTCGTCCTCCCACGGTGATGAGCTGTACTTCGTCGGGGGCTGCACCTGCCAGCTGCCCATCACTACGAGCCTCCCAGAGTGACCTCGGCCTCCTCGCGTGCTCGATCCCCGCGGCGCGGTGCTGCCCCTGAGCGGCAGCGGCAGCGGCCTCTTCCGCCCCGAGTCCGCGCTCGGGGGCCGCGCGGGGAGAGCGCCTGGCCCCCTCCCCTCCCCCGTTCGCTGTCCTCAATGTCTCCCCGGCGGGGAGGGGGCTGCCTGGGAGACGCGCTGAGCGGCCCCCCTCGGAGGCCCGTCGACCGCAGCAGCAGCGCCCAGCCCGGCGTCCAGCAGCCTTGCCCCGCGGCGGCCTGGAGGAGCCGCGTACCCACCGCCGCCCCCGGAGCCTCGCAGCCGCCGCCGCCACCCGGCGCCGGAGGAGAGGGCGGCGGGCGCCCCCCGGGGAAGATGAAGGCGGAGGGGGGCGACCACTCCATGATCAACCTGTCGGTGCAGCAGGTCCTGAGCCTCTGGGCCCACGGGACGGTGCTGAGGAACCTCACGGGTAATTGTTGCGCCTGGTATGGGGACGGGGATGCGGTGCTGCCCCTCATCTCGCTTCTCCCTCCTAAGGAGTGGAAGTCCACCTAGCTGCCGCTGCCCCACCCCCGTGTGCGCCCTCTCGGGAGTTCACGGTCCCAAGTCCTGGCGAGGAAGGTGTTAATTGGACCCACTCCGCGCCGCTTTCGGGGGCGCAGATGCCCGCCACCCGTTCCCTCCGCTCTCAGGCTTCTCAATCACGGGAGGAGAATCCACCACCCCCGCCTCCTCCCGGGCACCGGGGAGGCTCCAGAGGGCCCTGCCTTTTGTAGTACGCGCGGAATAGCGTTAGTGCTGAGGCTTGAGCACAGTTAGCTTTAATTTACCCCTCCCTACACCCCCACGCGTGCGCGCGCGCGCGCGCACACACACACACACACACCCCACTTATTGCTATTTAGATCTTTTTCTGTTTACCTCTTTTTCTTTCTGGCGGATCTCAAACTGAGTGCAGGACTTAAATTTCTTGCTCACAGTGATCAATTTGCTTTAGCTGTTAAATTATTTTGGAAATTTAGATGGCAAATTAAGTAGATTATAGTGGGTCAGGGTCTGGGCCAAGGTCTAGTGCATTCTAAGCATTTTAGTTTTAGCTGTATATCTCTTCCCTCTCCCAATTTCCTTTTGTCTGTCTGTTGCTCCCCCTCTGACCTCAAGCGCCACTTTTGTGACATTTGATAATTTTGTTTATTTCCCTTCATTTGTCAAGGCTATCAGGAGGGAATTGGACTACGTTATAATGATCAACATCAATTTCTAGTTGTAAAAGTGAGCAATAATACACATTTTTGTCGAATTTGTAGGTTTGCTTTGTGAAGGAACTTATTTTGTAAATGTGGAAATGCTTATATATTATATATACTGAGTTCTGAATTTTAAAAATACCCTCTAAAGATTAGTATTTACAAGAAAGAGATTCGTTTGCAATTTGGTGAATCCTCAGTGCCTGCTCCTTAGAGAAAAAACAAAAACATACTCAGGATTTAATTTTTGAAAATATATAAGGCAGCTAATTTTGATAGAACATTAGTATTTCAAAATGCATTATGTCAAACTGATTATGAGTAGGAAGAGTACATTACAAATGTAACTTGACAGGATGCATACACATATGTATATATATAATATAAATATATTTTAAAATCTGACATGATATGGAATTCAGATATTCATAGAGAATTTGGGGGGGGGAATTATATACCACAAGAGTGACTTTAAAGACACTGATTTCCTTGAATGTGGAAGCTATAAAATTAACATAGATTCTGGTTTGATTCATGGTGTCCTCACTTTTAATATGTGGTTGTTTAACTTGGAACAAACTGACCTTACATGATGGTTTTATGTCAGGAACATGGTCTTAGTTCTGAAAAACTACATTGGCATTAAGACCATTTCATGATTCAATTGAATTTAGAGATAGACTGTTTTATCTTAATTGTTCACATATCAATTATGTGTATTTGAATAAAATGAAAATAAGGACAAGAATAGGTATATATTGTTATATGTTAATGACTGGCTTAGTTTATCAATGAATATTTAGAAAAAAATTAGCTTTAGGATACATAAGATAAATGTAAATGTAACTTACCTCTTGGCCAGATTTAACAGTATTTTAACTTTAAGATTCTAATCATTATATACTGGCTTTCAGTTCCACAGGTCATCTATTAGGTTAATAATAGTTTCAACCCAAGGTTAGCTCTAATTATTTCCTAATACAATCTTAATAATCATCAGTTTTTTATCGGACTTTGCCATTTAATAAAGGATAAGCAGAACATCCCAAACTAGAACTGAAGTGAGGCTGAGGAACAACAGGAACCTCTTCTAGGAAATAACTAGAGTGAGTATGCAAAATTCTGTTTGTCAGGGTAAAAATGGATAAAGAAATAGATTAGATATATGCTTCACCAGCAGGTGAGTGTACCACATGTTAGGAACCACATCACTTCTAAAAACTAGACTTTGGAAATTGTAACATTCTGATGTGGTTCATTATAGCCTTCTCCATGCTGGTGACCTTAGTGATCCCATATGTACCATAATCATCAGTCGAGATGCTGCTTACAGTGCCATTTAGAACTTGGTCTTTTAAAAACAAACACAACTCCTAAAGACAACTCCTATTTATTGAATTCCTACTATGTATCAGGCACTTTACATATATTATTTCTAATTTTCAGAATTAACTCTCCAGAGTAGAATTTCAAAGCTCAGAGAGGTAAATTAAGTTGCCCTCAAATTATATAGCTAGTAAATGACTGCGCTAGTCTTTAAACCCTAGTCCTTTCCTGCAGAACTACCCTTTCTCCTCTTTCAAGATGCTTTAGTTACTTCCTCTTTACCCTCTTTGGGCAGAATAAATTACTTGCTTCATCCTGCTACTTCTCCTTATACATGCTTTTTAAATTATATTTTCCAATTACATTACAGTTTTTATTTTTCTCTGCTAGACTGAGCTTTTTGAGGGTGGGGTAATGTCTTAATCACTGAATTCTGGAAAGCTGGTGTTATAGTACTTGGCAGATAGTAAATGCTCAATACATATTTGGGATTTTTAAAATAAAACTTGGCAGTTGCATGATTTAAGCATCTACTTGTCTTATTTTTCAGCTAGGTCTTTTGGAGTAAAAGTGCTACTGATAAGGAATGGGTCATTTGAATAACTTTTGTAAATGTCATACCTTTATTTTTTATTTTTATTTTTATTTTATTCTCTTGTGTATTTACCACCCAAAGTCCAGTTTCCTTCAGCTACCATATATTTGATCCCCTTTACCCACTTCACCTTCCCCCTAAACCCTATATTTGTAAATGTTATACATTTAAAACACAAATGTTTATTGAATACACTTTTTATACTAGTTAACCATACATTCGTTTTTTAAAATCTTTTCAACAATCATGGACAGATCGTTTATCCTTATTTTACAAATTCAGACATTGAAGCAAAGAGTAACTTGCTTAAATCTGAGAGCTATTAAGAGAAAAATTACCTTTTTTAAAAAAATTATAACGTTAAGTCAGAAGGCATTTTGTCATCATAACAAACTTGTAGTGAAACAACTAATAGTAGGGAGCATAATGCAGAACCAGACTGATTTGGATTTAAAAAATAACTGTGAAGGATTTGCAGAAATCTGGTTAATAGGAATTCTGGTTAATTAAAAAAACAAAAGGAGAAAGCACTCATCTTTATTTATTTTTCTTTGTGTGAACTAACAGGTATTATTCTTCTCTTTGTAGCTTATCCCATAGGTGAAACAGGGCAACTTTTATATTGACCTTTTTATCTTAGAGATTCACCTTTAGAAAGTAGTATTGTGTATTTATTACTTTGATAGAAATAGATGTTTAAAAAGTGATAATGAGAACTAACTTAACATTTAAAGCTAGAAGTTTTGTAATTTAACTCCATTTAAGAAATACCAAATGTCACATCATTGAAATGAAGTGACATGGCAGGGATCAGTTATTTAATGATGGAGGCAGTACTGAAACTAATCTTCCCTAACCCTAGTTCTGTGCCTTTTTCTTTTATTCCACATAGCCTTTTAACTCAGGTAAGTCTGGGTTAGATGATAAGTCTTAATGTTTTTAAGAATAGCCTGGTAAGTATTTGTCCTAGTGAGCCCAAGAATATGTGCATGGAACTAATTTTTGTCCAGCAGATAAAAGATATTAGAAAATGCAAGATGTTGTTGAATAATAATGTTTTCTAAAATTTTAAGTTGCCATTGCCTATGTAAAAGTTAGTAATTCATATTTATCATATATCCAGTTTTAGAAATCTTACCAAGTTTAGTGTGCTATTTATTGTTTCTTCCTCCTGGAAGACACTAGGATGGGGACTCCACATAGAGCAGATTAATATCTGGAGACCCCATCTCTGTCTATTATCAAAGTTCTCTTCTGTATCCATTGCTTCCCGAAGTGGGTGATTCACAGGATTCCTAAACTGTTAGCTGCATGTGGGTTATATGCTTCTTCACCTTACTAGAGGTAAATGGCTTCCTTTCTGTCTCAAATAGTTTATCTTTCTCTGAATTGTTCTAAAAACTCTGGCCCCTCCATCGAAAATTAGAGTCAGCACGTATATACTCTTTCAGTTTTATGGGTAACTTGACTTTTTTTTTTTTTTTTTAATGACCTACACTGAAATGTATTCTTTTGCTTTACCTTTATTTTCTTCAACCACTTTGGCTCTCAGCATTGTGTTCTGAAGCTAATTTGGTTGTTAAGGGTTTAAAGAAGAATTTTTATACATAAAAATAGGCAGGATCCCTAACCCCCTGGTTAAACATAAATCCAGGCTAGTGCTGGGGAAGGGATAATTGATCCCTGGGAGAAATGGCAGAGACTGGCTTTAGGCTCTGCTCCTCTCTCAGTGTCAACAGCAAATGTGGAGGCAGGTGCTCCCCTCTTTCTGTTGGTAATAAGCATTAGGAGGCTGGGAATTCAAACTAGAATGAAGGTCAACCATCTGTGTGTGTGTCTGCATAAAACATATGTGCTTATTTTTACAATGTACATACACTTTATTATAGTTCTGTTTTGGACTTTACAGTTACTAAGCCACTTTAGTGTTAATACTGTCAGCAAAAAAGGAAGGAAAGAAGGAAAGGAAGGGAAAGGAAGAAGGGAAGGTAAGGAAAGGAAAGGGAAGGGAAAGGAGGGAGGGAGGGAGGGAAGGAAGGAAAGGAAGGAAGGAAGGAAGGGAAGGAAGGAAGGGAAGGGAGGGAGGGAGAGGGGAGGGGAGGGGAAGGGAAGGGAAGGGAAGGGAAGAAGGAAGGAAGGAGTATTTGTGCTGGACCCCAAAATTCAGTATTTCTGAAATACATGTGAAAAAATCCCATACTTTTTTGTAGTACAGAGCCAATTAATAAGTGCTGGTATGACTTGTACTTTATAGGAGTTTACTTTTTGGAAAACTTATCAGTCTATATAGAGAATGAAGCTGCTGTAATTTTTCAAAAGTCAGAATTGTCACCTTAAGGTTTTTTACATTCCCATTTCATTATCTTGAATCATACATCCATATCCTCTGGCAACACCAACTCTATGGTCCAGATGACATGTTTTAAATCTAAAGCAATTTCTGCATAAGTCTTGGGACTGTGTAAGCTATGACTTTGACTTTTTAATAATTACCAGAATATAAATTTATCTTTGTTCAGGTGTGATAGGCTAATTATGTATTTTTAATGACTAAGTCTTTTAGGAATCAAAATTAATCATAGAGTGATCAGTGGCAGTAGAAACACATTTGAAGGTCTTATTAGACTATTAAATCCCAATGACCTTAGCTAAGTAGATGAAGCCTTGAATGAGAAAGAGATTTTTTTCACCAAACTTCATGCAAGTGGAAAGAATCAAACTTACTTGGATCTAATTGCTTGTGTTCTTATAATATAAATCTTGGGATATAATCTAGGAACATGATATGTGCTTATTTTAGTAGGACTGGGAAAAATGAAAATAATTTTGGGAGCGTAGATTGCTAGATCAATTAACATTATTAGCTTATTAACACATCCAATATTACCTTTCATTTGATATGCTATCTGAATTCTTGAATATAAATCAGTTTTCTAAATTTATTTCATAATCCTTATATGGCTCTTAAACCTCACAGTAAAAAATTCATATCCAGGATTTCAATACTAAGGAAAGAGAGTGAGTGATATATTTCCTTTTTAAGAAACTTTACATTTAGTAGTTAACAACATTTAATACTTTTTAGTGTGCTGGGCATTGTTCTAAGAATGTTACATATGTAATTTTCTTTGATTCTTATAATAATCCCAGGAGGTATGGACCATTAACACCATTTTTGAAAATAAACAGACATAGATGATATCTTGCCTCTGCTTACAAAACATGTAAGCCAGGACTTGAAAAATTATCAGTTAATCTATTTAGCAAACATTTGAATAACTACAGTGGATTTGGTGCTGTCAGAGATTCAAAGATAAATAACATCATGACTGTTTTCAAGAGGCTTATATTCTAGTGAGTATGAATTTACAAATCTTTGTATTAGTTATTGCTGAGTAACAAATTTAGCGGCTTAAAACCCTCAAATTTAGTGGCTTAAAACGAGACGTTAATTTTCTCACAATTTTCAATGCTCAGGAATCTGGGAATGGTTTTGCTGGTTCTTACAGTGTTAACAGTCAAGACTGGTGCTGAAGGGTCAGCTGACTTCCAGGCACGTTCATGTGACTGTTGGGATGAGGTGTGATTCCTCTCCATGTGGGCCTCTGTATGGGGCTGTTCGCAACATGGCTTTCCCTTTAAGTCCAGTGGTCAGAGAAAGAGAAAGAGAAAGAAACTGAAACAAAAGCCACAGGGTCTCTTATAATCTTAATCTTGGAAGTGATATACCATCATTTCTGCTATACTCAGTCACATAGACCAACTCTGGTTCGTTGCCAAGGGAACTGTACCAGGGTGTGAATTCCAGGTGAGGATCATTGGGGCCCTCCTAGAGCCCAGCTGTCACAGACTAAAGGTAGGTATGAGGAGAAGGGAATGAAGCTCTGAAAAGGAAGACTAGGGCTAACATAGTAGGCAAGGGGTTGAGGACCTATAAGAGAAACAGGTGACTAGAAAAAAACCATCTTCATACATTAAAGAATTGTACTAAAGAACAATGTCACTTTCAAGGGCTAATTTTGTTGGATAATTTTTGATTATAAAAGCTTTGTGTCAGTCTCTGTGGTCAACACTGATCATGAAAATGTCAGTCATTATCCATAAGGATCTCATGGTCTAGAGATGCTGACTAACCTTCAGGTTAAGTAGACTTGTCGAGTTCAGAGAGAGCTAGGTAGTGGGATTTAGAAGACAACAGAAGAGGTAGAGAGTAGAGAAAGAACCCCTTTATAGGATCATGGAGAGGAGAGGTAAATTGCTTATGGGATGGCCCTGGAATACTACAGGACTTGTTAAGTTTAAAAGTATTACACTGCTCCTGAATATCTGTTTCTAGCTAAGATGTTTTCATCATTAATGTGAAACCAGATTTTCATTATAAAATTTTCCACCTCTCCCATTCCCTACCATGAATTACTTTAATCTGACATGGTTTCTAAATTTGCTGCATATCGGGGCTGGTCAAGGGTATAGTTCCAGGGCCTCAGTCCATATCTGTGATAATTAGAACAGAGCCTAATGGAAACTACATTTTTAACTAGCTGTTCAGATGATTTTGTTATTGAGAGCTCAAGAATTGGGAACACCTGATTTTAAAAACAAGGTTTTTTTTGTGATTAATTTGTAGCTATGTTAAGATATATAATGAATATTAATATGAAGTATTTAGTTTAAAACGTATTAAAATTTTAATAGAAATGACTTCTTTATTTCCAAGAGGATGTTATAATCCAGTTTTTTTAAGTGACTGTCTCTTAACATTAGTATATTAGAATTTATTTTTTTAATTATTTATTTGAGCTATTAGCTATAGAGAATAATTACTATTAAGTAATAGTGTTTTAGAAATTCTACTTTTTCATATTAAATCAAAGTATATGGGAGAATTAACATTAACAGTATTTGTCTAAATACTTATATAATGAGCAGTTATTAGAATTTTCCCCCTAGTGTAATTTGGGTTCTGCTAGATTTCTATATGCAAATAGAGTCTGAATAACCACTAGGATTCTTGAATTTATAAGTCAAGAAACTGAGTTTTATCCTTGAATGCTAATAATTATATTTTGTACTTTAGATGAGCCACATATTTCCAAGAGCTGGATGTTCTCATCCATAATACAATCTAATGCCGACAATTTTCATATTGATATTAAGGGGAAGCCAATTTAGAAACTAACAAGAAAAAAGCTTAGAGATTTTACTGTGAGTTAAGAAAAACATTTATGTTTGCACATAAACTTGTTTCTTTAATCTTTCTTTTTTAAATGGGATCTTCTTCAGATCTTAAATATACTGTTTTGTAGGTTGAGGTTTAGGACCTAGGAAATCTTTGTTCTCTGAATATCATTTAATAACTCTTAGAGTTGGGCCTTCTTTAAATTTGGTTTAGGTAACTGAATTCAAGATCCCTTCCAGTTCTGAAATTATCCAGGTTTTTTGTTTGTTTGTTTAAATCCCAGTGTGACATAACTGCTCTCTCAGGGTTAGTGTCAATGATGTTTAAGATGTGATTGTTCTTAACAGTGCTTGTGCATTACTTGCTAAGTTTTCCTAGTTGTACTTTTATTTTCTGATCTGTCATTCATTCGGTCTCTTATTTAGATTTAATTTTAGTAATCATATATTGAGAGTTTCATTATAAGTTATGCTCATTGATGTAAAAGGTTCATTTTTCAGTATTCAGTGTAAATATCCCTTGGAAATACTGTATCATGAGATTGTAAAGCTTATCATTTACTGAGATTTTTTTAGTCAGTGACTGAATCAAACAAATGTATTGTTGGCATAATTTAAGATACTTGAGGGCATACAAGTAATAATAATTGAAACTTGTAAAATTGTTCTATTATAATTTTATAATAGATTCAGATGTTGATTTCTAAACCCTATACTTTTATAATTGAATAATCAATTATGAAGAAGAACAAATTGAATGACATCTTTTAGGAAGATAGCACTGTGGCTTAAATATAGAGCAGCTTTTGAACTATTTTAAATAGCTTAACCTGATTTCTTTAAAGCAAATGATATTCAGATTGTTTTAAATTAAAAACCTGATTTTCTAAGAATTTTACTATTCAATGATGAGTACTATAATTTACAGATTGAAATTATATAATTAGCTAGTAAAAGAGTTATTTAGTTTAAGTGGTTAATAAACAGTATTGCCATAAGCTTTGAGAGAGGCAGTGTATTAAAGTAGCTCTTGAAGGTGTCACAATTAAATTTAAAAACTAGTGTTTTTAAGAAGCAGACAACTATTAAATATCTACAACAACTTTAACTTCTATATTAAATGAGTTTTCATGTGTAAATACAGCAACTTATTTTTAAATCAGATTAAAATGTTAGAGTGATTAAAAATAAGAAAACATGTCTATTATGTTTACCTTTGTTTTAACCTTCTTTGTTGCTTATTTCTTTTTAGAGTTAAGTTTCCACCTAAGAGTATTAAAATCCTCTCTGAAGAAAGTCCTTTAATATGTCTTAACACAATTCTGCCAGCTTTATTCTTTCTGGAAAAAAGTCTTCATTTCACCTTCAGTTTTGAAAGATATTTCTCTTGAATATGGATTTCTAGCTTTACACTTTTTTCCTTTTCAATCTTTTAAAAATGTGACTGTATTGTTTTCTGGTTTGATAGTGTCTGATGAGAAGTTTGCTGTACTTTTTGCTTTTGTTCCTGTGTGTAAGATGTCTTTTTTTTCCTCTAGCTACCTTCAATATTTCCCTTTATCTTTGGTTTTCAGTCATTTCACTCTAATAGATCTAGTTGTGTGTGTATGGTTTATTTTTGTTTGTCGGTTCTTTTGAGAGGCCTTTATCTTGCTTGAGATTCTTTGAAAGTGTTAGATTCGTGGTTTGATATCTTTTGTTATTTTAGAAAATTTTCAGCCACTCTTTTCAAATATTTTTCTTCTCCATTATCTCTTTCTTTTCCTTCTGGGACGCTAGTTATATGTATGTTAAACCGTTTGGAATTGATCCATAGCTCTTAGATGGTTTGTTTTTTTCCTCTGTTGTATTTCAGTTTGAATAATTTCTATTCAAGGTCTATAAATTCACTGATCCTTTGCTTAACTGTGTCAAGTCTATTAGCTCATTAAAATAATTCTTCATGGCTGATACCATTTTTTTGTGTGCTTGTCTTTTTTTTTAACTGCTAGCATTTTCATTTGACTTTTTCTTGGAGTTTCCATCTCTGCTGAAATTTTTCATCTGTTCATGTGAGTTGTTTACCTTTTTCATGAGAATCTTTAACATGTTAATTATAGTTATTTTAAAATCTCTGTCTAGTTCTAAAATCTGGATCATCTCTGGATCTAGTTCTATTGATTATTTTATTTCTTAACAGTGGATTATTTTTCCTGTTTCTGAGTGTGTCATAAATTTTTATCAAATGCAGTACTTTGTATATGTAATAGTAAAGATTGAGGTATATCGATTTATGCCAGGAAATGGGCAGCTTTTTTTCAGCCAGTAATGTGAAGAGTTGATTTAATCTACTCAGGAGTAAGTTGAGTTTGAGTTTTTTTTATTATTGTGTTTACCTTCAGTGTACCATAAGCTTCAAATTCTCTAGAAACTGCTCTTGTTGCCTTGTGCTTAGGGTGGGGACTAGGTGCTACAGGGTTATTCTCAGTGTCAGTGTACCGTTGTCAAGTTTTAGCCATCTCTGCATGCCTGTGCTACAGGAAGGTTGTCTGTCCACATATTTGCCTTCCCCCAGCAGCAGAATTTGCTTGTTATCTAGTGTTAGGCTCAAGATAGGGGCAGGGTTTTCTCTGGTATTTTGGTCCAGTTTTAGTCTTTGGCATGCTCTGTGTATTAGGGTCTCTGGGGTGGGGCTATCAGTATTTTTGCCTTTCTGAACCGTAGTAGCCACACTCTTCTTTATATGTGATAACCTTGCTTGCTTCTTGGCACCTCTCTTGACCAGAGTTTTGCAGTTTCATGTTTCTTTTGCATATAATTCCACAATTTGACCATTATGTCTTAGAACAGTTGTTTCTCATTCTTAACTGCATGAGAGTCAATTGAGGAACTTTAAAAAATTCTTGCTCTATTAAATCAGAATTTCTGGGGGTGGTATTTCTTCTAGGCTCTCTCATATAGCCAAGGCTGAGAACCATTGGCTTAGAATGCCCTACTCCCCACTGTTCACTCTCATTCCATCTCGAACATGTTTATCATTTGGTTAATCCTGTTTATTTTTTATAATTCAGTTGTAGCAATGTATTCTCTGGTGATCGTCCTTGACACTCTTCCCCCTTGTTCAGGACTATGTACCCAATGTCAGGGGTCACCAACCCCTGGGCTGCAGGCTGGTACCAGTTCGTGGCCTGTTAGGAACCGGGCTGCACAGCAGGAGATCAGTAGCAGGTGAGCTAGCGAAGCTTCATATGTATTTGCAGCCGCTCCCCAGCGCTAGCATCACTGCCTTGGCTTCACCTTAGATCATTAGGCATTAGGTTCTCATAGGAGCACTGGTCCCTGCTGCCAAAAAGATTGGGAACCGCTGCCCAATGGTATCAGCTGCATGCTATGTACTGAAGAACCTGAGGTATTAGAAACTTGAAATAGGTGAGATATGGTTGGAAAGAAAATACCACTGAGATATCATTCATCAATAATGTATCTAACCTCAGTGTATTATTAATTAAACACTCAAGGTGTCACCTCTTGATAATATATGAAAATACCATGATAGTAATTGTCTGCAGGGTGTGGGACAACCCAGCTCCCTGGGACACATGTCAAATCATCTAGACCAGAAATCAGCAACTTTTTCTGTAAAGGGCTAGTACTCAACATACTCAATATTGTAATTGCAGTGAATACTTTCGGCTTTGCAGGCCACTTGGTCTCTGTCACAACTCTACCCAACTCTGCCACTGTAGCATGAAAATAGCCATAGACAATATGAATGAACATGTCTATGTGCCCATAAAACATTATGAACAATTAAATTTAAATTTTGTGTAATTTTTATGTGTTTTGAAAAATTGTTCTTTTAAAAATATGTCCTTTGAAATAAAAGAAACATGTTCATTTAAATAAATGTTCTTTTAAAATATAAAAACCATTTTAGTTCACAGACTGTACAGAAACTGGTGGTGAGCCAGACATGGCTCATGGTCCATATCTGAGGCTGACCCCTGATCTGGAGAATTTTTCAGACATAAATGCATCATCTTCCTGAGAGTCTAATAATCCCCTATGTGGGACATAACCCCAAACTGAGAAATCACTGCTGTTAGAAACTAAGGAGAGCAGGTTCCACACCTTAGATTTGCTAGAATGATAAAAAGTTGAGATATTGAGAACCTAATTTGATCACAGATTATCTATACATATAATGTTA
The DNA here is from genome assembly GCA_028627145.1 of Eidolon dupreanum. Lineage (NCBI taxonomy): Eukaryota > Metazoa > Chordata > Mammalia > Chiroptera > Pteropodidae > Eidolon > Eidolon dupreanum. Next base: position 71,402,266 of record CM053502.1, on the reverse strand, counting down.
ACCATTTCTATAGAGAAGCTAGGAAATTATGACTAGCCCCCAAATAGAATTTTACTGGTATGGTATTTTCAGCTTGAGGCTTAGAGTATATTGATTACAAAGTAAGTTTTCAGGTGTCTCCTTGCTAACTATACTAAATGTTTACATACTCTATAGAGATTTAAAAATACATATTTAGTGTTTGTCTAATGAGATAGGTTTGCTTATTTTTATGACTTAGATTTTTTAGTAAATACCTTTATCCTAGAGTAGTTACTACAGTAAATTACTACAGTAAAAGTTGATAAAAATATAGTAATTTGGGTCCTTCAGGAGAGTTTTAGTTGCTCTGTAGGTTATTCTCATGAGCACCCTGTCATGAGAACCATTGGCTTTGATCAATTATGGAATAATAAACTATTTTTTAAAGGCAGTATATTTGTAGTAAAAATTTTTAAAATATATTAGGCATGTTAAAAAATAAACGCAGTAAAGAATATATAAAATGTCATTCACCTCTTGTCTTTAAAAGTGTTTTGTTAAGCCATTGTTAAATCTTTGATTTATACATTTTATGTACATATACAATTATTTAAACAAATAGGATCAAACAATATGCGCACCATTCTTTGACTTGTTTTTACTCAGTTAATATGTTCTAGACATGTAGAGCAATTCATTTTTCATAACTTTTCCCAAGGATTAAAAACAAAAGCACAGAATATAATTTTTGAGTGACTTGGCAACCAGGGGTAATGAGAGATACAGATTCAGAGCAGGGCTATATCTAGTGTTGTTTGGAGACTGAAACAACAACTCTCCTGGCACTTATCCCCCTAAAAAGTAAACACTGCAAAAATCCAGGTGAAACTAGTTTAAGATGAAGATTATGGACAATTTATAATAGGGAAAAATAACCAAAGATGTGCCTAGGAAGAAGGGGTATTTCTTCCATTGAATTAAAGTGATTGTATGGATGAAATGCTTCAGTTTCTGTTTTGTACATTGTATTTCTAAAATTTTTATTTGGTTTAGCAGTAGTGTGGTCTCCCTCTGGCTTCTTCCTTTCATTGTTGTTCAGTTGCTATGAGCTTGGATTAGGTGGGGTGGGGATGAAAAGTAAAAACTGGGCCTCTGGGTGTTCATGTTAGCTATAGGACCTAGACAGTTTAAGAAAAGATGGTGATGTTCCAGTCATGTTCTCTTAATACTTGTTCTTCCTCTAGGGATTTTGAGTGTTTATTCTTGCTCTACTCCCAGGATCCTGCAGTTCTCTTCACCTGAACTAACCCAATAGATTTCCTGTGTTTTCCAGTAGTGAGTAGGATCTTAGACTTATTTATCAGGAGTAGATCAAGGTCTTTAGAGGCCCCGTTCATTGACAGGGCTGTGTTAATCAGGTAATTCAAAATAATAGTAATAACATGAAACCTAAATTAGTTGTAGATATTTTCAGTGAAATTCAATTTTTCCATGATAAAATAGTATTTTTTTTTTTTAAAGAAACAAAAGTAAATTTGAGTTTAGATAGTTTGTGCTCAGTCTGCTTAAGGGATAATTCTGGACTGGTCATTAGAGGACCATTTAAAATTCCATTTTAGTTGTATAATTCTTTGATATGTTGAAGTTTTATAAAACATTAAACTTAAAATTTATGTTTCCTAATTCTTAAGTAAATTTATTGTTGAGATCCATAGCTATGTAGTTAGTGGGCAATGAACATTACTTATAATGTCAAATAATCCCTCATTCATAGTGTTAAATATAGTCAAGAAATTTTTCATTCTACTTGTATAATAAGGACAGCAAAAAAAAAATGTTTTTGGGAGGTAGATCTGATAAGCTATCAGAAGTGGTCTTAGGATACAAGGCAAATTGTTGCCTTCTCTTGTTAGGATTAGGTGTTGCAGAGCCTTTCCTTGTGTTGGAGCTCCCTTGATGAAAATGCTCTCCCCCACATTATTACTCCTCGATACTCTTAATTAGGTTCATTTGAAAATAACATCTTTTATAATACAAATATTTACTGAGCAAGTTAAGCCTTTTTGTTTTTAATGTATGTATTATAAGTTGAAGGCATTTGTTTGGGAGCCATAGCGTGAAAACTATTTCCAAGAAAACTGGAAGAGAAAAACGTTTTAAAAGGCAAACTTTGTCTATTTTTCCTTAATCACCAACATCTGTCTCTTAGGTCATTGAGACGCATGCATGGTACTTTTAGCATACATTGGAAGATATGTGAGATATGAAATGAATTTGAATGATCCAGGTTCATCCTAAGGGTCAATTCTCGAGAATTTGGTATCCCCCTTCCTTTTTCTTTTAATTTAACTTTTTAATTTGAGATAATTGTAGATTCACGTGCAGTTGTAAGAAATAATACAGACATAGCCCATGGACGCTTTATCCACTTTACCTAATGAGAACTCTTTGGAAAACCACAGTATATCAAAACTAGGATATTGACATTGATACAATCCACCACATTGATACGATCCACCAACCTGATTCAGATTTTACCAATAGTGCTTGTATGCTTGTATTAATTTGTGTGTGAATTTAGTTCTTTACAGTTTTATCACTTCTATATGTGTCCGCCATCATAGACAAAGAACAGTTTCATTGCTGCAAAGATCCCCAGTGTTACCCTTTCATAACCACACCCTCCTTCCTTTCTCAAGAGAATTTTTATTTTGTTTTTAAATGTCTAGTCATTTATGATCTCAAAGTAATTATCTTTTAAATTTCTGTTCATACATTCACATTGTTATGTAACAGATCTCCACATCATCTTCATCTTGCAACACTGAAACTCTGTACCCATTAACCCATTTCCCATTTAGGAAAATAAAAGTGCAGCTTGCTGCCAGCATTAATTTGATTTTACACAAATATGCTCTTTGAGGCTGAATGAAGCAAATCTGAATGGTTTTCAATGTGAAAATAAAATCTAAAAATTGTTCTTGGAGTTATTTCTAAACAGAACTTGTCTCTAATCCTAATGTAACAAATGTATATGATGATCAGTATTTAATAATTTTTTTTATGTGGTAAATTTCAAAGCATGGAACAACACAAATTGGAACATCAAGGATTTGACATTTTCAGTGATTGAGAATTACTGTATTTTGTAAATGGAAATACCACTACTAAAAACAGAATGCTATAAATAGAATGATGTCATTTGTTTCCAAAGACTATTGGTATCCTAGAGCGATGCAAAAATAATAATAAAAGTGAGATATTCCTTGGTAGACTTTGGGGATAAGGTTAGGATCTTAATCCATGAGTTATTTTGGGGTAAACGCTGCAGCCGCAAGTGCCTCTGGCACGTATTCTCGGGGCAAACGGGAAATGGGTCAAACAGCAACTCCCCATTTCCCCCTTCCCCAGGCTGATGGCAGCCACCATTCTGTTTTCTGTTTCTGTGAATTTGACTTCTTTAGGGACTTATATATGTGAAATCAAGCAGTGACAGAGATTTCACTTAGCATAAAGTCATCAAGGTTCATGTTGTAGTGTGTGACAGAATTTCCTTTTTAAAGCTGAATAATATTACATTTTACATATATACTGCATTTTTTTTTATTCATTCATCTGTCTATGGACGCTTAAATTGCTTCCACCTCTTGACTATTGTGAATGATACTGCTGTGAACATGGATGTGCAAATATCTCTTCATAATCCTGCTATCAGTTCTTTTAGATCTATACCTGGAAGTAGAATTGCTGGATCATAGGGCAGTTCTATTTTTAATTTTTTGAGGAAACACCACACTGTTTTCCATAACAGCTGTACCATTTTACACTACCATCAATAGTGTATAACTGTTCACTAACAATGTTTGAATAAGTAAGTTTTAATTCATCCACTTGTAATTCATCTGTCTTATTTTATGACCACTATTGACTTTTCTTTTACACCTGATAGAGAGTGATTACTAGTACAAATAGCAGATGAGATATTTTGCCTTATAGAATGTTTGCATAGCAAAGATGCTTCTCAGGATGACATCTAAACATTTTAGAGCCAGCTCTTTTAGTTATAAATAACAGAAAGCTTACCTGAACTAGTTTAAATAAAGAGAAGAATTTTATTACAAGGAAATTGAGATTGAATCTAAACATAGCAATGTGGCAGGGCAGGCCTTAAAAATCACTGAAATAAGACTTAGTTGTCTCTTTGATGGATCTATTTTTCTTTCATTGTCATGGCTTTCATCATGTGATTATGAAATGACTGTTCACAAATCCTGAACCTTTCATCTTCAGCCACTCAAAGACTGAGGTGCTCAGTTGGTACCAATCCAGAATTCCCAGGGGAAGGGAATGGCTGGTGCATCTGGGATCAATTGCCTGCCGTCATCTACCTCACTGCAGACATGGTTAGGAAGATAGAGTTAATGCAATGACCTAACGCTCTCCTTGGGGGCAATAATGGATTGACTTGGAGGCAGCAGTTTGCCAGAAAGAAAGGAAATGAATACTAGAGAGACAGAATGAAAGGTGTGCTCATCAACTCTCTATAAATTAATAGTAATTGAGGATATATTGAATAATGGAGCTTGAAAAGTTTCCAGTAAAGACTATTAAAATGACCTGAGGCAAAGAATTCTTAATAAAAAATATTTCTGATGGTTTAGTAGTAGATATAAAGTTGAGAACCAAGAGGGGAACTGCCTGAAATTCTTAAAATCATGAAAGATAAAATTTACAAATTTCTGGAATGGTTTGAATTAAGGGGTAGATTTTTAGATTTCTTAACACTGCTATTTGTGTGGAAAATAGAAAATTATGTATTAAACAGTAATTATATAATTTCAGGAGTTTTAAAAATATATTAAGTTTATTTTAGACAAATTGATTTATTATAGCTATATGATGGAGACATTTAGAGGAGATTAGAGTGTAGCCTTAACCTTCTGACATCATGGAAGGAATTATTTTCCTATCAAGCATTAGTGATGATGATAATCAGTGAAATTTACTTAGTAATAATATGTGTCAGGAAGCGTGCTAGGCATTTTTATATCTATTACCTCATTTAACCCCCAAATCATGGGTGCTCACAATTTGTTAAATTGAATTTTCTAAGATGTTTTTCAACAGAATTATTAACACTTTGCTTTTCCTTTCAGAGATGTGGTACTGGATCTTTCTCTGGGCTCTCTTCTCCTCTCTATTTGTCCATGGTGCTGCAGGAGTGTTGATGTTTGTGATGCTACAGAGGCATAGGCAGGGGAGAGTAATCTCTGTCATTGCAGTCAGCATCGGATTTCTGGCTTCTGTAACTGGAGCAATGATTACTAGTAAGTTGATTTTGTTTTGTTTAAGGACAGAATTTTATATACTATTATGGTTATTATAAATGTAACATGAGTGTACTCTTTCATGTAGAATATCTTTTTTAGCACTAATGGCACTTTACCTAGAAGGCAATGATTAGTTCATTTATGAAATAGTTTTGATACTTCTACTAGGAAGACTCACCATTAAAAGTTTTGTGGGGAATACAAAAACTCGCAAAAATTGGCAAAGGGTAAAGTAATTCATAGGAAAATTTATCTTATAGTAGATGTAGTTTCTGCTTTAAAGCAGCTCACCAACTCATAAGGGAGAAAGGTAGGCACACATATGGTGGTGATAATTGTCATGAAAAAAGTGAAAATATGTCATCTGCCTGTGACTGTGAAAGAAAATTACACTTATACACAAATTATGAAAATCTCCCCTGGCTTACTAGAAATTAGCCACTTTAGAGGGTGCTCTAGCTATTTGCAGGTTTTATGCTGTACTGCCTCATGTGCATTTCTTACAGGTCCTCAGGTTCATTCCTTCTGGCCTTCTCTTAACACTTTCAACAAGCCCCAACTCCAGCCTTGAGTTCAAAGAGTTCTGGTTTCTGCTTTGCTAGTTGAGCCAGAACTTAGATGCATCTTGTTTAGACTGGAGGTGGCCACAACTGCTTCCTTAATGTGATTCTGCCAGAAACTGGCTGCTGCTTTATACTGCTGTTGATTCTGTCACTGCCACTGAATAACAGGCTTATATTACTGTTTGCTTCTGGTCTGCTTCCAAATGTCTGGGGTGGCTCACTGCTACCATTGGATCTTGGAGAGTTTCAAAACTCTCCAAGAAGGACTTTTTCCTTTTTAATTCTTAGCCCCAAAGTAAGAGGAAGTCCTTTTCTTCTAAGGCCTCTCCTTTTGTGTCCCACAGTCACCTTTTCCCAGAGTGATTGGCATACCTTACCTTGAGAGGAAAGCTCTTCCCATGTCACTGGTTATGTCTTGTAGGACTGATAAGACAATCAATCATAAAACAGTTGCGGGAAGTAGTGAGTAGTCTGTTTTCTCACCCTTTATTTATTGTTTGGGTTTCAGTGTTATGTTAGGTTTTTGTTGTTGGCTTTTGTCATTGCATTCAACCTATAACTTTATCATATGGTACCTCATCCATTTTGCCACAGATAAGGTTTAAAACAAGTTTTAAACTTGTTTCAGGTTTAGCTGAAGCATAGGATATGCATAGTGAAGTGGTAGGATATTCTGCTGGAAAGATAGAATGGAGCCAAATCGTAGAGGATCTTGGAGGGCCAGCTGGAAAGTTTGGACTTTTATTCTACAGTCTGTGGAAAACAAACATTTTTGAATGGGGTTGGCACAGGGCAAAGCAGTTCACTTGGAATATGTATTTTATAGCTGATTATAGAATATATGTGAAGAACCAAGAGAAAACTCTGAAAGAGCAGGGACCTTGTCTGTCTTCATCATTGCTGTATCCTCAATAATAAAACACTGCCTGGAATATAATAGATACTCAAACCATACTGGTTGATGGATGGATGTAGTGAGGGAGGAACAGTGGAGGATAGGAAGGAAGAAAAGGTAGGGAAGAAAGAAAAAAGGAAAGGAAGAGGAATTAAGAAGTATTAATTAAATTGAACTTGAATTGTAGATATATACTACTATATGGATAATTTCAGACAAATATTGAGCCCAAAGTTCTAGAATATTTACAGTATCGATATATATAAAATTCATTTATTTAAAAAAAATAAATAATATGTATTCTTACTAATATCAGCAGCTGAAGAAAAGAAAAATAATGATAAGAACCAAATTCAGGGAGGGAATGGGATGCAATTGAGGAGGGCCCATGGGAACTTCAAAGGAAATAGTAATGTTCTGTTCTTCCTCTGGATGATGGGTACCACTTGGGAATTTGTTATTTTATAATATATGTATATTTTTATAAATGCTCTTTCATATCTGCTCACTAATACCAGTGTTTTAAAAATCATTTAATAGGCACACAAAATTATTTTCTTTCAGATCTTTAAGAGTTCCACTGGGAGAGTGTTTTCTGACTGCTGCCTCTGGGTTGGTAGATGATACAGTGCAGTGGGAACTTTTATAGATCTACTTTTTTTTTGGAGGGAAGTTGTAACTAACAAATTGATTCCTAAATGATTGTCCCCTGGGAGGAAAATGGCAATTGGTTTTAAATGTCTCCCTTGATTGTGGAAACTCTGGAGTTCATAGCGGTCTTTCTTCTTCTTTTAAATTTCTTTTTCTCCCCTCATCATTATAGGCTACATTTGAAGGTCTTGTCGTCTGTTCCTTGAAAGATTATAAAGAAAAATGTATTATTTAGTAGTTTTTTTTTTTTTTTTTTGGTCTTTTTCCTCAACAGTAGGGCTCATCCAAAGTAAAATCCACTTTTTCTCACCAAAACATCTATATACTAAATAAAGGAGTCAGCTTATTTGGAAAAGGAGATGACAGTGAAGTAGAAAGTTTTTCAGTACTCACTCTTCTGTTCCTTGAAACTCTTGTTATTTCCTTGTTGCATGTCTTGTTTTTTTTTTTTTTTTTTTTTTTTTTTCCCTGTGCTTTCCAGGGCTGACCTCCAGTAAAATTCTAAACCTATATAGGAGATGTCCCTAAACTGATTTCTTGGGTCCTCAAATATTTAAGTGAGCCAAAAATTTTAAGCCCCAACTCTGAAACTTCACAGAAACAAAAATAATAAATATAAATATATGTCTTTTAGTCACATAGAAAACATTTGACATTTACCATATATAGTTTTCCTTTTCCACAAGCATTTGCTACCTGGATTAAGTTATACTTATTCCCTGCTATTTTAAATTAAGAGTGTAGTGAACATTGTCATTGTATACAACTATTTTTGTTTGGAAAATGGTATTGAAAAGTAATTCTGGCCTTTAAAATGACAGTTTCTTGGAATTGTAGGGAAGTTTAGGCAAGTTGATGTAGAAATTAAGTAAGATTATTAAAATTAATTTTAATTACATAATTAGCACAGTAGTTCTCCCCTTATCAGAGATTTCCAGTGGACACTAGAAACCAAGGGTAGTACCCAACCCTACACATGCTATGTTTTTTTCCTATAGATACATACCTTTTCACCTAAAGGAGGCACTTTACAGCTTCTCTGGCATATCTGAAATGCCAGCATCACTACTCTTGTGCTTTGGGACCATTGTTAAGTAAAATAAGGGTTCCTTGAACACAAGCATCATGATACTGTGTCAGTGGGTCTGATAACCGAGCAGGCTACAAAGTGACTAATGGTCGGGGAGCATCTACAGTGTAGAGATGCCAGATAAAGGGACTCACGTCCCAGGCAGGATGGCACAAGATTTCATCATGCTGCTCAGAAGGACGTGCAGTTTAAAACTTATGAATTGTTTATACCTGGAATTTTACATATAATATTTTCAGAAGCACAATTGACCAAGCATAACTAAAACCACAGAAAGTCAAACTGCAGATAAGGGGAACTACTGTATGGGACTGTTCTTTATGTAAAACTTAAAACATTATGGATAAGGCAGGGTCCCTTTTGATTAGTGCTCCCAAACTAGTGTTCTTCTCAAATATAATCCTATTTTCATTTTGGTTGTGTGTCTCCCAGATTTTTGTTTCTACAATACATTATTCATACATACATATATACATGATTACATACGTGCACACATACATATGTATTACGTGCTAGTAGAGAATATAGTTTTATTTTTCTTTTATGCTTAAATGATATGTTTTAAATTTTTTCTTTGTTCATATAGATTGTGTTTTTCTTTTGAAATTGTACAGGTTCCATGGTATGGATTTCAGTATAGTTTAGCCATTAATGACTAATGGACATTGGGTTTTTTTGTGTTTTTGTTTCTCTAGCTATTACAAATAATGCTGCATTATTATATATATATGTCTGTGCATGTATATGTGTGTTTATATTCTGGATACTAATCATCAGTTTGTTATACATATAGAAAGTATTTTTCTAGCCTATCTCTTGTATTCAAACCATTATGGCTTTGCTCTTTTTTTTTTTTTTTTGGTGGCCTTAAGCTGACCTCCTTTCCTAGATCATAAACATTATATTTTAAAGTTTAAAATTTTAGTTTTATTTTTAACATTTAGTTCTTCAATTCATCTGAAATTTATTTTGAGGAATGGTGTGAAGGACCTAAATTTACTTCTTCCAAATGACTACCAGTTGTTCTAAAACCATTTATTGAATGGTGAGTCACTGATCGGAAATACCTATATCATTTTCTACTGTGATGACTACTAACCAAAATTTGGAATACATATTAGGACTAGACACTATTCTAAGCACTTTCCAAGTATTATCTCTTAATCTTCACACCCACCCATTTCACAATTGATGAAGTGAAGCACAGAGAGGTTAGGTGATTGCCTAGTGTAACACAGCTGAGTAGTGGAGCTTGGGTTTTAATCCAGAACCCATGCTTTTAACCTTGTATAAGCACGAGATGTTTGAATTGACAAATTTGTTTGCCATTTCTCAGGCAGCCTGAGCTAGTAATTGCTTAGATTTTCTACTTCTTGGATCACCTTTTAAAACTTAAAGCTGGAGAGATAGAGAACAAATTGTGATTTTTAAAATTGAAGGTATTCAGGGAAATGTAGGGTAAATCTGAATAAAAACAAAGTATTTTTTCAGGTTTATTTTAGCATAATATCTAATAACAAAGAAAGCATGAGATCTTTGAATTTTTTGAAGAATGTCATCCAATTCTAAAATTTGAGGATATGAGCAGTTATATAAGTGAAGCTTATTACTAAGTAAGTGTTGGTGCCACTAGGAGTTTTATTTAATGTCGAGATGATTATCAGTTAATTTATTATTATCTGAATTTCTTGTGCTCTTTTTTACTTAGTATAAATATGAAATGGTAGAATGGGGGATTTATGAACAGACTAATTTGCATTGAAATTCAAGCTCTTATACTTACTACATTTCCTTGGGCTAGTAATTGAACCTCTCTGATCTTCCTTTTTTCATCTTTAAATTAGGTAATAATACTCAAGGGTGGTATGATATTTAAATAGGATAATATTAAAGTTCCTATTAAGACATATAGTATACAGTAAATACACTATTCATTTTTAATTTTCTTAAAAATATGCATATGAAGGCCCTTGGCTTAGTTAATAATTTAGTTTTTCCATTGATAGCTATTATAGAGGAATATAATAATTTTTATTTGAGAGATTTTAAGTGAATTATAGAATCCTTAAATAATTTTTATGAATAGATTTCTTAAATAATTGTCAATACAGTGCCTTTGAATAATTCATTTCTGTTCTTAATTCTATATGTTTGACCATTCTAGGATATGTAGACATTTTTTTTCTAGAAAAAGTTTTAAGGCCATCTCAGGCTGTGAGGTGGAATACTATAATTTAAATGTTTCTTCCTTTATGATTTCTGAATATACTTTTAAAATCAGCCACCTGAATATTACACCACTGTGTATGCTGTATTAATAAGACTTGAATCAGATGGGCTCTGAGGCTTCTTATAGATCTGAGAGCTTCTCATTCTCAAAAGTGCACATTATCTAAAATGTTTTTCCTACAACAGAGGTCAAGTTCATCTTCCATTTTTATTAGATGTCATAATAGTAGTCTCCAAATAACCTTACAGTTTTATGCTTCATTAAAAAGCTTAATAAAATGTCTAACCACTGTATGGTATACCTGAAACTAATATAAAATAATATTGAATGTCAACTGTAATAGAAAAAAACTTTAAAGGGAGTAAAAAAAAGTGAAAGGGAATAAGAGATTCAAATTTCCAGGTGTAAAACAAATAAGTAATGAGATGTAATGTACAGCATAGGGAATATAGTCAGTAATATTGTGATAGCATTATACGATGTCAGATGGTTGCTGGACTTACCATGGTGATCACTTCTTTAAGTATATAGATGTTGAAAAACTCTGCTGTACACCTGAAATGAATATAGTATTGTATGTTAGCTATATTTTAATAAAAATGTTTTTAAAAAGCTTAATAAGCTATTTTACATGCTACATTATGAAATGAATTTATCCAGTGTTCTGATAGTTTATGTGACATTTAAGAATTTACTGGAAGAATCATTTAGAAATTATATTAAATGTAGTTTTCTGTATTATCATTTATAATTATCAATATATTGTATATTTATAAAAATGCTGATGAATTCTGGTCAGTTAAATGCCCAGGTGAGAATACATAAAATAATGAATTACTCATTTTTTAATGAACATATTTGATATCAAGCAAGCAATATATACTTTGTATATTGTGGTTGAATAGAAAAATACTGTTTTTCAATTTAGTAAAATGTATGATAAAGTATAACTTTTACCAATCACATAGAAACTGCTTAGAAAATTTATAAAATGAAATCTGTTTTCTTAAGTTACAGCCATGCAGTGTATTATAAAATGAATGAATGTGTTATTTTGTTTCTCTCCCTCTTTTCTCATCCAGGTGCAGCAGTAGCGGGCATTTACAGAGTAGCAGGGAAGAACATGGCGCCTCTGGAAGCGCTGGTATGGGGTGTTGGGCAGACTGTACTGACATTAATCATCTCCTTTTCAAGGATCCTCGCCACGCTTTGAGGTTTCTGTGGGAATGTCTTACTTCACATAAGGAAACAGATGTACAGATTCTCTGAAAATGGCATTGTTACCAAGCAGGCATGAAATTGTACAAGAATTTGGAAGGAGCAGGTCAGAACATAAGGCCTTGAGCTGTGTGGAAAGATTGCCCTCTGGTGTTCAAGTGATTGCACTACTGCACTGCACCTTATGTGCCTCCGTCCCAGGCAAGGCGAATTACACTATGAGAAGCTACAAGAAAAAGCACCTTGTTTAGCTGCCAAATCAGGTTAACATTGGTGTTGAATCATCGTTTTTAACAGTATTGTGTTAAGTTACAGGGATGTTTTGAGGGATTGATATATGTGCCAAACTCTCTTCTTTTTTTTATAAATCGATCATGTGAATATTTGCAAGTGTAGATTTAGATGAGTGCTGTGAACATGTTTGACATGAATTCAGGTAATGTAGTGAGATTTTTGTTTGGTAACGCTAAATCCTGTATGAGTGCTGAATACCGAATCATTTAATATGAGATAAATTATTTAATTTTTGATGTTGAATGTTTTTGGAATTAGGGCTTTAATACATTTAGGCATTATTGTTATTTAATTGATGTGGAAAATAATACTTAATGGAAAACTAGCTAAACTCTTAAGGACTCAAAGTAGATCTATAGGGTGCATCCTTTTCACTTAAATAACACTCTTTTAATAATTTTCCTCATAAATGTTCTGTTTATATGAATTCAAAAACTTTATGGGTCACACACATTGATGATAGTTTGTGAGTCATAAAAGTGTAATTTGAAAATTTTCTGATAAATTTTGTTATAAAAGAAGTCTAAAATGCATGTTGCATTCTTTGACCCTTCTAAAGAAAGTTTTTGTCATGTATCTCATGGAGAAAACATCTTTATAACTAGTATCTCAGTGGGATTATGTTACCTGTTGAATATTTCTTGACTTTTGACAAAATGTAAACAATCTTTCATTCTGGAGTTTTAACTGTATTTAAAGAGTGGCCTAAATTAGGCTGCGAAAACAAAAAGCCTCGTTTATTGATAAGTTATATAGGAAGAGTAATAAACTATCTTACATTGGGCATGCAGTAACATAATTTCACTAAGTAAAAATTGGGGAATTTAGTAAATAATTTTAAAATATGGCAACACAGCTCAGTGTATCAAAACAGTACTGAATGTATATTTGAGTGATTCATTGTAGTTGTTCAGTTCTTGATTTATGCTGTTATTTAAGTTTATTGGAATGTATGATGACATTTATTAGAAATGAAAAAGTCTTTAAGAGGTTTTGGCAATATATACTTGTTTTTAAGAGTACAGGAAGTAAGGAAAATAGAACCTGCTTGAAATTATCTCTTATTGAGATTTTTTTAGGACCAGGTACACTTATTACTAGAAGAGCCACTGCAGAGAATATAAAGTTAAGGACAATCCAAAAAAATAATCTGTACACTTTAGCACACTGTTCTATAAACCTGATTTGGTAAAAAAAAAAAAAAAAAAAAAAAAAAAAAAAAAAAAAAAAATTAAAAAAAAAAGTAGGTTTCTGTTCAGTCTCATTCAAATTTAAGACCTTTGTTACCCGCGCCACTTTTCCTTCACTAAAAAGCAGAATATAGCAACAACTCAACAGTGAAGACTGTGAGGAAAAGCCAATTTGGTGTGTGTGGGGTATTCTAATGCTGTGGCTTGGAAATTTGTTTTAAGGAAAAACAATTAGCAGTTATACATTCTTAGAGATCTTTGAATTAAACCTTAAAATTGATTTTTATTATTATATATAACCCTGAAATTATTTTTGTGTGTTCTTTATATGCTTGATGTTTTCCCAAATTAAATTTAGGCATTAATTTTCTAAATCAATTTGATTTCTCCTTTTTTGTTAGACTTGAATTGTGGTTTTTTTTTTGCTGTTCTGTTGATAACTTAGTGTTCAAGATATTATTAAGAATAATATGTTGAAGATCTACAAAATGAATATTTATTTTCACATATGGTTATGTCATGATTTAAGGAAGTTATCATGATAGAGTAATATGGAATACATGATTCAGAATCCAGAATTAACCAGAAAATAACATGGATGCATTAAGTGTATGAGTGCATGGACCAAAGAGATTTAAACTTCTGTTTTTACTCTATAATGGAAGTATAATTAGTTTGTAGAATGTCCTAATCTCGTTATCAGGTTGCTTTATGTTATGAATTGTGAGTGAGTGTGTGTGTGTGTGTACGTGTGTGTACTTTTAACTTTTGGGGGAATTTTTTGGTTTCTTCACTGTTTTCAGCAAAGTTATTTCCATTGAGATTTTGTACAACTGTCACTCATTTGAAGTTTTGAAATACAATTAAATAGTGTGAATTGATGAAATTATCCGAATAGCTATTTCTATGCTGAGATTTTTTTAAAGTTGATGGTTTTCCTATAGAGACAAGAAACATTTAATGATATATATCTACACACATATATATCATTATATATAGATATATAAAGTTGCTATATATGAATACAGTTTAATTGGAAAGCTTTTGTTCAGTGAATATATTCGTGTTCTAGTGGAGAATTTGTTTAGTTGAAGAATCTTTTAAATAGTTTTGAGGATGTTTGAGATTTTTTTTAATTTAGGGAGATTTTTCTTGGTTTAATAGTGTTGGAAACCCTTGTTTGTGCTATGACAAAAGCCCTTATTGATATATTTGTGTTACACCTTCTTAAAATGTGTATGTGATTTAGCAGTAATTTTTTTAGTGGTAAATGCACAAAAGACAGGGGGAGTCCTCTGCAGTTTACACTTCTTCACTTTAAAAAAATGTTTAGTTAGATATTGCTGACAGTGAGATCAGTTCCCCAAAGAAATGATTCCTATATTCCCAAACTAATTATTATTTAACATACTGGTTAGAAGTCCATAGATCAGAGTTTAGTCTGGGGGCCTCATTTAAGCTATAAATAATGCTTAGAACCTTTAAATGGAGGAGGTGCAAGTAATTTGTCCCACAGAATGGTTTCATTGGTTGCCTAGAACATGGAAAGTCCTAAATGGCAACTGTGTTCAATGCTTGCAGCTTATTTATTCTTACTTTAGATATTAATGTTTACCAAAAATATATAGTTTGTTACCCGATATACTGTCTTAGTATTTGCAGCATACATTTCCACTGCTGTATAAAAGGGTTTTGTTTATATTGTAAATGAGAAATAAAGAAATGAACTGCCCTGTATATCACGTATGTGTGATGTAAAGAACAGGGTTAATTTAAAATCAAAGAACATTGTTGGAAAAGGTCTTCAGAGAGCTTTAATTTAGATGAGGAGAGTGGAGCTGACATGTTACCATGCCCACGTTGATAATCAACACACCAACTAATTCAATTTTTAAAACATTTTCGATGGATCTACTATGTACAAAGCGTTGTATCAAGTATTTCCTATAGGAAGTACAAGGATGACTAAGATAGGATTCCTGCCTTTGAGTCCACCACGAGCTAGCGAGATGATTTTAAATCCTAAAAAGATTGGGACAGCATTTTGCTTTCTGATTCTAGTTAAGAGTTCAAGTCCTGTTTTTTTCCCACCAAATTCTGATTTTCCCAGGTTATTCACCAAATGGAGTTTCAGTTACTGAGATAGCATTGCTGTGACATAGTAAAGAGGATACTAGAATCTAAGCCAGAGGCATAAATTTGAATCCAGGTGCTGTCACTTGTTGACCTTTTTGTTTATGAATGGCAAAGCAGTATATGTTTGACAGTAAATGATCAATAGTCATTAGAATTTTTTAAAATTATATTTTACAATACCAATCATGTTGTTATGTTGTTTTATAAAATGCATCTATTTTCTTCCATTTCCACATTTCCTTCCATATATTTTAAGAGGGGAAAACTAAAATATTTCTCTTATAATCTTGTTTCCTTTACTTTTCTCTACCTCTTTTTTTTTTTTTTTTTTTTTTTTTTTGTTAAATCAGTAGATATTTATCTAAGAGCACTTTTGGGAGTTGGTGGTAGTGGAAATGGCCAGAACAAACAGGATTAAATTACAGTTTGTGTTTACCACTGGTCAAAATAGGAAAAAGGTAGAAGTAGCTAGCATTTACTCCTTTACTCCTGCTACTTCCCTTAGATTCATTCAGCTAACGTTCATTGAATCTCTACTACATGCAACTTATCATCCTTGTTTAATGTTTGGAGAAGTGTCTTCTCCATGCGTTCACCTCTCTTCTGCATCTTGGATTTTGGTTTCAAAATGTAGTGTAAATTTTTAGGGAAATAAAACTGAGCTTCAGTGTCTACTAGGTCCTTCTTTCCACGGACCAAGGTGCTTAGGCTCTAGCTGCTGTGTGTGTGTGTGTGTGTGTGTGTTTAACTTAAAAAGAAATACTATTATTTTAAATTTATGTACATTTTACAATTCAAGAAATAACAAGATGCTAAGAGTACTTTCTGAAATATTTTCAAACTACTTCACTTAGCTTTTACAAATTCTCTCAGAACGTCTTATTCAGAATCTCTTCAAAGAGTCGATTTTAAAATGTGAAGAATGTAGAAAGTTCCTGAAGAAAATCTAGTAGACCTCAATTGCAGAGAAGTTTGACAACACTTGGGTAATGGGGCAAATTGCTATTTCTTTTAATAATCGGAGTGAGAATCTCAGTGGTTAAAATTAACTAGTAATCAAACAGTCTCATAATTTCCCTTAACTCTCTTGTTTTACACAATATTTTCCTTTAACAATGATTTTTTTCATGTCATGTATAATAAAATTAATTAAAATGTTATGTAAACAGTACAGTTTATAAATTTTTACTATTTCTAAAATAGTAAAAACTTGCCCTGGTTTCAAAACTAGATCTTGATATCGACTTGACTTATCAATAGATCCTAGAGGAAATGGTCAATAATAAGAGCACCTAATGAGTGCTGAGTAAAGATCTGTTCTGCTGTTTCTTCACTAGACATTGGTACTCTGCTAGCCTACCTTTATTCTTGTTTTGTTTATTTGCCAGCGATGTTCTAACTTTTAATTCCTCTAGATAGAGTTGCTTGTATTTTCCTGATTCTATTTTATTCGAATCTTCCTGAGTTTTTATTTTGGGAAGTTCAGATTCCAGATCTTTAATTCTGAGTTCCATTTGGCTTCTTTTTGAAGCATTATTATTCTCATAACCGCTCTTAAGTTTTCTTGAAGTGCTGTTTGTGGTCACTGACGGACTCACTCACTCTGAGTTCCAGTGCTGGGGCAGCAGCTTGAAAGGTGCCAGGGACACAAGGGGAGGAACAAAATTGCCTGGCTTCAGGGCAAGGGCTGGAGGGGCAGCTTTCTCCCAGCAGACAAGTGCTGGCAGTTTTCAGTCCTTTTTATAACATCTTACGGGAGACTCTCTGGGGTAAGAAGGACATTGTTTGATTAAAAATGATAAAAATTTTTAAACATATGGTAGCATTTTGTAGTAGATTTTAGTTTAAAGACAGAAAGAAACACTGGAGGGATATTACAAAAACAAAAAGGCATAGTTGATGGAAGGACCCTACATTATGCGAACAGTTTCCCCCTTCCGTTAAGACTATACACTGTATGAATATTTGTACTGCTTGTTTACAAAATGCTGTTTTTTTATATGTGAGACATAACTTACCACAAAGCATTTTGAAATCATATTACATTTGTGTGTGTGTGTGTGTGTGTGTGTGTGTGTGTGTGTGTGTGGTGGTAGGTTTGCCTTTCTAACTTAAGGATCTCTGTTTAGTGTAGGCAATATAATGTTTTTGAGGAGGTTACTGAGTAAATTATCTAAAACTGTATCTGTGAATATGTTTGGAGGAAGTAGCGTTTAATATATAAATTATTTTCAGTAAATGTGGAGATGTACCAGTTAATACTTTATTAAATTAGTGGAAACTCCCAAATTTCTGAGTGAACTGAGCTATGAACTGTAACCATCTTTTTTCCCCCTGAGTTTTGGGAACTCATTTTCATATTCTTTACATTTATTGCACATATGTTGAAGTTACTTATAATAGCCTTTTTTTGATTTTGAGAACTAATTTAGCATTTTCTTAAAAATCTCCCCCTTCCATACAGATGTCATATGTTATAGTTTAAACATATGTACAGTTTGTTGATAGAATCAGAAGTGCTAGTTTAGAAGAGAATGTTTTTAACACCTTATGGTTATGCAATTATAATCTTACAGAAAAATAAATACTATAGGCAAGTCAAGAGAGCATGAACCTCTGACATGTTTTTTTAGATTCTATACTGCACCCACATGAACCTCCCCTCAGTGACAACATGACTGCCCCCTTTTTGGGAATGCATTTAGATATGGAACTGAAACTGGAAAGCAGTATAATATAAATATATAGGAAGAACTCTAATGCATAATTACTGTAACAGTAACATCTTTTCTCCAAAATATGTTATATATTGGTTATTTCTAAAAAGCATCACTTTTTTTTAGCGCCTTGTATAAATGAATGTTAACTTTATAGTACTACTGATGATGAAAAGTTTCCTTTGTTTTTAAAGTATTTGCACATCATCACTAAGTATCTGTGAGAAAGAACATTTTAAAGTTTTTAAAGAAAGGAAAATAGAGGCATGTGTTTGAATAGTAATAAAAGTGATTGACTTTCAATACTGGATGAGTTGATAGTCTAACTGTTGACACTTTCTTAGTACTTTGTGATATTGGATGCATTTACTATGGAGGAATTTTAAATTTTTACCCTCTACACACACACACACACACACACACACACACACACACACGAGCTCTACACATTTAGATGAACAATATCAGATTCCACAGTATTTTTTATTTTAGTCATATAACTTCGTGAAATTTATATGATTCTACCATAAAGTATTAACCCCTAAATCTAATCATCCTGGGATTAGGAGATCAACTTTATCCTGAAGTTAATCTACTAAAACGTATTTATTTAAATATCAAAAACATAGTTTTACCAGATAGTTATTAAAGGACTCACTTTCAAATTATGTTAACTCTCAGACCACTGATGAATCATTTAGTTATCCACAGTACAGTTTTTAAAACCTAAATGATATCTTGATGCCTTGGAAGTTAAGATACTTTTGCAAAATGAATTTAGTGTGATTCAGGATTGGTACACCTGTTATTTAGGATTCAGAGTTTAGGAATGGTGTAATTGAATTAGCTCCTCATGATTTAATAAAATCAGATATTTTGCCATTGACAATGACAGATGACAGTTTCATTACATTTTCATGATGTATTTGTCTTTTTTTTCAAGTAAGTTAGAAATGGAAAAATGTAGTCAAGACAATTAAATGTGGGATTTTAAAATTTACTTTTGTTGTAGAGATTCTAGTGTGAACAATGTTAGTTTTATATTGTAGTACAAGGGCAGACACACGATGTAACCTTTAGAAATATTTTTACCATCAGGGATTTATTTTTACTATTGAAATATTTAATGTACTGTGAAGCTTAAAAGACAGGAAGAATAAACGTTGGAGGGATAACGCACAAAAACAAAGGTATATCCGATGAAGTACCCTGCGTTATGTGAACACAATTTCCCCCTTCTGTTAAGATTATAAACTACACTGTATGAGTATGTGTACTGCATGTTTACATAATACAGTTTAATTTTGAAGGATTATTTTTTAAAAACTATGTTTATGTATAATACCTAACAAGCTGTAAATATTGTATACTATTGATTTTTAATTTTATATAAGCAATTTTATAATTTCCCAATTCATGTATAAATCTCATTGTGTATATAGCATAATTTCCTGGAGAACAAATTTTGCAGTGGATTTTAATTACTTTAATTGTAGTAAGCATCAGGTTAGTCTTAGAGATGTTGATCTTTGTTTTAAATTATTTTTACCACTCATTTTGTTTAAATGGGCAGCAATAAACATATGCAAGTTATTTTCGATTATGGAAAGTTGGTATGCAAAGACAAGATCTAGGTTCCCATTTATTGCTTCAAAAAAAGATATACAACTCACATCGTCCATTGTCTAATCACAGGACCATTTCTGAGGTCCATGTGTGTCTCTCCTCTTTGTAACATACAGGGTGAACTCTTTACTGATACATGCAAAACAACTGTTAAAAGTGAATCCAGCACTTAAATGTCATTACACAGAATTTATTGGATTTAAAATTTGTAATATACAGTATTTTAATAAAGTTTCTGTATTCAATTTCATGCACTTATATATAAATAAACCTGTCTTTAAAAGCTTTATGGGGTGTTTGATTCTTGATGACATGTCTTTTCAACTCATTCGCTATAGACTTATATTTGCTGACACTTTTTTCAGTTCTTCTGGACCAGTTTTGCATATGAATTTTGGAGGTAGTGCTGAAAAGGTAAACGTAAAGTCTAAAAGACAAACTTGGCTTGGTTTATAGTTTTACCTAGGATCAGTCCTAGACCACGTAATCATCCACTTCTAAGAGTTACTGTTTTAAAAAGTATACTGTCTCTTTTAATAATACATGACTACCACTTTATGAAGTGCTCATTACACTTCATATGTATTCTTTAGTACTTGTAATCTTTCAACTTAAGTGTTTTATCCTCACTTTAGAGATGAAGAATTTGAGGTTCAGAGAAGGTGAGAAACTTATTAAGGTCACATAGCCAATAGTGCTGACCTGAGCTGGGGTTTTATTACTCTCTTACTGCGTTTTTTTTCTTTTTCTTTTTTCTCACTGTGCAGTGTTGGTTTCTACAGCATATTCTGGGAGCTCTTAACCTGTAATGAGATGAGATCTTATTATTGAAGATAGGTTGGCATTAGGGAGATTTAAAGAATTATCAACTCAGGATTCGTATTGTCATATTTGTCATATTTTGAATTTTTGTTAGGGATTTCTAAGGAATGGTACAACTAAGCTTAACTATTCTTCTGCCCAAGAAAAGATTGGAACTGACAGAACCAATCAATGTATTACAACCCTGCTGGAATAAAAACTAGCTTCACTTTAAAAATTGTGCAAGCAAAATGGAAGTAAACTTTTTTTCCCACATACACTGACATTTTATGTAATTACTAAGTGGAAATGTATTTCTTTCTAGGTGACTGTTTCAACCATAGAATTATAAAATTTTTAAATATGTTTCCTTCCTGACCATGAGTCTGAAAAAGTTCTTAAAATATAAATCTTTAGATTAAAAAGAAATGTTCTATTTTGATTTTATTATCTTTGGATCTTCAAGTAATACTTCTATATGTCTTTGTAATAGGTAAGCTATCTTTGGGTATTTTGCTACTGAGCACTGAAAGAAAGCATTGAATTTCAGATTTATTTTCACTGATGTAGATCAAGAACGGAAATGAAATCAAGAAGAAAGATGCTCAGGTCTTAACACAGCTTTATGGTGAAGAATGATTCCTAGTTCGACTTGCGGAAGAAGAATATCTCAGACTTACTGAATAAATACTTATCTATGCTTTGAAATAGAACCCTTGTTAATTCATAAAATAGTACCTAAAGTTTTAGAGTACCGAGCAAAAAGTAAACAACTTAAGACATCTTTGAGGAGCAGAATTTGGGTTCACCTCCAGCTTCTAATGGAATATTGACAGAGAGATTGATCCCATTCCACTGTTCTTGTTGATCTGCCCTTAATTTTCCTTTGTTCATTGTTATCAGACATCTTTCTTTTGGCCTATTTCATGAATATTCTTCAGGCTCAGACTGATTTGCAAAATCGAATTGAATCAGATGGTTTTCTTGCAAAGCAAGAGTTTCATCACTAGATGGTGTAGTGGTTCTATTTTTTTCACCCCTTTTGTCTCGGTCATTCTTAGCAAAAAACCTCAGTTTGTACTTCATTTCTGTACGATATATCTAATGTTAATGTTTTCTAATAAAGTACACATGAAGAAATGAAATTCAAGAAAAATCAAAACTTTCTACATGTTATCACTAACAAATTTAACTTCTTAAAGAATGTTAAAATACAATGTTCAAGGTTTGTTTGAGAATTAGAAAATTACATTAATTGTATGATTTTTGTAAGTCATTAATCCGGACCTTGACTTATATGTTTTTTCTTAATTCTGTCATTCGAATTCTTAATGAATAGTGGAGTGGTTTTTATTTAGTTAAATAGTTTAATAACATTTAGTTACACATTTGGATCAACTCGTTAGGATAAAAGGAAATAAGACAACATAACACAGCTTTGTTGCATTGTGAGACAGTTTTATTCTTGTTCTGCCATTTAGAATTTGAACTTGACCAAATTATTTTACTTCTGTGATCATCATTTTTCTCATAGGTACTGAGTGCTTAACATATCCTTTTTTTTTTTTTTTTTAATCTCATTGGCTTCTTCCTCTGGTGTGTTGTGTGGCCATGGGAAGATGATGTAGTTTTGGACTTTGCCATATATTTTGGTACTAAGTTTAGACACTTCTATTTCAAAGAGCCAGATTCTGTTTCCGTACAGCACATGGTGCATTTTCAGAGAGGATTTATTTCAAGTTTAAACTGTCCCATTGAACTGTACGCTGCTTTGGCAGCAAAGTCCGCTGAGGGAACTTTTTACAAACATACCTCAGCGGAAAAGAGCTGGTTAGAAAACAGAATGGATAAATTTGCTCAGCTAGCAAATTCTTTGCATTCTCTAAACCTAATATGTACAAGATGAGGAAGCCAAAGCAGCCAACGTAAATTAAATCCCCCAAAAGATGGTTGTGACTCGCCTGTCAGCTGTGTACGGTCATCAACCAGCCCAGATGCTGTTGCAAGTGGGTTTCTTGGTTTTGTTTATTCTTTGAAGACAGCCTATAGTTCAAATTCAGAGAAGTGTTGGTCGTTTCAGCTCCAGAGTTTCTGACCTTAAAAGCACAAGTCTCATTACACAGCATGGTCTGTGGCAGCCATGGAAACAAACATGCCCATGAACTCAAAGTCTTACATCAGGACTGAACTTAAGAGATCAGAGAAGACAGATTTTCATAACACTTCTCATTCCTTTTGCTTATTTATTTATTTATTTTTGTGCATGTGGGATTTGGTAGGTGACTCTTAAGGTGTAATACAAGAAGTCACTTGTGTTATCTTTGATGTAGAAAATAAGAGAAGGTACAGAGATGGGTGGGAGACATAGGGTTAAAGGAACAACAATTTTGAAGACTTCAGACTTTTCAAAGCCCTGTGCATGTTTGCTGAGTGAAGAAGGGATCAGACCTGGGTTTTCTCTCTTGTTCTGATCCCTAGTGTGCATGAGACCCCATATACCAATTTCTTATGCAATAAATATGGAAATGGATTAGCTCCTTTTGTCTTCTCTTAAATGTAGGTTGATATTTAACGGGACAACATCAATATAGTTCTATTATTCTTGGACTTTCCTAGAGCAGGACCAGTTTGGCATCATAAATTTGACATTTGCCATATCCATTGTAGTTCTTGGTTTTAGTCCATCTTCAGATTTCTTACTTGAAGCTTGTTTAACTTGGGGACTTTTTGCAAGATGAATGAAAGGCATGAGAATTTAAAATCTAAACCATAACTTCTGTTTTTTATTAGTATCTTTAGGAAATAGGTAATGTTAGTATTCAACTTTTACTCTCAAACCATTTTCACATCAATAATTTCGTTTTATCCTCATAATTTGTTCTTATTTGGGGAAAATGTAACATGCCTTGAAAAAAAAATCAAAGCATTATACCTGATTAAACATGGGTCTTTTATGAGACCTGAACAACTGTTTGGACACATGCTAATAATTAAGAATAGACCTGAAATGGCTACAGCAGCCTAGTAGCCTGGACTCAGGTAATCCCCAGAGGCCTGAAGAGCTACCCTTGGAAACTGATTGCTTCCTGGGTAACCCATGACTAGCCTGATTGTCCTGCCATAATGCTGACTTAAGAATCTTTAAGAAAGAACACAGAGAGGCTCAAATGTGTTCTCGCACGATCTTATTGGGGAATTAACCTGTTCTCTTTTATCAGGAATATTTTACTTGTCATGGACATCTTCAGTCATGAGTTATATGCCAGTGTCAGAATGCTCATATCAATAGAAATGCCACCATATTTAATTAACATTTTCAAGATTTAGCTTAACTAAGCAGATTATTTCTTTCATAAATAAAATAGCATGATTTTCAGAGACTCTTATTTCATCTTAACTGGTTCAATGCACAACACCAATTATCTGGACAGGAAAAGTTACCAAGTCAAAGTAAACATTTAAGAGTTCCTGGACATTTGAGCCCAAAGCAGTTGAAAGAAAAAAAGTGTAATTTGGGTATCATAGAAATAGGAAGCAGTGTTTTAGCGACATCTGTAGACTAGGGCCTGCAGTATGTCAGCAGCAGGTTTGTTGGCTATGACTAAAAAAATGAATAACATGTTGATTAACTTTAGAATCAGGATCAAGTTAAAACATATCCACCCATGACATCAGAAATCTGTGGCATTAGAAACTGTATTTGGGAAACTATTAAAAGCTTGAAACAAAATTTAGATTACAACAGTGCCCATAAATAAAGACCAGGTCAACATTGTGTCAACCCCTCCACAATGGAAGGGACAAAAGGCAGAGATAATAAATTGGTGAATAACCCCAAGAGAATTTTTGTCTGACATTGAAATTTATACCCCTTCTAAATATCGCTTTATATTTTAAAGCATTTCTTTCTGAAATATATATAAACTTTGTCTTCAGTCACCATACCTGGAAGGAGGCAAAAGTGGTCAAGTGTCAAAGGATTTCTTTACATGTAGAGTAGAGAATCGAGATGGATTAAGTAGATAAGATTTTTTCAAAAGAACAGTTCCAAAAGTTAACAAAATAAGCACTTGAAATAGGTTCTGTCACAAAAGCAGGGCTTTTTCCATAAGCTAATATAAGGACAATCAAGTTAATAACTAAAAATTGTTTTTTTTTTCTTAAATACCTATTCAGTGTTTTTAATATTGGAAAATATCAGATGTCAACTTGAGAAATATATAAAATCATTTGGTAGGGTTCCGGTTTCATGATGTACACCTCAAAGAATTCTATGGTTATCTTAGCTGTTACTAATTCAGACTGGACTCATTCTTTGGTTCAAAGCTACCAATAGCTCTAGTTTTTAAAATAATGGCAAATTTGGTAAAAGTAAGACTCAATCACTGTAAAATTTCCTAGTCTCATCACTTTTTAAGCCACAACGGAACATGAGTCACACTAAATGTGAATAGCATTTATTAAGTGTATTCTAAAAATCACTAAGTAGGAGAGGCTCTTAAGAAAAAGAATTCCCTGGACGAATAAGTTTGATAAAATTTGCCTTCTATATTTCTGTCTTTGAGAGTCACAGTTCACACCAGCTTATTAAAATACTTTGAAAGCTTTGAGTTAAGAACACTAATTGGCTTTTTTCATTACCACATACTCTGAAAAATGTACATAGTAGTATGAGAAATCTCGCTAGCTGATTCTGTAGTCTCTGGGAAGCATTTCAAAGTATATTTTTAAAGTTCTACTTTGCATCCCCATCCAAAGATCTCTGGACCATCACACAAAACTTGACGGAAGGTTTTAATATCTAAGTTTTAACTTTTTAATGGCCACTGTTCAATGTTGTTCCTCTCTGTCCTCCAATGTATTCTGACCTTCTCCCAGCCCTATGATATCATGTTTGGCAGATCTATGCCATGTACTTTTTAACTTTCATGTCATTCTGGAGCTTCCTGGGCCCAAGCCCTCTCTGGCTGGCTTCACTATTCATGACCCAGGCTCAAGTTAGTCTTATTCAATGGGATCCTCATATAAAATCCAAGGTTGCATCTGGCAAACGTCAAATGAGAGGTGCGTACTAAATGTGACAGCATTTTAGCAAAGGGAGAGGCCCCTGAAGTCTGAGAAGGTCAGGAACAGCTTCACAGATGACTTGACAATAGGATAAGACTCGAAGAATATGCCTAAAGGCAGAAGTAGTGACCTATATTGAAGAAGAAAAGGATAAGCATGGACACTTCAGGTTGGAGAACAACAGAAACCTGGGTGGAGTATTAAGATCTGCAAAGTGAGTTACAAACAGGTGAGGCTGAAATGGGACATAGTGGAAGATAGGACTAAAAGATATTGTTGCAGAAAAATCAGACCGGCACCACTCGGAGAGTTGGAGAACTCAGGTTTATTACATTGGCAGTCCCAGAAGAGCTAGCTCTCTGAAGATCTGGGCCCTGAGCTCAGGAGTAACCTTGCTTTTATAGGGCTTATCCATTTTATAGGGCTTATCAGTTGGCTTGAGCTGATTGGTTAATTTGTCCTCAGCCGGTTATAGAGCACAGGAGTTGCTATGGGCTACAGGCAGTTACAGAGCATGAGATTCAATACATCTATTATCTAGACGGAACAAGTAAAGGGGAGGGTGAGTCTTCAGTTGATCTTGAGGTCACCCTGCCCTTCAGCCTATGCAGCAAGCATGTCCACAGAAGCAGAACAAGGAGCTGATTACAAGGTTAGCCATTTGAGTGGAAAATTTCTCTTCAGTGTGAGAGCCCTGAACTGAGTATATAAACTTGAATTTTATGGGCAGAGGAAAACCATTGAAACTTTTTGAGAAAGGAAAATCCATTTCCATCTGACCTTAGAGGGAAACGAACGATTGGGTACTGTCGTCTGCTTTCATATTATTTCAGTGTTTGCTTCCTGATAGTGGGAGAGAACAAGGGCTTCTGAATTAAAATCTGTGAGATAATCCCACCTCTGCCACTTCTTATTACCACTTAATTTTATGATCTTGAGAGAGTTAATCTCTTAGAACTTTGGTTTCCTCATGTATGAAATAATTTCCAAAGCCACTTCATTATGTTGTTGTAAGGCTTTAACAGTACAATAACATGTAAAGCACCTGTGCTGTGGGAGAAAAAAAACAGGGCTACAGACATACTAAAGCTGTGCACTTGGGGATCATTCTGATCTGCAATATAAGTAGCACCATCTTCCAGCCGCATTGATAGGCATGCCGCCTGGTCCTCTGCTTGCCCTTCGCAGGATCCCTGAGCCCACACTGCCCTAATTGCCCACAGCAGAAAGAGTCATGCCGCTAATGTATTTTTCCTTTGTAAATCGAGTTGCTGTGTTATTTTGGTTGCTATTGAGCCCCTTATCTCTCTTTTATTCATTAGCATTAGTGTTAGCTGTCAGTAAACAGAAATAGCCACCTGGGCTGGCTCTGGGAGAATGATTTTTTGAAACCCAATCTGCCCAATTACTGCCCTTGCAAAAAAGATGGTCAGAGGGAGGTGAAACCAATTGACCCCAACCTATAAGTTCTTACCTAGAGCTGAAAAACTAAAATTCCCTTTGTAGCTTCTCCCTTTCTTCTTAAAGTTAGTTAATTGGGTAAGGGAATGCCTGATAGGAATTCTCTGTAATATCTCTTATCTGGACACTACTTGGGGCCCAAGGCATTGCAAATAAGTAAAAGCAAACTCTTACGTGTGAGAGTTTATTTTCAACCATCAGACACTTAGTAAATAGTTATTATTAGCCAAGTTAATTCATGTCTTTTGAATTATTGTTTCTCTCCTTGCCTTATCTCTACCTGTTGGGATTTTATATATTTAATTTTAATTTCCTCCCCTCAATCCAGACTCTCAGGACTGAAGGCCTCATCTCACTTTCTCCTCATGTGTTAGTAACTCCTTCATCATGTGTCCATTTTGTTCCTTGTCTCTGACTCTGCTCCTATACATCCCACCTCCCCACAGGCATGACACCCAACGTAACAGCCTACTCCAGGTGATGCTGTAAGTGGACTTGGTTCCTGGGGAAAGACTTGGGTAGGTTCTCAATTGTAAGGGAAAGAGCCAACGGAGAGGGAGGGAAAAGTAAGTGGGGGTGAGAGAGAGAGAGAGAGAGAGAGAGAGAGAGAGAGAGAGAGAGAAACTGAGAGAGAGAAATTGTTGTGGCAAAGTTTCAAAGGGAGGAGAGAAGAGAAAATAGCCTCAAGAAGGTTGCTCATGGTGGGGCAATGATCTCATAGGACATCTTTTCCAATTACTCGGTGGCTGAGGGTAAGATTGAGTGTGGCTGAGGGTAAGTAGATAGTATCGATTTGACTTCTATGTTACATTATTATAAAAATGCCCCCCACCACCACACACACACACATACATACATACATACACTCTCCTCTTCCCTTTTAGAAGAAATGGCCAGGATGGTTCTGTTCTTGGTTTAGTGACTCTTGCTGCTGGCTCCTGGTGTGACTATTGATTGTACATTTTTCAGTCTTATGGGGGCTGGGGTAACTTTCATAAAGAACATTTCTCATTCACGTTTTAATTCTCATATGTCCCAGAAGCCCAAGTCTTGCTAAAATTTTGAAGGCTGTATTTTACCTCTTCAACTTACCTACTGATTAATTGCATTTATAATGAAATATCGGATCTTTCAAATCAACTTGATACCAGCAGGATTACCAGAATATCTGCCTGGATTTACAAATAGGTCTTCTGAGGCTTCTAGTACTAGGCAATAACAAACTAAAAATAGCTAGATCAATAAATAATTTATGGAGCAAATAATTTGTTCTTAGTATAAATTTGTGGGAAGGTGCTTATGAATTATCTCTACAGTGAGCAACATATTTTTCTTTGTTTTATTAAAAACATTAAATAGTTTAAAGCTGTACTAAGACTTTGGGAATACATTATTGCCATATTTTATAAACTGTATATTAGATAGCAGAATCATATCAATGTTAAATTTCTTGTATTTAATAACTATACTGTGGTTATATAAGACAATATCTTTGTTCTCAGGCAATCACTGGTATATTCAAAGGTAAAGGGGAATAATTGTATTAACCTACTTACTCTCAAATAGTATAGGAAAAATAAATGTATATAAAGAGAAAGGCAGAGAGTGAGAGAGAGAATAAATGATAAAATACATGTGGATCAATGTTAAAATCTGATTCATCTAAGTAAAGAGTATATAGAGTTCTTTGCATTATTTTAGCAACTTTTCTGTAACTTTGAAATTATTTTAATAAAAAGTTTAAAATATATATTAATAATACATATATCTATAGTATGGCCACATTGTATATATAATACACATATATAATACATCCATGTTTTGAATTTAACCTTTAGATTGACATAGCTCTAATTGATATTTTCATGAAAAAAGCTTAGTGAGTCAGGTGGTTCTAGTTTATAATGTATTTGCAATCTACAGTCTATTGGGGTGGCTGTTTCCCCACTAGGCATGCCAGTCAATGCTGGAGGCTTGAGAACTATAACCTGAGTTTCTCACTGGGAGCTGAAGTTTGGTTTCCTTGCTTACTGAGCTACCCGATTATCATGGAGAGAGAATAAGCAAGGACTCCTGCTCCAGACACACTACAAAATGCAAGCTAATGAGCTTATTTGCAAATTGCCAAAGACAACCCACTAGGTTATTTCTACACAAAGACTCCTGAGTAAACAGGGCTTCAGAACCTCAGGATTCAAATGAGTGAACTTATGTGAAAGTCTTTTGACAAGTGAAGAGCTCTCTATGGGTCTGTGGGTGGTGGTGGGGGAGGTCAGAGTAAGACCTGGAGATGCCTGTCCTGATCCTGTTCCTTGAAAGGGTTGAAACCTTCAGTGAATACCTTTACCTCTATCACTGCCTCTGTGGCCTTCTTTCTTGTAAAGCTTTGACTTGTCTGGGATAGATTAGATGATCTTTATCCAATTCTAAAAACTGAGGAGAGTATTGTGCTAACAGGAAGCTCATTGTGGGAGAAGATGATCCTGAGGGAAGTAAACTAAAAACAAACAGAACTGGTCTTTTACTTTCACTATCCCCTGGGCACCTCCACCTTCTACCATTTGCTCCGGGTCTCTCAAATTTCCATAATCTTGAAAGAAATTCCCATGGGGGCGGTTTAGAGACTGAAAGATATTCTAAAAACATGGAAGACCTTGGGAACAAAAAGGGGCAGGCTGCTTTTCATATTTAAACTGAAAAATTTTAAATGGCAACCACCCACCTCTCTCTCTCTCTCTCTCTCTCTCTCTCTCTCTCTCTCTCTCCCTCTCTCTCCCTCTCTCTCTCTCTCTCTCTCTCCCTCGCGCGCGCTCTCTCTCTCTCTCTCTCAAACCCAGCCCTCCTTGACTAGGAAGTAGTATCTATCAGGCTGAAAATTTCATTGGATATAAGAAGAATTTGACATCTTGAGGGCAAGTGTTAGCAGCAGGCATAATTGTGATGTAGGCAAGACTGGTCTCCAGGACCCCCTACCTCCTCTCAGGGCCCTGGCCCACAGGGGCCCATGGAGATCAAACCGCCTTACCTGTGCACTCCATCCAGGTCCTCCTCTCAGTTTTCTATCAGTGCCCTGAGGTGCAGCCTGCTGTCTAGCCAGATTTGCTGAAAGAATGTGTTAATGAAAAAACCATTCATGATACTACTTAAAGAATGGTGAGGCTGACTACTCCAGGGGGAACTAATACAAAGGACTTTTGCAGTGAGGGAGAGATATAAGGCTCAACTCTGAAACAACAAGGAAAATTGAGAATTTATAGCCATGGAGCAGGGTGGAGGGCAGAGGATGAAAAATTACCAAGTGAACACATCAGAGGTAAAGAGGATTCTGGCTAAACCGACCTAACAGCATTCTTGTTGAAATCAGGCCACATCGAAGAAGAGACATCAGCTAGAGGATGGTGAAAATGAGGAACCCAATCAGATATTGAGAGTGATCAACTGCAGAGGGTGGGGGATTTTGGCAAAACGGACTGAACAGGATTCTTGCTAAAGCTGGACAATGCAGAGACAAACCCAGAAGCGCAAAAGTTGAGACCTAGTTGAGAAGAGAGTTCAGACGAGACTGACTAGAGTTTGGTCAAAGAAAGAATCTTTGTTACATGGCTGGCGACAAGGGAATAATGTCGATAGCATTGAATAACAAGAATAAGTTACTTCTTAAATTCTTTCATTCTATAACTTATCTCCTTGACCAAGCTTCAGTCAGGCTCCTCTGAAATTCCTTTTCTAACAGGCCTTGAAATCATCCCCCTTCTTGTCTTAGGCCTGCCCAGCCCAGTCTTAGCAAAGAATCCTGCTTAGTCAGTTTAGCAAGAATTCCCCTATTCTTTATGTCTCCTCTTAGTAACATTTCATTTATTGAACCCCTCCTCACTCTGCTTCTTGTCTATAAATCACCATTTGTCCGTGCTGTATTCAGAGTTGAGTAATAGTCTTATTGCAACAAACTTGAATAAAGTTTTCGTTATCAAGTGTCAGAATAATTTTTTTCTTAACAGAACCCATTAGGTCCCAGGCCTTATTTCTATAGAGATAATAAGACTTGT
Organism: Eidolon dupreanum; assembly: GCA_028627145.1. Classification (NCBI taxonomy): domain Eukaryota; kingdom Metazoa; phylum Chordata; class Mammalia; order Chiroptera; family Pteropodidae; genus Eidolon; species Eidolon dupreanum. The sequence goes on along the minus strand of CM053502.1, from coordinate 71,370,990 downwards.
CCTGGCCTGTTTGAAAGTGTTTATGGATCTAACAGGGAAAGGAAGTGTGCCGTGAAAAGATAGCTATGCAAACAAGTAAATGACAAGTTAAGGACTGTTACAGTAGTAGGAATCAGTTGCCGTGAGACTCTAGATGACAGAACAACTGACCTTGATTATGGAAACTTTGAGCTGTGTGTTAAAGAATGAGTACAATTTTGCCAGGTAGAGACATAAAGGAAATAGCACTCCAGGAAGAGAACTTTAATGAGGGGCCTTCCATGTCTTGGCCCACATGGCGCCCAGCTGCTGTGCCTCCTGATGACAATCAGATGGCTTCTGACACCTGGAGACGCTACCCCAAGGAAAACTCTCACTTCAGTAACTCACATGCAACAGCACCCTGCCTTTGCTATTGTAAAAGGATTTACTAAGAAGGAATGGTGGCCCTTTGACTTCAAATGTCAAAGAAATGTTTTTCTCTTCCTTTAAAAAACAAAATCTTTCTTTTGGTTCTTCTGAAAGTTACTGATAAGACCCAAGGGGGTGAAACAGGGAAGGAAGGAGAAAAGAAAACTTGGCACCGGTGCCTGGAAAATGACTCCCTGCGGGTGGAAAATGTTTTAGTTGGTTCTCCTAGGCAAGACTTGAAGCAAAGAAATCATGCAGAAAAAGCATGGAAAATCCAAGAGAAATATTTTTAGCTGGTTGACCTTTTGGTAAGAGTAGTATCTCCTTTAAAAGGAAAAATTATCAAAAGAATGTTATGTTACTAACACTTGGAAGGGAAGGTGGAGGGAGGATACACCAGAGGTAAAAATATCCAAGTTTACCGAATACATTTTGGGGGCCTGGGTGCCCAGCAGCTCATCTTTCTGAACTAGGTGGTACTGGAACTTTGCTCTGGCATCTGGTATATAATTACATCCTTTGTCTGTTGGAATGTGTCTGAGGACCATTTCTCAGATTCTCACAATGTTCCCATACAGCTTTTAATCTCCCTCCTTTCTTCCTTCTCATTTTCCTTACTGTAGTTAGCAAAAAGCAGCACCTGGGAGGTGGTATATCTTCCTGTTTAGAGCACAGACTTACTGTCATATTGGCCTGAATCTGAGTTTGGACTCTGCTACTTACTCTACAATTTACCTTAGACAAGTTACTTAATTTCTCTAGGCCTCAGTTTCCTCATCTGTAAGATGGGAAGAATAACAGTACCCACCTTACAGGGTGATCGGGATGATTAAGTCAGAGCACATATAACATGCTCAATAAAACTGAATTATCAGAAGAAGAAGAGCTGCTGAAATCTGCTGTCTGCTTGAGGTGAGATGAATGTGGAATAAGCCAGCTGGTGATGACGCCCACACCAGAGCTCATTTGATTTTCATCCTTTCTGGTTTCATTCCAGTACTCACTGACTCTATTCTGTTGTACTTGCGTGGATTACTTTGCCAGAACACTCTGACTTAATCCCACTCTGTGTTCTGAAAAATTCTCTCATCATAGGTTCTTTCTCAAAATACTCCACGGCCTCCCAAATAAAGCCAACTCCAAGCAAAATTATGAAGCATACAGGGTTTTGTTTTTGTACTGTTTTTGTTTTTTGTTTCTCTCTACTTCCTTTTTTCATAGGTTTCTCATCTCCATTTCTTGCCCTCTCCCACCATAAAGTCTTAAGTACCCAGGCGTCTTGTTGTCTAGAAGTCTTTATGCAGCAGCCTGTCCAGTTCCACCGTTGTCTGTGTTTTCCAAAATGACCTGCCCCAGTGACCTTCCACCACTCTCATTTCCTGGGATAGCTGATACTGACTAATTTTTGGGAACAAGCATAGGGCTAAGCCAATCCACAAGTGACCATGATGAATAGCCTTCTGCTTCACTGTGCTTCTCTCCACATTTTGCTTTCAAAGGCGCATCTCTAACAGTGGAATAGGCAGCAGTTCTAAAGCCATAACACATTTTCTGTGCACACTCAGTTGTACCTGTCATGGAGGGCAGCAGTCCCCAATTTTTTTGGCACCAGGGACTGGTGCTCCTATAAGAATCTAATGCCTGATGACCTGAGGTGGAGCTGAGGTGGCGATGCTAGCGCTAGGGAGCGGCTGCAAATACAGCTGAAGCTTCGCTCCCTGGCCTGTCACTCACCTCTTGCTGTGTGGCCTGGTTCCTAACAGGCCACAGACTGGTGCCGGGCCATGGCCCAGGGGTTGGGGACCACTGATGTAGGGGATTCCCTGGTCCTTCTTGCAGTTAGGTGGGCTCCAACCATGACTTGGATCATGACTCCCAAGAGACTCACAGTTAAACCAGTCAGCAAGCTGCAGGTTTGAAAGCCGGACAGGTCACAAAGCAGAGGTGGAGGAGTGAGCAGCCCATTCCTGCGGGCAGTACTTTGGTTGTACTGGCTCTTCGATCATCCTGACTTGGCTGCTTGGAATAATGCTTGGAATGAGTACAAAGTCTTTCCTTTCCTCAGAAAGTCCTAATGGACTCACTCTCCCCTGAAAACTCAAGGTTAGGCTGTTGGAAAGTAGTGTGTCTCCAGGCCTACATGCTATTATTTTAAGGGCTCTGTGGGCTCCAGACCTCCTTTGAATATTAACATTCTTTCATATTTAACCAGAGGGATTTCCAAAACTTTTCACTTCTGCCAAGACCCAGCCCCTCCTCTATTGCCCCTCTTACCTGACCCACTCATTCAGCAAATGACCTTGGTTCATCGGGGTGGGTGGGGGGGTTCTCTCAACTTCTCTCTCCTGCCTGCTATCTTTACCTCTCCTTTCCTCCTTCCTCCCTCCTTTTAAAGGAACCGAATATTCTGCTTCCACATCTCTCTAGCCTCCTTGAATGGAAAAATACATCTAAGGCCCATTCATTCTTCCTTTGAGCTACCATCACATCTTCCTCTTCCCTCACAGTGGCATCTCCACTCACCACCCACCCTTGATAGGTCTCATTCTCATTCGCTCACTCTGACTTCTACCACCACAGGTGTCCTGTATGCAACATCCAAAACTGTTTGTTTCTCAGTTACTATTCTCATCCTTCTTGCTCCACTGTAGCGTCCCCTTTGTGAAAACTCCTGTTTCCCCATTTCGGTGGCATGTTTCTGTTTTGATTTTTCTTTAATCCTTGAAATGATCTTGTTTCCTTTACTACATCCCACTCCTTTCCCCATCCCACTCCTTTCCAAATGAACAGATTCTATCCTGGCCTATATCCCATTTTCTGTCTATATACTCTTCTATCTTATTTTTTTCTCCTTATTTAGTTATTTTCTTTTTTCTTCTGATTTTATCTGTGGATGACATCTAAATTGGCACTTTGAGAATTTTCTGCTTTTCTGAACTCTAGATTTTTCCTCCCTTCCCTTCCCTTCCCTTCCCTTCCCTTCCCTTCCCTTCCCTTCCCTTCCTTTCCCTTCCTCCCTTCCTTTCCCCAATACCTTCCTCTCATCTATTCAATATGTATTTGTTGAGCATCTTCTGTGGGCCAGCTACATATATAAAATGACAATAGCAGTTACAATAAAAGTTGGTAAGCACTATGACATGGGAGGCACAGGATGTTATGGGAGCACCTAAATTAGAATGAGGGTGGGGAGGTTGAGGAAAGGCTCTCCCTAAGGAAGTGGCATTTAGGAGCAGATCTGAGTAGGAGGAGGAAAAGGAAGAGGAGGAGCAAGAGAACTTCAAGGTTACAGAAAGTGTTCTGGGCAGATCTATGGGACAAAGATGATGGAGCCTGGTGCATTTCTGCCACCACATCACCTCTCATTTGTTCTTATAGTCAGATCTCCACCTTATTGAGGTAACAGACAGTTGTACAGTTTTCAAACTGCATTTATTATCTCTTCCCGCTCCATCCATTCTGTCATCTCAGGATGTCACATCAGCATCTTTCCCCTGCATTTCCATAATGTCATAGCTGACTCATCTTGTTTGCTCACTCCTCTCATTTGTTCTACCTCTGCAGTGTTTTTTCCAACTTTCCCCTTCTGCCATTCTTATTAAAAAGCCCCTCGTTCTTCTAGCTCTTCTTCCTTAGCTGAGATCTTCCCCACCTGAGTCTCTTCTTCAGTCAATGAACCCACGTGATTCTGCTTACAGATATTTTTCTGAAATACATTTTGAATCATATTACTCTTTTTCTTAAAAATTGTAGAATCCCTATAAAATAATGTACCCAACTTTAATGTCATGCACTTCTACTATTTAACTCAACCAAAATTCTCAACTTTTCTCTCACTCTTCATTTCCGATATATAGTCTAGGCAATGTCATGTGGCTGCTGTGATGGGACCAGGCTCGCATTCTGCTTTTCCACTTTCAGGATTTATACAAACAATCCTTCTTCCTAAGATACCCTTCTGTTCCAAGGTCTTTAAATTTTTTTTTTTGTTAAAATACATATAACATGAAATTTACCATCTTAACTATTTTTAAATGTGCAATTCAGTGCCATTAAGTACGTTTACATTATTGTACAACAATCACCACCATCTATCTCTACATCTTTCATCTTCCCCAGTTGAACCTCTGTACCCATTAAATATTAACTTCCCATTCCCTCTCTCCTCGGCTCCTGGGAACCACTATTCTCTTCTCTGTCTCTATGATTTGTCTTCTCTAAGTACCTATGTAAGTGAAATCATTCAGTATTTGTCCTTTAGTGACTGGCTTATTTCACTTAGCACAATATACTCAAGGTTCATCCATGTCGTAGTTATGTGTCCCTTCCTATTGGTTATTGTTTGTGCCTTACTGGTTTTTTAATATTTAGAATATTAGTCATGCCTGGGAGTCCTTCTTCCTGGAAACTTCATAATAGCACAAGAGAAGAAAGGTTCTGGGGCAGCAATCGTAAGTCAGGGGAAAACCATCCTGATGGCCTTTTCATTTGGCTCATGCAATATGAATCCCTTCAAGGCCCTGCCCACAAGGCCAGCGTGGAATAAACCTTACTGCCTACCCTTTTCCTACTTCTCCTGCTCAATGGAAGTCACTTCTTTCTTTGTGCTCCCACAGCAGTTCATTTGGGTCTGCAGTTACATATTATTATTATCATTCAACACTCTATCCTTTATTATAGTTATTTTTGTATACTAATCTGCATTCTTAGAACTGTTTTTTTTTTTTTTTTTTTTTTTTTTAATGATTGAGGGAAGATTTCTTTGGATAACTTTTTTAATTAAAAATTATTTGGGTCATTTATTGATTAATTAATAAAATCAAATAAGTTTCAAGTGTACAATTCAACAGTATGTTGTGTATATATTGTATAGTGTGTTCACCTCCCAAAGTTATATATCCTTTCATTACCAAATATTTAACCCCTTTTACCCCATCAACCTCCCCCCTTCCCCTTTTTTTCTGGTAACCACTAAACCACAGTCCATGTCCATGAGTCTCTGTCAGTTTGTCATGTTTGTTTGTTGCTTTCAGTTTTATATCCCACATATAAATGAAATCATATGGTTCTCAACTTTTTCTATCTGACTTAATTCGCTTAGTGTGATAATCTCAAGACCCATCCATGTTGTCATAAATGACAGTCCTTTCTTATGGCTGAGTAATATTTCATTATAATGTATATACCACATCTTCCACATCCAATCATCTATCATAGGAAACTTCTGTTGCTTCCATGTCACAGCCACCGTGAATAATGCTGCTATGAAAATTGGGGTGCAAATATCTTTGTGGATTAATTTTTCAGGTTTTTGGGGTAAAACCCAGAAGAAGAATTGATGGATCATATGGTAATTCAATTCTTAATTTTTAGAAGGAACTCCATACTGATTTCCATAGTGGTTGTGCCAACTTGCATTCCACTAGCAGAGTATGAGGGTTCTTTTTTGGCCACAACCTCTCCAACACTTGTTATTGCTTGTCCTATTGATGATAGCCATTTTAAAATATTTTTTTAAATTTTCAGTTATAGTTGGCATACAACACTATATTAGTTTCAGGTGTACAACATGGTGATTAGACATTTATATAACTCACAAAGTGATCACCCCAATAACTCTATTGCCCTTCTCACACCATACATAGTTATTATAATATTTGGCTATATTCCTTATGCTATACTTTCTACCTCCATGACTATTTTGTAACCACCAATTTGTACTTCTTAAACCCTTCCTCTTTTTTCATTGACCCCCCCACCCCCTCCCCCCCGCCACAACCACTCTCTCATCTGGTAATCCTCAAAATGTTCTCTTATCTTTGAGTTTGTTTCTGTTTGTTTATTTATTTTGTGTTAGATTCCACCTATATGTGCAATCATATGGCATTTGTCTGCTTCTATCTGACTTACTTCACTCAGCACACTACCCTCTAGGTCTACCATGAAATATTTTTTTCCATCACCTTACTTTTAGTTTTTGTTTGGCTTTTAATCTGAATTAAGTCTTTTGTAGTCAGTATTTGTAAAGCTCTTGTTTTCTTATTCATTCAGCCATCCTATCTTTTGATTGAAGCATTTAATTCTTTTTCCTTTGAAGTACTCATTGATAGAAATGTAGTTATTGCTATTCTTTATTTAGACTTTTGATACGTGTTTTTTTCTTCTTCTTAAAGAAGTTCCTCCAATATTTCCTCTAATACCGGCTTGGTGGTAATGAACTCCTTTAGCTTTTTCTTTTCTGGGAAGATCTTTATCTGTCCTTCAATTCTAAAAGATAACTTTGATTCTAAAAGTAACCTTGGTTGTAGGTCCTGCGTTTTCATCACTTTGAATATTTTGTGCCAAACTCTTCTGATCTGTAAAGTTTCTGTTGACAATCAGCTGACAGTCTTAATGGCGTTCTCTTGTAGGTAACTAACTGCTTTTCTCTCGCTGCTTTTAAGGTACTCTTTTTGAATTTAACCTTTGGCATTTTAATTATGATGTGTCTTGGTTCATCTTGTTTGAGACTCTCTGCACTTCCTGGGGTTGTAAGTCTATTTCCCTCACCAGGTTAGGGAAGTTTTCTGTCATTATTTCTTCCAATAGGTTTTCAATTTCTTGCTCTCTCTCTTCTCCTTCTGGTACCCCTATCATGCAAATGTTGTTATGCTAGATGTTGTCCCAGAGTCTTCTTAAACTATCTTCATTTTTTTTTATTCTTTTTTCTTGTTACTGTTCTGATTGAGTGTGTTCTGCTACCCCATCCTCTGTGTTGCTGATTTGATTCTTCATTTTATCCATTCTTTTGATTTCCTCTAATGTACTCTTCATCTCAGATGTTATATTCTTCATTTCTGACTGGCTCCCTATTATGTTTTCCATCTCTATTTTTGTGTATTTTTTTTTCTCTCTCTCTTTGTTAAAGTTCTCACTGAGTTCATGTACTCTTCCTTTAAGTTCCCTGAGCATCCTTATCACTAGTGTTTTGAATTCTGCATCTAGTATATTGCTTTTCTTCATTTTGGTAAATTCTTTTTCTGGAGCTTTGTTTCATTCTTTCATGTGGGACATGCTTCTTTGTCTCCCCATTTTGGCTGCCTTCCTGTGTCTGTTTCTATGTACTAGATACAGCTCTTAAGTCTCCTGGTCTTAGTAGAGTGGCTTTATGTAGTAGGTGTCCTTTGGGGCTCCTTGGCACAAACCTGAGAGGTGTCCAGCTGCAGGCCAAGTTCAGGCATAGTCTATGCACTTCTGGGGCCAGCTGGTAAGAGTCACCAAGAAATTCACATATGACTGCCACCCATTCTGACCTTATACGTGTCTTGAGGGGCCAAGTCAGAAATGGAGGCTGGCTGCCGTTGGTGTGGGGCTTGGGGCTGCTCAGTGAGAGGTACAGGGCACACAGAGGCCAGATGCTGCTTCCTTGAGTTTTGTGAGCCTTTGATAGATTTTATGTAAGTTTGCAGTAGGAGCCAAGACAGCACATTTGCATGGAATAAATCTCTGAGAGTGGCTTGAGTGGGCCCACAAGTTGGGAGAGGCAGGGTCACAGGGAATCCCTTGGGCAGAGCGACATGTGTTATCCAAGTTGATGGCTCCTGCATCTGCAGGCTGGGAGCAGGGAGGGCTCAACATAGGAACAATGGCTTCTGCTTACACCTTTGTCTGGGCACAAGCTGCCCCTACAGCCCTTGTCCTGAAGGCTGATAGCTCATTGCCTCCCCATATGTCCCTGGTGCCCCTCAAGTAGTTGCCCCAGTGCTAGAGCTCAGAGTGAGAAAGTCTGTCAGTGAGTAAGGCTGGGTGAGAGCCCTTTAAGAGGCTTCCCACAGCCCTTTGTCTCAGACACAACCTCTGCTGGTTTTCACAGCCAGAATTTCTGGGGACTTCTCTTTCTGGCACTGGAACCCTAGGCTGGGGAGCTCAGTGTGCGGTTGGGAATCCTCGCTCCTTGGGCTGGGGAGGTGTTCTGCAGCTGAGATAGCCTTCCCAATTCTCAATAGCCACACGTGGTTGTGGGACCCAGCCATTTCATTTCTCTGCCCCTCCTACCATTTTGAGGTGACCTATTATTTGAGGTGACCTAGTTGTAGGGCCTCTATTCAGCCAAACCTCTGGTGACTCTACATACTGGTTGCTCTGCAACTTTAGCAACTTTGTGGTTGCTAAAGGAGGTGCGTACAGTCTCTGTCTTCCACACCATCTTGAATCTCTCTGGAACTGTTGGTTTTTCACTGCCTTTAGTGATGGCCAAAATATCTTGCATGTAATCAGCATAAGATAAATGTTAGCAAATCCAACTACAGCAGGACTATTGCTACAGGAGGCACTAGTAATTTCATCACTGCCCTCATCAAACACATGCGCAATATTTAACTCTTCCAGGGCCACCTGTCTGAGTTCTGGCAGCAATAGCCATGCTATTAATGATGTCTTTTCCACTGCCAGAAGATTGTGACTGAATCTGCAATCATAGTTTACAAATGACACCGAGGGCTGTATCTTGGGGTCTCTCAGCCATCAAAGACACCTCCTGAGACTAGACCTTTCTGTAGAGAAAGCCGAGGAGGAAAAGCTCTATGTCAGGAGAGGAAATAGTAATGGGAAACCTGGTTTCCTTCTGAGATTATTCCCATCAAGCCCCATCCTCTAGACCTCCCAGAGTTCGAGACCCAAGAATCCTGGTCAGAATTCAAAGCCTGGAGGTTCCAGCTTGTGACTGCACATCCATAGTAACATCCACAGTAACATGTAGGTTGTGAGTGGCCAGGGCTTGAACTCCTCAAATCTTGGGCTGCCCATGCAGGCAGGAAGTTGTCTAAGAGACGCACAGATAAGGAACACTCCGCGATTCTACTCCGGAGAGCTGGGCCGGAGCACATACCAGCTAATTAAGATTGCAGAGCATCAGGTGATAGAAAAAGTAACAGAATAATCCAGAATTCACCCTCCTAAATGGAGGGAGTGGCCAGACAAATGACCTGTAATGTACTGTGGTAGAACTGAATGGATCAGACACTCTATCTGGGGCTGGACACACTGTCTACATAAATATGAGGAAACTGTCTACACAAGATAGCTGATGGCTAAGCTTCAAGATGTCACCCAGTTTGTAGGGGACTGGACATACAATTGAGATAAGCAATTTCCCACAGGGTAGCCATGAGAGAGAAAGCGTTTATTTGCAGTGAGAAATTTAGCCCCTGGAAAAAGTAATAACACCAAGATGACTTAAGTTAGCTGGGAAAGTGGGGAAAAAGGGGAAAGGAGATGTGGGAAGGGAGAGGACAGATGGCTTAGAATCTGTGCTTTCTGCTTTATTTGATTTTTGTTGTGGTTAGAGAATGGCTCAAGGCAGGAGAGCTCCTGCATCTTTCACTATTACACTACCTATTCCTTGCTCTGCCTTTAAAAATTTCATTATGTCTCTTTAGAAGGCTTTGTGGGAGAATATAATAGTATAAAAATCCATGCTGCCTCTAAGCTTAAAGCAATTTTTATCAGCTTCCAGAAGTTTCCCTTTGGAATAATCTGTTAATCATCTTTATTTTAGAAATTCAAAATGGATAATATAACTACAAAGGACTCATTAGTTAGGACTTCTAGATCAATGGTGAAGGTACACATGAATCCCCACTCCACCCCAGGAACCCCAGGGCAGCCCTGCAGGGGTCTCATTTGGAGCCTTCCAGTAAAGAATCAACTGGCTGCCCAGAGGGTGGGGTGTGAGAAGCCCTGGGAAAGGAAAAAAAAACAGAATTGCAACAGGCTTGTTTCTCCTAACACCCTCCTCTTTTACCACTAGAGTTTGCACGCTCACAGGCACCATTTGTTCTCATACAAAGGAAAAAATAGCTCTGTTGTGAGTTCCTTGTGTGCCTGACTTGATTACCTGACATTGGGATGGCTTGTTTTCTGGGATGCCTAAAGCTGTACATGTTCCTTTCTGGGGTGAACCCTTTCTATAGACATAAACAGCCAATTAGGCTGCAGGGAAAAAACCTGTAGCTGCCTTTTCTTTCTTTGGAGCTACATTCCTGCAGAGATAAATATACAGAAAGACAGACAGATTATAAAGGAGGAAGGATGCCGTGTCAGCATGAGGGCTCCAAAGGGAACAAAAGGGTTATCATGTGCAGATGCTGAAAATAGAATATAAAGCTATCAGGACTGGGGAAATAGTCGAGGCCTCCTAGGGAACAATCTGCAAAGAAATTATGAACCTTCCAGGAACACAAGCTTTGCGTCGAGTCGGGTGAGACTGAAACTTGAAAATCCATGTTGAGTAATGCCACAGCACAGCGAGGGGAAAAGCCCTTGCCTTTATGTTTTTGCTCTGAACCAGGCGCCCTGGCCTTGGGCAAAGGGCTTGTTCAGAAGCTGCCCCAGTTCAATGCAGTGTAGCTGGGGCAAGTGGGAGTGCGGAGTAGGTCTTTGAAATGAGCCATGCTAACAGGTCAAACAGAAAGATGGCGGTAGAGCTGCTGTGGAGTGCATGTCTCTAACACAAGATATGGTACATTAATTTTACATTTAAGACTTTTTAAAAAGCAGATTCTCTCCCCCACTCCCTTTGGCTTTTTGGCAAGCTTGTTAGAATCCAGTGAACCAAGTCAAGGCTGTTGCTAGCCCTTATCTAGTGCAGGATCTTTATTCCTTTGCGGATTGAGCGGCTAATGTAAACTGTGTTGAAGAAAGGTCATTTCTTGTTTTAGACTCCATTTCAATGAGTAGTTAACCTTTGAGTCAACCAACTTTGTACCCATGTTCAGCTTCTTTCCCCCTCATAGGCACTCTCATTTACCCTCCTTTAATTATGGTACATCTTGTTTACAGGCCACAGGCTGGTTTAAGATCCAATTGGCCACTTGCCCTTTCATAACAGAGACAGTTTATTGAGCCATGTTAAGAACAGTCAGCTGTGAGTGCAGAGTTAGATGAAAAAATTAAGGAAAGGAAGCTGTCCTTTAAGGAAACTTAGCCTCTAATTAAAGTAATACTTAAGCCATTATGCCTATTAGGAGGGTTTTGGGTTTGCTGTTAACTTACACAAATAAAAGCCCTCAGTTACATTCAAGTCCAGTACCTCATCATCAGTGTGCTAGGGTTGAATGCCAGGATTGGTGCCCATGCTGGGGCGAAATGGTTTAAATTTTGAATGCCTGTCATCTGTGTGCTTCAGCTTAATGTTCATTTTCAAGGTGGACAGAACCTCTGACAGGAATTGGGGCTGCCTCATTCTGAGATTACCTTTCAAAGCCAGAAATTACCCTTCTCCGCAAATTTGATTCCAAATTTAATTCCAAGCCATCTATGACTAGAAATAGATTTGCATTAATTTCTGTTGCTTTTGGTGAGGATGGTGATTTATGATTTAATTAAGATTGGTTCTTAAGATTACTGTGTTAAAGCCATGAAATATACAACATATTCTGCCCCACCCAACAACGTCAAAAGAGTCCCTCCCATGTGCCTTCATGACAAAAGAAATCCACATCCACAGCTCCACAGAGGAACATCTTATTTAGAGAATCCAAAGGCATTTTAAGGATCTCACTGGCCTTATTAAAACAGTTTGTGGAATGGAGAGACTTGGTAGTGCAGTTTGCATTAGCTATGGGCTGAGCAGGTGAATGAGTGGGATAGGGATTTAGTATCCTAGATGGAATTTAAGGTCTCAGCCCAAATGGGATCCCATCTTGCTCCACCTAAACCCAATCTTATAACTTGGCTCAAGCTCTGGAGTCCTGATGCTCCCCAAGGCCTTTGTGCCTACTTCACAGTTCACATAGAGAATTGTGTTGATTTTAGAAAATAACGCAAACATTGCCAGGAAAAGTTTTGCCGAAGGCTCTGCAGAATTAAAGTGGTCTGTAGAAACCATTGCAAGTGAGCAGAGCAAAGCCAGCTCTTCCCCAGCTCTTTCCCCAGGCCGTGCGGCTTGATTTTTGACCTCCACTTCACCCTCTGACATCTTTCCTTGATCCCAGTCTGAGTCCATTTCATACCAGCGATGTTGCCAGTATTGTTAGGGGTTTTGATGTGGTGTGAATTCCTATTCCCAAGAAACTAGGACAGAGAAATTCACAGAATCTTGGAAAAAGGGAGCCTGGAAAGCTTAGAGTCTTTCTGTGCAGCCTGTGTACTACAAGCAGGCAAAATAGAAACTGTTCCCTCCAGATAGCTAACTGATTTGAAAGATGTCTGAGAGTGGAGACCCCATAGGCTTCCTCAGAAGTTCAAGTTTGTGCTTTGTTCCAGGTGGTCTAGGTTCTTCCATTGGTTCTATTAAAATCCATCCTGTTGTTTCTACACCCACCCCTGACACCTCTTTTGTCAAACCTTAGTTATGCGTCTATGAATTTGAGATAGCCATCCTTCAGAAAATACCCTCCACGCCAATACCAACCCAACTTTCCATTTAGATCCACTCTAACCAGAATGTTCATTGGTGCCATGTAGTCATCTGGTCCTTCTGAATTTTGAAAATGAGGCAAATGTCTTCGTTCATTTATTCATTCATTCAAAACGTATTTTTGAGCATGTAGTACATGCCGGTCACTCTTCTGTGTACTTGGGACATATAAAGAAACAACAAAAAATTTGTTTACTTGAAAGCTCACATTATAAATGAAGGAGAGGAGTGTGCGGAAGATGATAATAAACAATTGATAAATTATGTGGCACATTAGAAGTCAAAATTGGTGCATGAAATATAAAGCAGGTAAAGAAAAATCTTGGTGTGCAGGTGGAGGGGGAAGGAAAGATTATAATAAAATTTTCAAGTATAACTACTGAACATGAGAAAAATGGCAAATGAGGATTTCTGTTTTTTCTTAGAAAGAATTGATCTTGCTAATAAAGAAGTATGGGGATAGTGAGACACATGTCACTATCTGAAGAATTAAACTTTATACTCTGCATGTATTTATATTTATGAAACAATGGTCAGAATATTATTTTATAATTCTATACATTATATATGTGTAAACACATATAGATAATAATATATAATTTAAGAAAAAAATATGTACCCTAAGAGAACTTTGATATCTCTTTCAAGTCATATAGATACATAGGAAATTGTGAGTTTCCCAAATAATCTTTCTGCTTACTCAGGAAGAACTTTCTAAACCCGACCAATTGACATCTCTTGATAACACGACACACAAAAGCATTTCCATGGCTTTGTACTGTGTCCTGCTAATCAGGCTTAAAGCTACTTCATGCTAGCTTTAAGCCCAATATGGCTATTGGAAGAAGAAGGGATATAGGACAACGAGGTTGGCATAGTAAGAGGAGGCTTCACTCCCCCACCCCCGCACTTCCTTAAAGGAGGAATGGCATTGGGGAGCATGGCAATAACAAGACATCTGCTTGCACACTGTATTCCTGCTTTGAAACCCAAGTCAGAACCCTAGTTTCTCATTTCTCTGAAAGTACTTGGTGCACAAATAAGCAAATGGGGGATTAGGAATGTCCAGTCATTGTTCAAGCATTTTCTGGAATTTGGAACATTGTGATTTTTGTTGTTTAGAGAAGGCTTTGGTTGCCTGTTTATCATACAGTGCAGGCTCATGAATAACTTCCTGGGGGAATGGCCCACATTCTTGGTCCCGTTGGCGTCTCTTGCCCAGCAAGGCTCATTCAGGGCGTCTTCCCAACATCCTGTCTGAGAATGACCTTCTTTTCTCTACTTACTAAGCTCTGAGTCCTTATTGAAATGACCTCCTGCACAGGAAGGCCCACTGTGGCGCCTGGCAAGAGAAAACAGCCCTGGTTTCTAGGAAGTTACACACACACACACACACACATACTAGAAGTCTCGTTCAGAAAAGGCAAAGTGTTTATGTTTCTCCGCAGGCTTGGTACAGAAAACCGACAGAAATTCCAGCAATTTATAGAACGGGGTGAAGGCAGGTGCAGGGAACACAGCTGGAAACCAGAGAACACAACAAGTGTCATGTCTACTGGCCCAGCAGACTCAGTGACCACGCCATGCAGATGTGGGTACTGAAACAAAGCCAAGGGCAATGCATGTGAGTGTGTGTGTGTCCCCATGGGTGCATGCAAGCTTAAAATCTACCTGATGGAAAGCCTGCAAAGCCCTCAGCATTTAAGAGAAAAATAATTATGGGATTGATCTTAACATCTAGAAAAAATTTTGCTCTTGCCATATATGTTCTAAAGCCGTTAGGCTTTTTTCATTTTCTAAGTGGCACCAGTGAAAGCTGGGGAACCTTAGAGAAAGTGGAAGGCATGTTATTGAAATTTATTCTAGGTTTTAAATAAGGACTGCTTGAACATAAGGAACTCTAAGGAGCACTCTCCATCTGATGGAATGATGAAATTTTAGACATAAGAACTTTGTAAATATTATGTACAAGACAATCACTGTATGAGGACTCTGATGACCAAAGAGGTCAGGCCCCTGTCCCTGTTCATCCCACGGGGTGCAGCATGGTAGTGTAGAATCACGATTCCCACTTCAGGAGGTTCAACATGCCAGGTTCCCCTCTCTCTGGGCCTGGTGATGAGGTGTCATGGGTGGGTGACCTGCGCAGTTGTACAGGCCCTGCTCTCAGAATGGGCCCGCACCTGGTTTAACACTCTGCTGTCACCATCTTGAAATCCTTAATAATATTATCTTTGAACCTGTGTTTTGTAAATGAAGTCCAATGAGACAGTGGCACATGTGTGTGTGAGCTGAGTAGTTACACATAATATGTAGGATTTGAGATGCCCCATGAGCACAAAATTACAGAAGATCCATGATATGTTTGAGTCCAGGGAAGACTCAGAGAAAATGCCTTTCTAAGAGTAAGGTGGGTGGGGGAGGAGGAGGGACGGTGACAGTCCCCAGAGGCCACACTTTCCATTTGAACCAGAACTTGCTGTGAATGCAGAAAGAAGGCAGTGGTTTTCTAAGAAATGTGGATGACCGAGGAACCCTATCATGTCCTTTCTTACTCTTGTTACCTCCCTGTGTTAAACACTGAAGCTGAAAATGAAGATAGAAGAAAGGGGAAAATAAGGCAGTTCTTTCTTACTCATCAGTAAGCCAAAAGCAGAGACTGCTGGTAGAATGTGCATATATCAACAAGTGAAATAAAAACAATTGAGTTAGTTCTGCACAGCATTTCTACTGTCCTAGTAAGAACAAAATACATACGCATGCAGGAGCTGCAAAATATGAATTATGTAATTTTAGTGACTTTACATAATAATTACATGCTCTTATATTTGTATTTAAAACTTGTATTGCACAAAATAAAGATAAACATAAAAGTCATGCTAATAATGAAAAAATTTAACTTCTCTTTACTTAGAATGACATTAAATAGCAAATTAAAAAAATACCATGACAATTTGGGAGATTGCAGAAGAAAGAGAAAAGCTTTATATTATAATACTTTTAACAATATTTTTCCTCTGCTTTTAAATTATTTTCTTTCTGTTCTGGAACCCACACAATATATTGCTGGCAATAAATACAAATGCCTGCAGAAACATCTCATGAGGTTGTTAGACTCAATTTGATAACAGATTTGTATAGTTCACATCTCCTCGTGCTCATATCACGTTTAATTAGAATTTTATTTTATTAATTGTCTTTGTTTGGATACCCCAAGAAGCATACCCCTAGATAAAGGTTTAAGTGGAAGTAGTTTTTAGGAAGATAATCCCTAAAAACACCAAAAAGGGAGAGAGAAATGCAAGTGAACTAGGTCAGGTCTTATGCCGTTAGGTACCGTGATGGGTACCTGGGGTCCTAAGATATTTCCTGGCATTAGAAGGATACCAGCAGGGGCAGAGTGACTCCCAGATGGGGTGGATATCACCTGAATTGGTGGGAATCATACAGCCTGGCATGGGCTGCCCAAGCATCATGGAACTTGGGCCTGGGGTGGGTGGGGTGGGAGCATCTGGTGGCTCACTAGAGGGTAAGGATGGGGGCTCCTGATGAGGCATCATGGCAGGGTGCCCTGCTGCTCCAAGTGATACCAGGTATGGAGGGCAGGGTACCAATAGCATCTGACTGGCCCTACGAGACCGGTAAGAAGCCCAGAGATGTGTGGAGGCAGAGATTTGTCCCCTGTCATATCAGCAAGAAGGGAAATCCTCACCATGGGCAATGCTTTTTTTGGCTGGAATTGGAGAAACAATGGCCCAGACAACATAGGCGGCCAAGTCGTTATTAACATCTTGGTTACAGGAACAAGTCTACTGGGGACTTAAAGAAATCCAATTTGTACTCCAAAGACCCACGAGTACAGATCCTTCATGAACTCCCTGGCCGCAGAACAGAGAGTCCTAGAACAAAGTCCGTTTTGATCTTTTGTCTTAGTTAGGGGCGATATGGTACCTCCAGCATAAACTACGACGCTTGTATTGTGTGCATGCCAGCAATAAAAAAGGAAAACACAACCAGGTGGTTTGGTTAGTTTTGGCATGCACAGTTCAGGGTGGGAAATTCCCTCACATTCTGGCTGATTACCTAGTATTTAATTTTTTGAGTAAATGTGTCAGTTTCAAAATACCAGAGGTTCTCATTGAAAGGTAATCACAAAGAAGTGGACGTCCTGGTATTTGGAATAAATATTCCAGCTGGTTGACATTACAGCCTTTACTGTAATATCAGTGATAACAGTGGTGACCATGCTGCAGTGAAAGGTACTTGGGAACCTCCCAAAAGAAGCCTTTCCACTTATGGTAAAAGGCAGTAATGAAGTGGAGAGCTAATGTTTAACCCTAGACAGTCTGTATTTGCAGCAACACTTCCTAGGTGCCCCAGTGTTGAGATTGGTGGGTCTCAAGGAACTGCCTTAAGCCTCAGAGGCTCTGGGACAACAACCATCTGTTATCAGACCTGGTTTTGGAGTCCGCTGTCTGATTTTAGGCAGACCTTTGTCTTAGCTTTAAGAAGCTTCTGGCTTACCGATTTGAAATAAACACAGTTGTTAGGCTTGGTTTCTGATCCCTAAGTCAGAACTAATGACATGATACATTGTCTGACAAGGGTTTTGACTCTGGCAAGCCGCAGTTGGTCCCTGGACCAGCAACATCAGCATCTCCTGAGAGCTGGCTAGAAATATACAATCTCAGCCCCACCCTGGATGTACTGAACCAGAACCTACATTTTCACAAGTTCCCAAGGTGATTCATTTATACATTTTAGTTTGAGAAGCCCTGAGCTAGAATACCTGAAATATATCTGCACCATTATGCACATCTGTGAGACAGATGAGCCATTCCCTGGTCCAGGATAATTCAGTCATAAGAAGAAAAAACTTAATTCAGGATCAATGGGCACAATCACAACTTCATCTGTTTTCTGCTCTGTGGTGTTACCACTTTTCCAGCAAAAAGAAAGATTTCTTTTTTGTTAAAAAATCTATTTGGAAAAAAATAGCTGAAACACTAAAAAAGAAAAAGTATCCTTAATACCACCACCTAAAATCATGTGAATAAATAAGTGTATGCTTCCCTGCCACTTTCCTAATCCCACCCACAATAGTATCCACTGTTAGCCAGTTTCACTCGTATTCCACCCAAGATACTTCTGTGCTTACATGTTTGGCATATTTATTTCTAATGCACACATATCCTGCATTAGAAAACCATTTTAATGATGTTTTCCCGTATGCTTTTGAGCTAGCATAATTACAAATAGTAGAGGGAGCCCACTGAAAGGCCTTTCTTTTAAAGTCTATTAGCAGCTCTGTATGAAAAGCATTTCACTTAAACAGAGGAGAGCAGGGGGCCTTTTGCAAAGTGGGACAACATGAACCAAATGGAAGGCTAGGGTGTCAGCCAGATGGCCAGCAACCTCTGCTTTCCATTCTACTTTCTTCAAGTCTCTCTGCCAACTCAATATAAACACATAGGACACTCTCAAATAACTCAGCTCCTTCTGGAGTTTACAAATGTGACTCTCACATGGTGTGCGAGGCTAGCCGAGACTCTGAGGCTCGGGCCATGATCTTGGTGGGGTCATGAAAGAGCTCCAGACTACTGCAGGGAGGAGACTGTGTCTTAACAAATAATTTCCTCATTGCTTCGAAACATCCTTAATGTGTTTTAAGCTGGAGGTTTTATTCCTTCTTAGAAGACCAGGCCATAATTCAGGTGAGGTCATCATTTTCCAATTCCTCTCCAATATTTATTTGAAAAACATTTTACTTAGCTTCCTTGATCCACGTGCAATAAAATTGCTCTGAATCTTTCAAAATTTTTAAATATTAATATAAATATATGTGTGTGTATGTATACACACACACATATAGCACTTAGGCTCAATAATACTGATGTCTTACAATTTTTATATACTTTTTAATATATTTTTTTTACACACTAAACCTCTGCTGGCTTGCCTTCTTTCTTTTAGATTCTCAGACTTAAGTCGTGGTTTTGGAAGGTTTGGGGTCCTGTGGTGACCAGTAGTTTTCTGCTCTGAAGAAATCTCATCTGAGAAGTTGATATAGTCATAGGCCAAAGACTATATCCTTTCTTCTTACATGCGGGGTTTGGAGAGAAAGAATTATCCCATTTCTGGGACTCATGAATCCCTTTCCTTGTTTGTCTGTGTATTAGTTTCCTATTGCCGCTGTAACAAATTACCACCAACTTAGTGGTTTAGGACAACAATTTGTTATCTTATAGTTCTGGAGGTCGGAAGTCCAAAACCTGCCTCAGAAGTCAAAGTGGGAGCAGGGCTGATTTCTCCTAGAGGCTCTAGAGGAGAATAATTTCTTGCCTCTTTTAGCTTCTGGAGGCTGCCAGCATTCCTTGGCTCATAGCTGCATTACTCTGACCTCTCCTTCCATCATCACATCTCCTCTAATTCATACCCTCCTGTCTCCCTTTCACAAGGACCCTGGTGATTATATTGGGCTCACTAGATAATTCAAGATAATCTATCCATCTGAACATCCTTAACTCAATCACATTCTCGAAGTCCCTTTTGCCATGTAAGATAGTCATAGGTTCTGGGGATTAGGACTTGGGCATCCTAAGGGGGAGCATTATTCTGTTTACCATAACCTAAAAGGCAAAAAATAATCAAACTGTGATCTTTAAACATGTTCCATTAGCTGAGGTGGAATTTTACTTATAGCTTGAGCCTGCTTGGACTCTCCACGTAACACTTCCCAGATGCCTCAGAGATGGGGAGGCAGAACCATACTTTTGATAGACTTTAGAGATGTGTTTTTTATAGAATGGAATCAATATAAAGAAGTGAGAAGGTACAAAAAAAGAGATGTGAAGGCTTAAAAAGAATGCAATAATTATAACAGCTATTATTTACTGAACTTCTATGTTCCAGGCAGAATGCTAGGTACTCTGCACACTTTATTTCCTTTAAGCTGCTCAGCTGTTCAGAACAGTGGGCATTGGTGTCTGTTTTAAAGATCTGAATTGTACAAATATTATTGGCTATTTGTATAGCTTTCATACTAGGCGGTCGCCCAGGGCCCTTGTCAGTAGAGATGGTGTTTCTGAATGTGATTTTTAATAACTAGAGTTAACTTCCCTAAAGACTTTGCAGAAATTCTCTGCTGTTTGTAAATTTGGTTGAACCCTAGGGCATCAGCAGAATGAGTCCAGCCATCATTAGAGAGAATAGTGTATATCTTGTTTCCTGGTGTATCTCTCATTACTTTCCTTCCTCTCAATTGACCAACAACTTGTTGAATCTGCTTGACTTTGATCAGGACAAAGTGTAGAGTATCCTAAAGGTTGGAAATCAAGACTCTGTTGTAGAATATATTTATACTGGATTAACATTTGTTGAACACCTATCATGGGCTGTGGGTTGAATTGGGTTCCTGGCACATAGCTCAGTATGAGTTTCATTAAAATGGTGCTGCACCAGCATATCCTACTTCAGTTAAAATGTTAAGTGGCTGAAAGTGATAAGGAGGACTTCATGGTCTGGCTAGTTCCATTATTCTCTGACCTGTGGGAGAAGAGCCAGATGACTGGACCCCAACCCAGGTTTCAGTATTCTCACCTCTTAGCTTCTAATCCCATGGAAGTTCAGCTTAAAAATATGTGTCTGTCTATTTTCAAGCTAGATCTACCTGTCACAAGTTTTTATGTGTCTTAAGAAGAAAATAAAAAAAACCAAAAACATAAGATAGGAATTTAAAATGATTCAGCTAATCTTGACATTTTTTAGGTTATATCCAACTGGTGGTGTGCTGGAGCTAGCTCTCAAGAACCAACTGCATATATGTCTTTCCAAGTCTCTGTTCACTAATGTCAGGTTCATAGCTTGAAATTGGCCATTATAGGGCCATTTACATTGTAAAAGTCTGAAAATGCTGCAAACTGGGGCTTGCTTTCTTTTTCTTTCTTCCTTCCTTCCTTCCTTCCTTCCTTCCTTCCTTCCTTCCTTCCTTCCTTTCTTTCTTTCTTTCTTTCTTTCTTTCTTTCTTTCTTTCTTTCTTTCTTTCTTTCTTTCTTTTTCTTTCTTTTCTGAAGAGCCAGTTTTCCAACATACAATGGTACATACATATCCCCAACATATAAGTTTTGTGTGACTGTTAACCATAGTCAATTAAAGAAAGTAATTAATTAGACAGAAATACTAATATTTGTTAACATTAATAATTAACAATGTTTAAAAAGCAATATTTTAAAATCATAGATCTGAGTGTTGAAAGAGATGCTAGAGAAATATTTTTCCATTTGCCAGATGAGGAAATGGAATTGACCCTGAATAAGAAGAGCTCTGTACCCTTTTCCTTGCATGATACAAACCAAATCCTCTTTCAGTGCTTTCCCCCAAAGTCTGAGCTCTCAGGATTCAAAGGTAGTGGGTATCTATAGGGATAGGATATTTGAAGTGTCAATGTGGTCAGAGAGGCAGAGTAAGAGAGTAAATCCAGGATGAAGGGATTTTGGTGGACATGTCAGGGAAGGTTTACCTCTGCCTAGACTTGTAATGATTAACAAGACAAACAATTTCTGTTTTTCATAAGTTTTTTATTAATTCCAAACTACTTTTGCATGTCAAATATGAAAATCCTAGGGCCAGAACTATACTCGACCACCAGCCGTTTGTTACTGGACTCTCAGATACAGAAACTCCTATGACACATGCATGGACATGGTCTCAGGAAAAATCCAGGGCAGAGGAAAGTGTTTTTATTATGCCAGTGTTGTTCAGGAAATCATCTTTCCATGGCTAAGCAAACCAAACAGATTAATTTGTTTTAAAATTTTATATAAGCAGAAAATCAACCATAAAACAGTCTGTAGGAGGGTAGGTTTTTCACAATTAATATCCAGAGAAGAAAATATGAATGTTCCTTCTGTCAACATTCCTCTGCTCAGCACTTCCTGCCCTGTTTGCTGGCCTCAGCCCCACACCAAGCCTGCTGAAGCATGAAGCTGGGGAGGTCAAGTATCTCACATGGACTAAATCACAGATGTCACTTTTCTTCTTCCAGCCCTCAAGGCACTGAACCATGTAGGGCGAAGGTTAGAATTATAGTTCTTGGCGATTACTCTGTGTTCCTGGGAGTAGTCTTTTCTCCCCAAGTTTCTCTGGCCTCCACATGTCACCTTCCACCCTTAACCTTGCCCCATCTTATAACAATCTTTGCTAAAATAAATGAGGGGGAAAGATGATGTAATTAACAGTTTACATATGAACTCTGGTATGTTGTAAAAGCTGAGCGCTTGTGTCCAAAAACCTAAGGTGAATCTAGTTGTGTGTATTTTATATAATAGCAACTTGTTAAGGGGTTTCTGATTTCAGAAGTTCCCACAGAAATGATGGCAGATTAGTGTAGCAGATATTTTCAGCAATTTAGCTAGCCTCTCACTATCCCTCTTTCTATAAACTTCTTAGCCATTACTTATAGGCACCACACACCACACAACTAAGACTAATCTTCTTTACTATCAACCCAGGAACCCTAGAAAGAGCTCTTGAGGTTTTACAAAGGTGAATCTGGCAATGGAACACTTTATGCGATAGAGTAGAAAGGTCAGAGGCAAGCAGACCAGCCGGGGTTCCGTGTCATGAGCCATGGGCTGGGTTGTAACGGCGATGGGCCTGGAGAGAATGAGATGGGACAGGCAAGTGAAAGGAAGGATGGAAAGGAGTTTGGATTTAAGGATTCAAGCATAAGACAAAATCAACTATGATTCCAAGGGCTTGAGCTTGGGCCATGGGAAAATGGGGGTACTACTGACAAAAGTGAGAGGAATAAAATGGGATGAGTGCTGAAGCAATGAGTGAATAAGGGAAAAATTCTTGGATGGCACTGTATTACTAGACATGGATTTGGTGGTGCCAGCCCACAGGGCAATATTAAGTTACCTTCATGAAAAATAAATACTAACCAAACATTGACCTGTCTAAGGCTATTGTGCTGAGGGCTTGAGGAATAAAAATTTAAAAAGTTTTGGTTTCTTCCCCTCCCTCACAAGGGCTTGGCATCATTGACAGGTTACTATTGCTATGTATTTATAGCCTCTTGGGACCCAGCAAGAGTCCTGGCAGCCACTCAGATAAGATTCTTTAGCTGAGTGAGACCACCTGGAAAGTTTCAATCCCAGAAAGGTTTAGTCTGAGCCATTCGCTTATCCCATAAACATTGATCGACTATTCTATAGGCCAGGCACTGGGCTATGGCCTGGAAGCACAAGGTAAATGAGACAAACACAGTCTCCCCAACATGAGCACACTAAGGGGCCCCATAAGACTGATCTCCATAGATAGTGTATTAGCTCAGGCTGCCATGACAAAGTACCACAGACTGAGTGGCTTAAACAGTAGAAATGTATTTCTGTACATAGTTCTGGAGGCTGGAAGTCCAAGGTCAGTGTGTGGGCAGTGTTAGCTTCTTCTGAGGCCTCTTATAGATAGATGACTTATAGATAGATGTCTGTCTTCTCCCTGTGTCTTCACAATATCTCTCTGTGTGTGTCTGCATCCTAATCTCTTCTTCTTATAAGGATACCAGTCATTCAGTAGGGCTCACTCTTCTGACCTCATTTTATCTTAAATATCCCCTTTAAAACTCTATCTTCAAATGCAATCACATTTGGAGGTACTGGGAGTTAGAATTTCACCGTGTAAATTTTGAGGGAGACATAATTCAGCTCATAACAGATTGTTCTCTGACTGCTTGCCTTGCCAAGAACTATTCTGTGAGATTCTGTGAAACTAGTAGCGCCATCCCACCTACCAGTCCTGGGGAAGGCCATCTCATGGGCATCGAGAAGCCAGCACGTCTGATTGAACTAACTACAAAGACCTTCTGCCCGAGAAGAAAACACATTCATGTCTTGGACAGGCTCATTCCTCTGCCTAGGGATCTATCCCTCTTGTCTCTCTGTGGAATTTTATGCATAGAACTAGGCTTTTTGTTCACACAAATGAAGCAATTGGTGTAGTGTGGTAATGTGTATGAAAAAGAAGAACCACTGACTTCAAGTAGGACACCCTTGGCCTTATCTCCAACTCAGGGGACATTTGGAGGACCTCTTCCAACCTCCATGTAGGGTCTAAAGGCTTTCTCTATCTCTCATCAGGCCCCTGGTCACTGACTTAAAACTTGCCCATTTTGTCCTCTTCAACCATTATTCACTGGTATTTTCTCTGCTTGATAAAAGTCTTGAGGTTGACATAAAGATTTGACTTTCTAATTTTTATTTAACTGTTACCAGTTTGGTTTAGCATAACAATAAAATCTCTTAGAACTCTTCAAGAATCCTTTCTGAGACCAGGATCTTTCTTGTAAAATGTCTTCTCTGTGTCACAGTTACCCAAGCTGAAACTCAGTGAATTCTCAGGGCTTTGCTCATAGAACTTCCCTGAACTAGTCTCAACTCTCCTCTGATCATATTTTCTCTGCTCAAGTCCTTTGTACTGAGTTCACTATAAAGTTTCTTTATTTTCCGCTGAGCTCACAGTTCTTTGTAAAATTCTTAAACATCTTTACAATTCTTTCCTACGACTACCCACCTAGGCAGCATGAAATTCAAACTCATGGCTCCATAAATCAGACAAATATTGGCACAAAACAATTTTATCTAAATTATACATGATTACTCCAGCCCTAAGCAGTCCCTCTGGTTGTTAATACACCTATGATTGTAGAAGGGTGAGCACACATGCTTGTGACAGTGTGTATATAAATGGGAAATATTTTCCTCTGAAAAGTTAAGTCTCATGAGCTTGCTAGATCTTTTTTATTTGTTTTCAAATTCCAATATTCCTGCCTGAATTGCTGAAAAAACAAACAAAAAAGCCTAGATCTTTTCTAGGAGAGTTGGCAACAGTGTTTAAAAGCCCATAAAAGTCAGACAATAGGTTGTTAATATTTAAGCCAAGTGGTAAAAAGTTGAAAGAGCCTGTGGTAGGCTAAGAAGTCACTTCGGACCCTTGTTGTCAAGCCAGTATGGATGCTGCTTAAGACCTGGTGTGGTATTAATGCTATTTGTACACAACTATTTTATAACTTGATTGTTTAAAAGGAAAAAATAAGTCATTTCCTTGTAAAATTGAGAATGCTTTCTTGTGAGCACTTTAGACTACCTAAAGTGCAGGCTGAGCTTTCTCCTTACATTTTGTAATTAGGACAACTCTTAGCACGTTGGCTTCTCCAGAAGCAGACTCTGAGATGATTTGCTTGCCAAGGTTTGACCGAGGAGCACTCTCAGGATCAACGCCTGTCGAGGCATAGGGACAAGTTGAGTCAATGTAGTCGCCACAAGGTCTCAGCAGATCCTAAGGGTGAGACAGACTCTAAAGCAGGGATGGCCCTGCAGAGATGTCCTGAGCTGGGGAGAGGGACCAGGCATTCCTACCCTGCATCAGCTGCTTGTTAGATGTGTGCTGCCCTAGGAAGGGGAGTGATTGCTGGTGAGTGGCTCTCTTTAGCAAAGTTAATTCTGAAAGAGGACTGACAGCACTGGACAGTAGGACAGTATCCATGACATTCCCTTATGCCTCGTGGAAAATTATTGAGGAAATTGCAGATTAAAAAAAATATAAAAAAAAGAATACTAATGTTAAAATAATGACAGATATCAGGAACACAAATAACAGAAAACCTGACTACAGCAGATTAAACACAGAGTGGTTTTTTCTGTGTTATGCAATACGATGTGTGCAGATGAGTGGGCAGGAACAGTTGAACAGAACATCTGAAGTACCATGCACAGGGGCTCTGTCCGTTACTCCATGTTACCATTTTCTGGCTACCCAACCCTCATGCTTGTCCTCTCGTGGTTGTATGATGGCTACTTCCTTCTAAGCAGGAATGGGAGAAGGGCAAGGGGGCAAAGAACAAAGGGCTTTTTTATAGCCAGACCTTGCTTTTTTAATCTGAGAAGGGACATTCTTTTTGGGGACTTTCACCTATAGCTCATTGTCCAACATTGTGTAACATAGCTACTCTTAGCTCTGAGAGAGGTTAAAAAATACAGTAATTTTAGCTAAATACTTTGATTTCCCCAAGAAAAATAATAATTCTGTTAACAGGGAGGAAAGGAAGCATAATTATCAGGAAGGCAACAGGCAGTGTTGGCTCTAAGGCCCCTGGTACAAATTGAGCTTCTGAACTTAGTGTTTGAGGCTTAACACATGAACTTCTTCTTCTCTCCCTTCTTCCCTTTTTCCACTTCTTTCTTCCTTCCTTCCCTCCTTTAAACATATTTATTCTGTGGCTTTGATGGATAACAGGGTAAAGGAGAGAAAGTTGTTGAAGATAATTCCCAGACTTTTGCTGTGGGAAGGTGATGATATGTTAAGGATAAAGATGAGGAGCTCAAGTCTAGCCATGTTGACATTGCAGTCCTGTGGAATATCTAGGTGGAGAGTCTGGTCGAGCTATAGATAATAGATGTAAAACTGGGAAGAAAGCTCTGGGCTAGAGATACAGATCAGGAAGTCATCAGCCATATGATTGGGTAAGACATTGCAGAAGTGTGAGAAGAAAAGATAGCCAAGAACTCTGAGAGAACATTTTCTTCATTAAATCAAATCCTAGCTGCCCCATACCTGAGGTTGTCTCTTCCTTCTCATAGCTTCCTCTAAGGTATTCATGTCTGTTTCACCCATTTGATGCTTGCCACAGACTTCCTAGTGTTTGTATGGATTCCTTTTCTCCTCAAGTCATGGGAGCTCTGTAGTTATGTGAGGGCTTGATACTTGGTGGGTCAATATCAACACCTTCATAAAATTTCCTTTCTTCTGCCTCCATTTCTCTCAGCATTCTCCAAGGTATGTCCATTGTCTATCAGCAAGGGAAGGTGGTAGAAAAATGTAGAATTCAAGAAGCCTGGCAAGTGCAAGGTGGGGTCCCAGTAGGACGTTTTGAGGGACTCCGTCAGATGAGAGGACAGGGCTCAGAAAGAGAGTGAAGAGAAGCTCAGTGACTTGAGGTGTTTGGTGGATCAAGACAAGGAAATCGTGTAAAGAGATTTGGGGTCATTGTGGGGATAACCATAGGAAGAAGCTGTAACTAAGGCGATCTCAGAGACTCAGGGTTTTCCCAGGTTAGACCAAAAGGGAGAATGATGTGATTTCTAGGCCTATGAGGCTGGGAGTGGGGGGAGGGCAAGTAGAGGGAAGGAGGGGAAGGATGCAAGAAGGAGAACTGAATATGCTTGGAATGTCCTGTTAGGTAGCTAGTCAGGCAGAGAGAAAGGGGCATTGCAAGGAAAGTGATAACTCCCTTTATTGTAGAGGCTGTTATTGTTTCTGCTTCTCTCACAGCTTCATTTGTTTCTTTGGGAATCAGACCCCCACCCCTGCATCTTAGCCTTTGGAGAGGGGTGAAGACCTCTCAGTAACCACAGACTCTCTGGGCTACCAAGGAAAAACTCAAACTTCCCTTTTTGCAAGAATGTAGACCAGTTACCCAGGACCGAAGCCTAAGAACATTTGAGTAACACTATTGGGGTTTGTATTGTGGCTCCAAAAGATATGCCTACTGGAACCTCAAAATGTGAACTTATTTGGAATAAGTGTCTTAATGCAATTTAAGTAAGGGACTCAAACTGAGATTATCCTGATTTAGGTTAGACCCTGAATCCAATGAGGAGTGTCATTATAAGAGATAGAAAAGAAGACACAGAGACACAGAGAGGAGAATACATGTAATAATGGAGGCAGACTGGAACAATGCATTTATAAATGAAGAACATCAAGAATTGCTAGAAGCCACCGGAAGCTAGGAGAGAGGCATGGAACAGATTCTCCCACAGAGTCTTCAGAAGTAAGCAACTCTGCCAGACATTTTGATTTTGGACATCTGGCTTCCAGAACTACCAGAGAAATAAATTTCTGTTGGTTTAAACTACCCAGTTTGTGGTAATTTGTGGTAATACCTCAGGGTAGGCTGGCTCTCAGATGAGGTCCTAGCATTGTGACTGCTAGTTAGCAATGTGCAATTTACAGTTTCAAAGTGTTCTCACATATATTACCGTATCCTCAGAACAACTCAAAACGAGGAGGGAAGCCAAGGACAATTAACTATTTTACCTAGGAAAAAAATTGAAGCTTAGAGAACATTTAACTATTATACTTGTTCTATTACTTGCTAATACATGTATGATTGAATCAGTGGGAAATAAATTATTTTTTTTCTCTTGCATTGGTTAGGAACGTATTTGGCAACAAGTATGAAAAATATTGACTAGCAGTGGCTTCAAAAAATAAGGATTTGTTCATCTCATAAAATAATAGTCTGAGGGGACATGGCTAGGGTTGATGGGGGGCCCATCCATGCCCCAGGGACTGGGAACTTCTATCTATCTGCTATGTCATGCTTAGCATGTAGGGCCCTTCCTGATACTTGCCATCTCTTGTTTTCCATAAGGCAGCTGCACCTCCTGGCTATGCAGTAGGGAAAATGGAAAGGGAGAAAGAAGAGAAGGTAAAGGGAGCCACAGAAATGAAGAACTTTCTCTTAGCAAGGCTTTACCCTTTGGTTTTAGAAGACTCCTACTACTCAGAGACTTCTGCCTGCATACCACCAGCCAGAATGGTGTCATATGGCAGATCGCTTCTCTAAGGAGAAAAGTTGGGGAGAGAGGGATGGATTTTGCCAAATAGTTTGCCACACTGCCTTAACCCTAATCCAAGTGTTGGGCTGAATATAGAAGAGGAAGTGCCTCATGGCCTGGAATATCAGGGGAGGCCTCACAAGTGGTGATTTGGAGTAGAAAACACAACAGGCCCAGCATCTCCAGTATTCTTTGTCTCCTAAACTCTGCTTTGGTTGGTACTTGATGAATTCATTCATTTTCTTAGGAACAGCTGGTTACTATTATTAATAATTAATAATATGGTAACAATAATCATGATGATAAAGCATTGTCAATATCCATCTGCTCGTTGGACTTTTTCTTAATATTTAGCAACTATGTATGTTAGGTAGAAACAAAGGCAATAAATATGTGCTGCCATTTGAACCTTTGACCTTTTTAATCTCCCCTTCAAAAAAATTTAAAAAAATAAAAATACAAAGAGCAACTATTTTTGACATATTGTTTTAAAATTACTATTTTCTGTCCTTAGCTCATTAGAATAACTACAACAAAAAGCAATATGAAAGCTTTTTTGTTTCCATCCAGGATTTTAATTTGCTTTGCTATGAAAATTTTAGAGGCCAAACTGAAATGCTAAATAAAATTCATACTTCAAAAATAACATCGAGTCTTTCTGGTGATCCACAGGAGCAGGCAGAGGAAGCCCTGTTCAGGCACATCTTCTCTCTGTCAGTGACAAACTGCCACTCCACCTTTGCAGTTCAGGATGATTAAGCAATGGGGAGTGTGGTGGATCCCAAATCTTTGTCCGGAGAAAGACCATTTGTTGGCCTCTGAACACAGGCAGTTTTTCATGAAATCTTGAAGCTTAACCTCTAAGGCTCCTCACTTGCAGGGGCTGCCTTTCTGCAAAGGGCCCTAGCAATGTGTTAAGTCATATGCTTCTGAAAATTCATAGGAGGCGTTTGTAGAAGAAATCTTTTCAATTTTTTTTTTCTTAAACATGGTGCCCCAAATTATCTAAACTCCAGGATCCACAAAACCTGAATCTGCCCTTGCCTCAGGGTCAACATTGTTGACAAACATCAGCGGAGATTCAGTGAACATTTGCCTTTTTTCCTCCTTACACCTTTGGCCTCCCACCACACAGTATTCCTCTCCTTCATGGGCGTGAGGCTCGCTGGCCAGAAGGGCTAAATAGTCAGTCCTCCATGGTTGAATTGGGTGTTTTCCAACTAGAGGGACATGCACAGACAGCTGCTCTATGAAGAGTGTTGACAGAGGAAAGCCAGGTGGAAGAAATCTTCACCACCACATTATTGGAAACCAAGCCAAATACATATCTTTATGTGAGTGCAGCCTCTCTGGGAAAACTCTGAAAACCATGCTAGGGGTGGATGATCCTGTCCATGTGTTCCCTGCTCTTGTTGGCTTTGTAAGATCTGGTACATTGTGTTGATAGTATCTGCTCGTGTGTTTCATCTCCAATGCTAGCCCATGAGCTCCTTAAGGGCATTTATCTTTTATCTTCTCTATGCCTAGGACCAGGGCTCAGCAGAGTGACTGATAAACAGTAGGTCATCTGACTATTTGCTAAACCGATCTCTCTACTGACACTCTTCTACCCCCTTTTCAAACAGGTGGTGGTTTAAAAAAAGGGATGCTGACACTCTCTAGCATCACTAATGAGGACTTCCTTGTACACAGTCCTTCACAGAGTGTGGGGCAGCATTAGCCTTTTGAGTAGCTGCTCTAATTATTGCCAGTGTGTGATTTTTAGAAAAATCAGGCAAGGATTCCTGATCTCAACTATTGCATCTTCACAGAGTCAGACTAGCCAGCATTGAGAAGCTGGGCTGGAGGTTAGAAGGGGTTAAAGTTTAAGTAGAGCAAGATTTTGTACAGCTGTACACCTCCTAAACAGTTTACACTTAATTACCTGGCAGCCAAGCTCTGACTGTGACTGGCTTCAGGTGTCAGATTAACCTGGTTTCTGAAGTTTATTTGATCACAACCATATACTTTATATCTTCACTGGTCTTATTTTCTGCTCACATGGCATTACTGTCTTTCAACGATCATCCTGGAGAGGAAAAGATGACTTCTAGGAAACTCTTAACAAATAACCTATAACAATATGCATTAGCTAGATTAGTATTGTGTATTTGTTACTCTATTTGGGGTGCCACCTACACACCTTATTTTTATTTCTGTGAAATTGGAATAAACCTTAATATATAGCATTTTCATGAGGATTAGATAAGTACAAGGCTCAGAATACTGTAAGCTCTTAATAGAATATAGTCAATAATATAATTAATAATTTTATTTGATCTGATTACTAATAAAAATTGCAATATGCCCAAGAGACAGCATAGTAAAGAAAAGAGACATTCAGGGAATTTCTGAATTGATGTAAGATTTTCTTGATGGGCCAGATATGACTGACTTGCTCATTTCAGGGATTTCCAGGGGTACAAATATTAGCCAGCTACTGAATGACACACTTGTAAGCCATTGTTTTCTTTAAAGTGTGTGCAATGCAAATGGAGGTTAAAAGCCTTTCTTATTTATATTCCCAGAAAACTGAAATATAGCAACAGATCTTGATTGTCTGGATAAAACTCACCTCTTATTTATTCCCAGCACTACTGACTCCACTCAAGGGAGGGATATCTTCTGAATTTCTTTTCTTTTAAAGAAAAACTTGGAGAGAACTATTGTCCTGGCTAGCCCTGGCTGGTAGTCCCCTGCCTGAAGAGCAGTGAACTCCACAGCACCCTGGCAGACAAGGTGCCAAGGAGGGCTTCCATGGGCCTAGGATAAATTCAAGGCATGTCAGGCTCCTCAGGCTCACACAGAAGCAAAACAGGGCCCCTCCACAGACAGGTGTTTGCTTTACCCTGGGGGCGAGACCAGTGCACAGTGACCTGGCTGTCACTGGCTGACACTCCCCACCCCCAAAAGCCCTGACCCTGGACAAGGGGCAGCCATAAAAGGCAGGGCCAGCAAGGCCTGCAGCCACCATGAAAGCCTGTCCCAACTTGCGGGCTTTGACCCAAGTGTGAAACATTTGGCTTTGAACCTGTCTGTCTTTGGCTATTACGATTCTGGCATCCCTTTGCTTTCGTGTCAAATGCATGGTTATGAACATGGAGACTGAGAATATTTTTAGTTAAAATCTAACCCTGTGCCTTCATTAGAAATGAAGACAAAAAGAGAAGAAAGGGGTATTGAAACCCCCTTTCCTTTGAATTTCAATAACGGCAGTCCTTCTCCTAGTGAAGAAGCCTTAGCTGGTCCAGACAACTTGTGAGCATGATGTACCGAAATTACCAATGTTATCATAATGTGCCTCATTTCTGTTTTCCCTCAATTATTTTTTTCAAGCTGTATCTGTTAATTATCAACTATATGCCAGGCACTGTGGTTGCCTTTGGAGAGCTCACAGTCTGGGTTCCATTGTCTCCATTATAGTTAGCAACTTGTGTGTCCCAATTCCCTAGTGACAGTCACAATACCTTGTCTCCCCCATTTCTTTTTCTTTTTTTTAAAACAAGATTTCTGAAAAATTTTTATTTGTAATAATTTTCTCCTTGCTGATTTTTCAAAATTGTCTCTGAACTGTTCTGTATCATTCTTTAATTAACCTTACTGAAACATTTTTGTCTTCCTTAGACTGGCACATATAGGGTCACATATTTAATTGGTTTCCCCAGTGTGGACGCTTTGGTGCTGGGGACAAATGGCCCTGGGTAGAGCTCAGAACTGCCACGGCCGCTGCCATCTGTGGTTCAGGAAGTTTCTTTTTAATATGAATTCTAAAGCAGACTATGAAAACAGTGACTGATTTTCCCATGTGGCTGATAAACTGGTTATAAGCAAAGTTCCAAAAGAATAGTTATCATTAGAATGAACACATAGCTTTTCGTGGTGATTACATTGAAGGACACCATTTATTTGGAGACAGGAGTTCTGGTATGTTGAGGAATAAACAAATTAAAGCTGAGCCTTATTACCTTACTAATCATACCTTATACAGTTTGAACCCCATGACCAATGTGCCCTAAAGGACATTTTGATTGAGCCAGAAACTTCTTTTGTGAGATGTTTCAATCTGTAACACTGTTCATTAACTGGTGCTAAGAAATCTTTGTTATCATATTTTAATATCAGGATTGAGTTTCTACAATTTATCTAATCAATGTCTATAATGTATTCTTCTTCCTTTGGTAAGTGATAGATTAAACACAGAAATAAACTATTAGTCCTCTTCTTATCCTTAACATTAAGTGCACAGTGTCTGGAAGTAAAGTGAAAGCCAACATTTGCTGAATGAATGAAACATACATGAAGGAAAGACTGTCTATTTAACTTACTTTTTATAGACACTTTAACAATAATATTATTTTTCTTTTTAGGTATTCAAGATGAATTAATAATCCAAATGAACTTGAGAAAAATTAGAGAGCTAAACAAAGAGAAGAAAATAAAACTCCCTATAAAGCAATCTTTCTCCACTATTTTCTAGGTTCCCTTGCGATGTTTGTGAAATGTTTGTACAATCTTCTTGGGTCTCAGGTTGAGTTTAAGAGGAATTGAGTGAGGCAGGTTAGCCACGAGAAGGAAAATAGGTGCGGGCTGAAAACTCATCTTGAAGGAGGACAGTCCCAGGCACACTTCTGCCCATGATAGAAGTGGTGGTTACACTGAGACAGGGGCTGCTGGGCCTGGCTCTGCTGACCCTGGTTTGCTCAACACTCTGTTCCTTGTTGTTCTTAAACTGCTTCAACGTCCCTGGAGCAGGGCAGAACAGCATCTGAGACTAAGTGCTGAGTGGATGAAAGACAGCTTAGGGACTGCAAAACTGCTTAGAGGTGCCTTCAGAGAGCTGGGAGCTCCATGTTAGCAAAAGGGGCATGAGATTAGAAATTTCGGTAACTATCATTAAAGTGACTCCCAGAGGCTGAGGTAGTTTAGAGAAATGTGGGCATCTTGTGTGCATGTGTCTATATGTGTTTGGTTTTGATGAAGTGAGTTCATACTGTATTTATTGTTCTGTATTTGTATAAATTATTACTTTGTAATAAATATAAAGTGCATGGTACCGTGAATGTTCCATGCCCCCATTTTTTTCTTCTATGTTGTGTGCAGTCCAGTGTTACTGGGGAAAAGATGGTCACCTTTGCTGAGGAGGAATTTAAGAACATCTGTCTGGGTTTGGCTACACCAGGCAGACACTCCCACATTTGGCAGGGTGGGTCCTGGTGCTGAGCTCCCCGTCTCCTGGGACTCCATGCTCCCCAGGGTTCCTCATCAAGACTATTTGCTTTCAGCAGACAAATCACTTTATTCTCTCTCTTCCCATATCTTTAGTTTCATGGAATCATACTTTCTAAATTCTTCTAAATTGCAGACCTCAACTAATCTTTCTATTCTCTGGGAAAATCTTACAGGCTCTCATTGCCTTCTCTCTCTTTATTACCCAGTGATGAAGCTACTCATTCAACTAAAACTTTGTGACAACCCTTTTTTTCTCCTCCCCTAGACCTTTTCTTCCAACTGCCCCATCTCTCTCCACCTTTTCCTCTCTTTACTGTGGGTACCCAGTTTTGGTGCTTGTAGCCTGTGGTGGTGTATCTTGTTGTTTTCCAACAAGATATACCAAGGCAATGTGGGGAGCAGGTCTCAGCCTGGGGAGGCTATGAGGGATCAGGGCCTTTGAGCAGCACACAGGGAATGGTGCTTTTGTGTCCTGGTAAATTACGATTCACCAA
Source organism: Eidolon dupreanum (assembly GCA_028627145.1). Lineage (NCBI taxonomy): Eukaryota > Metazoa > Chordata > Mammalia > Chiroptera > Pteropodidae > Eidolon > Eidolon dupreanum. The sequence goes on along the minus strand of CM053502.1, from coordinate 71,336,821 downwards.
TAAGGAAATGAGAGATCAGGCTGAGAAACACACATGTGAAAAGCAGTAGGCTTAGGTACAGGGGAGAGAAGAAACCACAGGAGGAGAGTGTGGTGCTATCTGCTGTGCTGGTGAACCCCCTTCTCTACTTAGGAAGATTCCTCATCTCCTTTGGGCCCTGGAGACCCTAAACACCCTGGCAGAGAGAGCTGAGGAACAGCCAGCAGGAAGATATGGCTGCATCTACAAAAGAGGCCTTGCCAGCTACATGCCTTCAGTGTTAAGACATAAACTGGAGTTTCCAGAATAATCTGGCTCCTGCTGCTGCTACATTTCACTTAGAAAAGTAAGACGTTCAGGCCACCACATAAGTAAGCAATGGACAGTCTCAGATTCAACCTTGCCCCCTTGCTTTGATAGTTTAATGTCCCCTAAGATCTCCAACAGCAACCTTGGGTGAGTTGTTTTACTTCTTTAGGTCTCAGCTTTCTTATTGGTGAAATAGAACTTGCACTAAATGTGCTTTGAGTCCTCTTCTCACTGTAAAATTCTTTTCTCCCTCAACTCCCCATCTTCACCCCCTCATCATCATCTAAGCCCCATTTTTCATGCCCTCAGCTGACCATCTGAAATTCTTCCCTGGGACCTTGGTCAAAGGGAGATAGGTCAGAAGCTGGGAGGTCTGCTACCCCCACAAAGAATGAAAATAGCGTCTTGTTTGGAAAGAAAGAGAAGAGGAGGAGGAGAGTAATTAAAGCTAATTATGGAAATAACAAGTTAGAAAGATACGCTAAGAGGAGAAAAATCCAAGCCTCATTGCTTGGTGGATTAGCAAGTCATTCTGGTTTGAAAGTCCAGATTCCCTAGAGAGGTTTGGGTCAGGAAGCAGCCAAGAGTTTGTCATTTTAAACCACAGTGGTATCAACAACTGTTGAAAGAATTGGAGACCAGGGTAGAATAATATTTATAAAGCAAGCTGGCAAACCCCATGTTGGCAGCCTCATTCTCCTTAAACCAAGATCGCTTCTAGAATTCCCTTTTCCCTAAATATGAGAGAAGAGAGCTGGTTTTTATTTGTCATCAATGACTTAAAAAGACATTAAACATGACTTACTTGAGCACATTGAGCATTGGTGCATCGAATCCAAACGATAGCTTAGGAATGAGAGGGTTTTAGAAATTACCTACTCTTAATTGTGAAAACTTTTCTAAAATAAAAGATATGGATAGCCATGGGAACACAGATGAAGTAGCTGTGCTGGTCCCCAGCACACAGTTTCCCTATAGCAGGTCCTGGGGCTTCTCTGGGAAAACCCAGTTCAAAAACGACTTGTGTAGTCCAACTCTCTTATTTATTCAAAAAGCATTTATTGAGCACCAACAATATGTCATATTTACAGTTTAAAAAGAAAACTAAATATGGAAAGTCAGCCACCCCTACCAATTTCTCCTTTAACTGTGCTTCCATGTTTGAAGGTTGTTTGGAGGATGATGGCTCTCTGTTAACGAAGGTGTGGAGCAGGTAGTTTGTGCCATCCGCTTTCCTTTGCTGAATAGGGCTGACTTTTCTTCCTGATGACTTCAGAGGTCTGACGAACCTCAATCCTCCCTGTGCCCACTCTCACAAAAGGCTCTTTCTTCTCTACTACCATCTCATTTCTAATCATGGGGAGATCTGTCTGGGTGTTTTCTCATCTGTTTGTAACTGGGTCACCATGTTGGAAACTGTGAATTGACAGTACAAGGTGAGAGAGACCCTGAAATGTGAAGGCAGAGCTGTGAAACAGTAAGTTTATCTTTCATTCTCAGGACTAAACTTCTTCTGATAACTCACAACATCAATTATTTTTAAAACTGTCAGCTTTACCCCCACGATGAGATAGATTGAAGGTTGTTCTGAGAACAACTGGGTTCTCTACACTCTAAGCCTGGTATGAGTTCTGGTCCCACACGTTAGGCCCCCTGAGTCTCCAGGCAAAAGATCTGAATAAAATGAAGAACTGGGTGTTTACAGCACCCCTGTAGTGGGGCTTGGCAGCTGTTCCTAGAAAACTCATGGAACATGCTGTGGTCGCTGGGCCTCAAGGAGACAGATGACCCCAGTAAGGATAATTTAGGAGACCAAGGACACAGGATTGGCCCAGCTCATTCCTGGCCTGCATCTGTGAATCTTTCTTTCATTATTCTTACTCCCCAAGTCAGGACATCCTTTGTCAGCTCTTATGAAAAATATCACCGCAGTCTCCTGTCTGACTTCCATGCCTCATCTGCCTTCTGTCCCTTCTTCCCACTGCTGCCAAAGTTATCCTGTAGCAATAAAAATCTCCACATATCCACAAATTAGTAGCTTACGTGGAGGGAGAAATGAGAGAGAGAGAAAGAGAGAGAGAGAGAGAGAGAGAGAGAGAGAGAGAGAGAGAGAGGAAGAGAATCTCTTTATGCTGCCATGTTGCCTATGCAATAATGTTAAAATTTCTTAGCATGATGGTCAATGTCTTTCAAAATCTGACTCATCTCCTAAATTCTAGCCACATGGAATCTCCTGTTGTCTGTTGAACGTCCCATACTCTGTCTCTCCTCTGTTGTTACCTATGGTCTTCCTTTTCCTCACTATGCCCTTCCTGCTTTCTTAGTGAACTCCTTCTTGCCCATCCAGATTCTGTGTTTCCCCATATGCTTTCCACATATTCCTTCATACTCCTTTATTCTTATTATCACTTTCTATGCATATCTCACTCACCAAACAGGAGTGCCATAAATTAGGGCCAGTGTTCTATGATGATTTATGCACAGTGCCTAAAATATTACCCCCAAAAAATCATTGAATAAATGAATGGTCATCTCTGAGATACCAAAAGAGATACCATGAGGGATTTCTATGTTAAAAAAAAAGTATAGAATTGTGTTTTGACTTTACAGAACTTTGCTTCTGTAGCAGAATTTAGAATTTGCTGGTTTTTCATAGACAAAGCATAAAAGGAGCTCATGAAACATGAACACAGTTGCACCAGTCCATTGGGTACAGATCTACGTGTATATAGGTGTGTGTCTATGTGTGTTTATATATATGTATATACAGGCATGTAGGCATGTGTGTATGAATGGTATGCTTGTGTATGTGTCTTCTGCTGTCTGGGATTTTTTTTTTTTTTTGAGATGTTCTTGTCACTTGTTTTTTTCCAGGACCCTTTTCCTATTTCTGGTAGTGGAGCTTCCATTTTCCTCTTTGCTTGGCCTTATTTTACCCCATGTGAAATGTTTCTCTAGACCTTTGTAAACTAAATCATTGGCAGTGAATTTTTCCTAACCCCTTTGAGTTCATAGTTGGTAAAGACAATTCCAAATTCTAACAACAAATATTGTTTTAAAAATGTAAAATCTTGAGCATGATACAGACTTTTCCAACACTTTTCCCCTACACACAACCATGTACTTAATAAGAAGAAATGAAGATACACACACACAGACATACACACACACACACACATACACATATATAAATTTTAATTAGTTTCAAGTATACAGTACATTGGTTAGACATCTATATAGTTAGTAAAGTGATCCCCCAATTGCTCCTTCCTTCCCCTGACCCTCCTCCTAGCCAACATATTAATGCTACCTGCATTTCCTATGCCATGCTCCCCATCCCCATGACCATCTATCAACTACTAATTTATACTTCTTTAACCCTTCACCCCATTTTCTCAGCCCCCAAACCCACCTCCCTTCTGTCCATCACCAAATTGTCCATTATATTTGTGAGACTGTTTTTGATTAGTTTGTTCTTTTTATTCCTTAAATTCCGTGTATAAGTAAAATCATATAGTGTTTATCTTTTTCTGTCTGACTTAAATACCTTCTGCGTTCATCATAGCAATACCTTTTTCATTCCCTTCCTTTTCATATGTAGGAGTCTTGTTTTCTTATCCTTTTAGCCACTCCATCCCTTGGTTAGAGCACTTAATCCTTTTCCTTTTGAGGTACTTATTGGTAGGAATGTAGTTGTTACCATTCTTTATTTCTGTTTTTGATACATATTTTTTCTTCTTAAAGATGTCCTTTCACCATTTCCTGTAATATAGGCTTGATGGTGATAAATTCCTTTAGCTTAGTTTTGTCTGGGAAGCTCTTTATCTGTCCTTCGACTCTAAATGATAGCTTTGCTGGATAAATTATTCTTGGTGTATATCCTGGGTCTTCATCCTGTTGAATATTTTTTTGCCAAGCCCTCCTGTCCTGCACAGTTTCTTTTGAGAAATCAACAGCCAGTCATATGGGTGTTCCTTTATATGTAATCATTTGCTTTTCTCTTGCTGCTTTTAAAATTTTTTCTTTGTATTTAAACTTTAGCATTTTAATTATAATGTGTCTTGGTGTGGGCCTCTTTGGATCCCTGATTTTTGGAATCCTCTGAGCTTCCTGGGGTTTTATGTACACTTTCTTCACCAGGTTAGGGACATTTTCTATCTTTTTTTTTCAAATAGCTATTCAACATCTTGATTTTTTTCACTTATGCCAATCAGATGAATATTTGGAGCCTTAATAGTGTCCCATATCCTCCTTAAATCATCTTTATAGTCTTGGAATCTTTTTTCTTGCCATTCTGTTTGAGGGTCCTGATTGGCTTTCTTGTCATCTATACAGGGTACATGATTCCCTTCTTTATTCACTTTGTTTATTCCTTTGTTTACTCCATTTAATATATTTGTCATCTCAGATAATGTGTTATTTATTTCAAACTGGTTCCTTCTTATAATCTCCATCTCCATTTTTACCTCTTTGTTAGAGTTCTCTACATTTCCCAAAATTTCACTGAGCATCATTATAACCAGTGTTTTAAACTCTGCATCTGTTAGATTACTTGACTCCATTATATCGGGATCTCTGTTCTGTTCTGTCATATGGTTCCTGCTTCTTTGTCTTCCCATTTTGGCTGCTTTTCTGTGTCTGTTTCTATGTACTAAGCAAAGCTTCTAAGTCTTTCCTATTAGTGTGAATTTGTGAAGTAGGTGTCCAGTGGCACAGTCTTGACAGGGGTTCAACTGCAGGTCAAATTTAGCCCAAGCCTCTATCCTCCAGGGCCATTTGTCAAGATTCAATAAGCAATCCACAGATGCTGTGCTTATAGTTGCCTCAAAAGACCACACCAGAAACCAAGGCCAGCTGCCTCCAGTGTGAGTCTAGGCACTGCTCAATAAGGCACACCTGACTCACTAAGGATATACCTGGATGTGGCTTGGGTGGGGCCTGAGTTGGGGGAGGCAGGGTTTCAGGGAATTCTATGAGCAGAGCCACCTCTGTTATACAGTTTGATGACGTCACAGCTATGGTGGTGCTGTGTCCCTGCACTGGGGGGGGTCAACAGAGAACAATGGATATCATCAGTAATTCTGTACCAAGCAAGTCTTGTCTCAACTCTTACTCCGACAATAGTCCCTGGTGCCTGCTGCGTGCAGCTGAATGGGCACTGGTGCTCAGAGCGAGCAGGTCTGTCACCATGAAAATGCACTTGCAGACACGGCCCCTTTAAGAGGCATCTGCCACTGTCATTGCCACAGCCTCTATCTCACTCAGCTGCTCCAGACCCGGCAGTCCTGCATCCTCGCCCCGTCCTACCTCCTGCCATTGCAGGGTTCTTTCTTGGATTTCTCCCTAGTTGTATGTCTTATTCATCTAGATTCCAGGTAATTTTTCCTTGTTGCTGCTCCTTGTTTTCGTCACAACTTTGATTTGGTCGCCAGAGGGATGACCAGAGCCTCTATCATCTATGCCATTTTCTTCTCCTCTCAAAAGCTATATTTTTGTTCAGAGAAAACAATAAACAAAACAAAGATGCAGCTAGTTGTTTTTTCCCTGAGATCATTTTTCATTAGGAAACAGATTTGTGGAGGAATGGAAGTTGAGAACTAAATTGTGAATCAAAGATATTCCTGTGTAATTGTAGCTCTAGAAGAGGGCAGGGCTAAAATTGCCCATTTCTTTTGAGTGTTGCACAAAACTTACAACCTGGATCTGCATTTACTACTTGTGCCTAGAAACACAGCCCGAAGGTTTGAATAAGAACTCAAAGGAACAGTAAAATGACTGAGACACAATATCCAGGGAATAAGGGGTGAGGAAGGACCAAATAACTTCCAGGCAACAAGCCAGGTATTGGTAGCTAATGACTCTATAGCTCTCCCCTCAGCCTTTATTAGACTCGCGATGTTGTTAAAGTAATCAGGGGTACTCTCATTGAGTTGCCCTTTCCTATCCAGAGGCATTTCAGAGCTGTGCTGGGAAATCAGGAGCTGTAGGAACAAAATGACAATTGTAGCTCTGTTAATCACTCGACCCAGTCAGGAGAAGTCACCAGATTACTAGCAAGTCTGTCTCCTCACTGTCTATCCCCCTATACCCTCAACTCCAGAACTTAAGGGGTGGATGACTGGGTGGATGCGTGTCAAAGGTAGCTGAAACAGATCATTCATTTTCTGTACTTTTTGTTTTTGATTCCAGAAAAGGTATGCTTACCTTGCCAGTGAAACAAACAAGGATTAAAAGAGCTGAGCCAGAAGTCCTTCTTGTGTGTGTTCCATCTTTGAAAATATGTGTTCGTATTCATTTCATTTGACATTGAGATGGACCCACTTGAGATGGCTACTGCTGAATCTGGCCTGGTGAGAGGAATTGGCTTCAACAGTTTTTTAACTTTGGAATGTAAAAGCAGGAGAATGAACCCTACTGTCATAGAGGCACATCAAATCTTTACCCCTCAAAGCTATTTCCAATTACTCAGTGAAATAGTACAGCAGGAGCACATGGAAATGCGTTTTGTTAGCAAAGGGAGATTGATGACATCTTAAACTCTATTTGCAGATTTGTAATATTCTCCTGAAAATCCCTGTGCTCAGAGTAAAAATATAGTTTCCTTTGCTTTGACCTGTTTTGATAGAATTGTAGAAGGTCATGGCTGGAAGAAACCTTGGATATCAAACAATTCCCTCATTTACAACTGAGGAAACCAAGGCCTGGAGAGGTCAAGCTTCAGGTCACTGAGCTAATTAGTAGGCCCTGAGAGAAAATGAGGAGTTGCCTTTTTTTGGGGGGGGGGAGGGAGTCCTGGGGGCTCCACTTTGTGAGTGCACATTATGAGTGCTTATATGTGGTGATACAAGAAATTTTTAGTAGAAAAGGGATTATTTGAAATATGCAGCCAATTCTCTCCCTGCCAAAATACTTAAAAAACAACAGCAATGAGCTAGGACATCTGTCTATCATTGAGAATTTGGGAGGCAAATATTTTCACAGAATCTAAGTGTTTAAACAAACAGGAGTAGCAAATATGGTCTCAACTTTAGCTGAGCCATTAAAACTTGAACAAGGAAGCAAGGGAAAATAAAAATAGAAGGTGGATAGGAAATACAGGGTCCAGGATTTGTGTATGGATTACTTTGAAAATGAAATTAATACAGACTCAGGATTTTTAAAAAAGACATAATTATTTTAGAAACTTCTGCACCATCATCATTGGCTTCTAGGATAGTGTATAAACATACATTTCTTCTTTGGTATGTAAGTTTATGGCGAGGAATTGGCAGACCTGGCTTAGAGGATTGGGCAACCTGGGCTGGGGAGAACCCTGCTTCTCCTATAGCACTGGGGTGAACTCAGACTTGTCAAGAAGCACAAGTTGGATCTAGAGTCACTCAAATATATTCCAAGCCAAGACTTGAACAGGCAAACAAGATCGTGGGTATAGGTGGGGAAAATGCAATAGGAGAGCAAGAACAGCAAGGGTCAGACTGTTAAATGTCAGACAAGATGATTGAGCGAGACTAGAGCTGTAACAGAAAGGTCTAGGCCTAGATTTGCTTCTGTTCCTGTGTTTGTGGGGGGCAAATGGGAAAGGGCTCGATGAGGGAAGGTAGATGGGACTCTTGGCTCTGAGTCTTTAGGTATTTTTCAGGTAAAAGGTAGGATGGGGGAGGGTCTTCCATTTCAAAGTGATCCTCAGATGTCCTCCCAGAAAATGTGCCATGAGCTCAGGGTAACCAAGAGGGCTTGCCCCAGGACTAATGGAAATGGAAGTCCTTGGGATAACCAATGTCCTCCAACTTGGGTTCTGATCCTACAGGTTTTAAAATAGACTCTCTCCTTCTTTTTAAAGAAAGTCTGTGGTCTTTATAGAAAGAAGGGCAGAATTCATCACTATCCCTTTCAAAATACTCCTGCCTAGATATGGGGGGGATCTTCTCTTCTCTTCTAAAAATTTCAAGCAAGTGACAAACTTAGTCTTCTGGCTCATAAGGAATATGTAATAGCCCACATGATTGACTTAAGGATCTTCCTTAAAAAAGAGCTTCCCCAGACCAGGCAATTATTATTGAATTCCAATATTAGAAACTCATTCTTTAGCATGGACTGTAGCCTAACAGTGCAGCTTGCTTAAATACTGCTGGAAACACTGAATTAAGTCATAGTGACTTCAGTGTGATTTAATTCAGCAGTTCAGAGACTCAGGGCCTAATGACAGCTCTGGGTCAGGATGGGCAGGGAAGGAAAACTGAGAGGTTAGGAGCAAGGAGCATTGTTTCGAGAGGGGAGAAGGTGAGGTTTACTTATTTCCCATTTTTGCAGAGGGGAGTCCTGGGAAACAGTGTTGCTTATATGGTTCTAATAAAATACAGAAGAGTATGAGTAGACTTGGTGTACATCCAAATCTGTAGGTGAACATCCTACATGTCCAGAAAAAGGCACAGAAGAAGGAAGCCTGTCCTTACTATGGTTTGTAATTTTGTTAATGGAAGCACTGTGTATTTACTCAGTTATCCACGGTTCCACTGTGCTTCCATAATCAATATTTCACTTCTTCCTCATAGTATTGCAATGGAGTAGGAGCGTATTGTGATAGTAGATCTTACAAAAGATGGAAGTTGGTGGCTCAGAGAGGTTAACAGTTTTTCCTGATGTCATAATATCTGAGGTGGTCTACTGACTACTTCAGTGGATTCCTGGGAGACTCAAGGATGAAACTGGTGGTAGTGGGGGTAATTATATGATCTATAAGCTCTCTGAAATGGTAAAGATTATGTTTTGTAAGTGCATACGTGAATTTTTATTGAAGAGATTTTCACTGCATTCTAGAGGTGCTCCTCGAACCACGAAAGTTTAAGACTTTCAGGCTTTTCTGTGTGTAACTAGAGTAGTAAGGAAAAAAAATTGCGAAGCATAACCCTTTTGGTAAGTGAAGTGGGGAGTTCAAGCCAGGGAGTCACAGTCTCTCTGCTCCCAGCATTGGTTAAAGGACTCTTCCTCAGGCAGCAAACTGTGTCACTATGTGGATACCTACTTTCCATTTTCATTTCTTATTCAGAAGGCCCTCCATATGCTCATAGGCCTGTCTTGTACAATACCAGCATTTTGTCACTTGTAAGCCTAACTTTAAGAAAACCAGATTTAGGGCAGAACTGTAAAACAGAGGAGCTCAGCTCTGCGTTTCAAATTTCCCAGACCTTAGCTGCCAAGCTGGGATCTTCAGAAAGAGGAAAGAGGAAGATCAAAAACATGGAGGGTCCCAAACCACATGTGGGGAAGCAGGATTTGGGGGTGGCAGGGGTGGGGGGTGGGGGTGGCAGTCAAATGCTCCTCAAACAGCCCTGTGAGGACCCAAGATTACTGGGGTGAAGAGGGTCAGATAATCACAGCAGAGGTGCCGCCACCATGCTTACTATGTGCAGAAATTTGAAGGAAAGCTTCATGGCAGTAAGAAAGAGCTGTAGAGCAACAGCCATGTGCTTAGGAAAATGACAATCATGGCTAAGTTGCTGGACAGTGCCCTCAGTTAAAATGGCAGCCTTAGTTGCTTCACTGACTTGGAACTGGCACCAGGAAGGTTTCCTGTGTGGGTCAGCAGAGCAAGTCAAGGAATGATTTTGAACTACAGCGGTGGAGGGATAAATTGCTGCTTCTCAATGGCGAGATTTTGCAGCTGGCCTTGGACCTGTAGGGCTCAGGTAGAGAGGGCGAGTTGGGACACACTGTCCTTTCCCCTTACCCTCCACAGGCAGAAGCTGACTCTGCAGGAGTGAGGGTCATAGAGATGGGTGGCTGGGTCGGAAATACCCCTCCCATGGTCAAGACGCAGGGCTCACCTGGCATCTGAGAGAGTGGAGGTCTCCTTACTGTGCAGTTGTGTGTCCTTGGTGAACCTGCTTGTTGTGGAGCATGAGGGAATTTAGGAGGGCCAGCTGTTCCTCCAATCTCTCTCTCTCAGCTGCTATTTGGGCCACTTTTTTTCTTTAGGGGATTTCGGTCTTGATATAGTTTTGAATTCAGACTTGAAGAATGATTTTTAAGCAGGAATGGGAGACAGCATTATCACAGCATTTTATTGAGCATGGATTCTTATGATGCACTGGAATCGACTACCAGACCAAGTGCTTCCTCAGGGCTTGAAGACTTCTCTGTAGGTACCACCCCTCTGTAGAAACAATTAGAATCAGTCAGGAAGTAGATTTCATTTGTCCAGATTCCGGCTTGAAGAAAAATTGCCCAGTTGTCCACAGTTGCCTGAAGAAGTAGATCCTCAAAAAGTTTGCATTTCTTCTGCATAAACAATGGACGTTATGTAGTTTAACTTTCCTATATAAATTCTCCTATACTAATATCAAAGGGTATTCCAAACTTCTGAGTGCATTTATTGCTGCTGAAAAGCAAAAAGGACTTGCTGTGGAAGTGGGACTTGCTGTGGAAGACTTCATCATCAAAGTGATTTTCTCTACTTTCCTCAGAATAAAGGGAACACAAAGAGAGCCTGAAGCATTTCTTGTCTAAATTCTGTCAAAATCATAGTTGCCATCTGAGAATAGAGAAGGTAAAGTGTTGTAGAATGGGTAGTTCTCCTGTGTATTTGGAGACAGTCTTCTGGAGACTATGTCAGAAGATTTCACCTGTCTACCCATATTACTTGCAAGTGGAACAGAGACTAATACAGCCATAATTGGAACTTGGCTTCAGAAAACTTGTGACTGTTATTTCAGTCCCCTACCTATCGATACATCTAATCTTCCCTGGATAGCCGCTGTGTGTATTGCATGCAAATGGGCCATTATATGGCTATTACTGAATTTCTATGGTCTGTATCCCTTAGCTCTTGAAGTTGGATATTTCTTATGCCATACATTCAAAGGATGCAAAAATTTTATGGGATAGTGTCCACAAAACATCTGGGGAAGTTACCCAGGGGAAAGTTGACTTATTCATGGACTGCCTTTATTCACATTTTCATAGGCATTTCAAAATTCATTTATCACCCATAATATTGGTTTGTGTTTCAACATCTATAGCTTTGGCATTTACTGATGGAAAAATAAAGATTTCGTGTCATGAATATTTTATTGGGTGTTGGAATATTTGAAAGAATTGGCAATTTTTCAAATTGAGTATGGCCTTGTGGGTTACTATAAGTTATGGATTATATACCTATTTCTCTTGATTATCTGCCTAATTGTTATGCTGAGAAACTGCAGAAGAAATGGGCATCCACCTCTGTATCTGTTTTCCTCATGATCACTTTGGAATCGCCCAGATGGAAACCAAGAAGAATCTAGAACAAAGAAGGTGGTAGTGGATGAACCATGACTAGGTGCTTGTGTAATAGTCATGATGATCTGGGATGTCTTTAGAGTCTGCTGAGTTATTTGGTGGCCATTTTTCTAAAAAAAAAAAATGTAATGTTCATTATGTCAAACTTTAGGATTCAAATAAGATATTGTTAGTATCTGATTTAGGTATTTAAAATTTTTAATCTGTTTAAAGCATTCTATACTTGCATTCAGAGAGAATTTCTGTCCTCTAAAGATATTTTCCTTGCATCATTTTGCTGTAGAGAACTAGAATTTAAAAAATCTCCTCCAAAGAAAATAAAAATTAATACACATTTTAAACCACTAATATGCTCCTGTTTTTAATATTGTTCAATTCTTATTGTAGTGTTGAATTAAATATTCACCTTTAAAATGAAAAAAAAATTTAAAAATCATTTAAATTTTAAATATGGGGATAGGGCAATTCTTTACTTTCCAAAATAATGCAAAGTATTTTTTCAAAAGTGTTCCATTTATAAAATATTAATTTCCAGTTTTGTTTTGATGCCTGCAAGTTACCTAGAAACAGTTGAGTAAAAAGAGCATGATACTCTGTGTTTGTTACTTTAGCTTAGGTCAACCCCAGGTGCTAATCAAGAATGCCTAGTAAGGAAGTGGCCAGACACAGTTATATCAGAAAGATCAGACACATCTTTTACAAGTCTTCCTTATTCAACTACTATTGCTTTGCTAATTTTTATATTAGGTATCAACAATGAGGTTTCATTAATGAAAATAGTGTCTTGTTAATTAATTCTTATTGGTGAAATTAAAGGGATTTAAGATGTGTAAATTAGAGCTTAAAGGTATTCCTTCCCTGAATGAACAGGGCCTAAGAATCCATTCAAACATGGGCCTCTCCTCTATGGGGATATTTTCTTAACTTTAGCCTTAGTTGGTCCTATTTCCAGTAATTGGTTTAAGAAATGAGATAGTGTCTGTTACAGTGTCTGAATCTTGCCCAGGAATATTGCTATGTCTGCTGATCAAACCTTTTATAGGACGTATTTGGAGTACCTAAAGGAGCAGAGAACTGGGACTTCATCACATTTAGAGAGTTGGTTGATTAACTGTTCTGAGCCTGCTTTGTTAATAAATGTTTATCACATAAATGTCTGTATGTATATGAGAATTTGGCCTGAGACTTTCTTTCATTATGACTTGCTAACAAGGTTTCAGAGGAAAGCTAGTTATTGTCCACTCAAGTGTCCTTGAAGGCTACTGTGATTTACCAAACAAACCAAACTCTAATAAAAGTGTCCATGACCAAACTGAATTGAGTAATTTGCAATAATCCTATTTTTCAGAGTGTTGCTAATCGTATATATGATGTAGAATTTACCAACGTAGATTCTAAACATTTTTATTACTTCAAAAAATAGTGTTAGGGAAAAAAGGCTACTGTAGAAGAGGATTTGGTGAGACCAAGAAAGGATAGAAAGGCAAGAACAAGATGAAAGCTTAGAGGAGGTCTTCAGAGTATAGATGAAGTTCTGCTCTAAAGCATTGGGAGAGGGAGTCTGGACAGATGGAGACTTTATCTTTGACAGAACGAATGGAAACATTGGACAAAATTATTATCCCTGTCCCAGCCCCCAGCAGATAAGTTAGAGAAAGTGATGACTTCATTATTTCCAGAAACACTTAAGTGTACCTTGAAAAAAGTTCTCACTGGATTATCGGTAGGGCATGACCACAATATTTCCAGAAATTTTCTACCTCCATTTTCAGAAATTTGTTTGAGAACTGTCCTTGTTTTACTTGTCTCCTGATGTTGGTATTGAACACATCTTTGTAGGTCCCCTGAGTTTTGTTTTTAACAAAGTCAATTAAAAAATGTTTACTTAATGTCTATTGTGATTGTACTAGGTACTTAGGGGGATAACAGAGAAATTAGACTCATTTTTGACCTCAGTAACTGGTTTGGCAAGCTTATTTCACAGACATTGAATAACTAGTAACCCATTTCATGCATTTTTATGTTCATTACTATTGTAATGGTTTAGAGAAAGAGGATATCAGTGTAGGTAGACAAGACTTTAAGGAGAAGATGGGATTTGAGCTGAAACTGTAGTTTTAAAACATAAATATTTGTTTTGATGGGAAAAGGAGACTCTCTGGAAAAGAGTCGAGGAGCTGAGCATGGGGAAGTGGGAAAGCAAATAGTCTCTACATCAATGCAAACATGCCACCCATAAACATGAGGGCTTGGGAGACAAGGGGCCTTATTCCCCATTCTCTGTGGCCAGTCTTGGCTAAATTACATTGTGTCAAGCAGGCATCTAGCCAGTGATTTATGTAGCACCTTTGTGGAGAGAGCATCTTATGCCTACCACCATTAAGTCAAAAAAAGTCAAAGCTATAACAACAACAAATGTTAGAATATGAGATGTTTCACCCACAGGCCAAGATTAATTTGCAAGTCTATGTGATGCTGGGCTAGTGAATTAACAGACTCAAAATCATATAGGAAGGGGACTGAATTAGCTTTGGTGGGACAAGGATGACTGATGGGTCCTATTTAGAGTAAGTAGGAAGGACTTCCCAGGCCCTCAGCTAGGCAGCCCCCAGAGACTGGGTGGTTCTTAGAAGATTTCACTAGTCCACTTCCCAACCCAGTACACAGAAAAAGCCTGTTATCAGCACATAAACAGATCATGCTAATTTAAAATACCTTGCTTTCATTGAAATCAAACACAATTAACTTATTATTTTAACTACCCAGTGGAGTTCATGGTGGAATTTTAAAAAACAAGAGAAAAAAATATGACAACTTCAGAGAGTTCAAAGAACAGTCAGACAATTTTATCAGCACAATTGTTTAAGAAGTTACCGTTATTTGAAAGAATAAGGAGTAGGAAGGTCCTCAGAGAGCATTCGCTCACCCTTCTCATTTACAGAGGAGGACAAGAGGTCGGAGACTAAAGAGACTTGCCCTGGTTATTTGGCCGTTAAGAACAGGGTCAACGTTAGGACAAGACCACAAAGATTCTACGTTTAAGTCCCATGCTCTTTTAATGAAATTTGTCAGCAAATTATGAGCATTCAATTAATCTTATAGTATTTTTAATCTGTTGTGATGTAATCCACAAAACATACAATTTGCTCATTTAAAGTATATAGACCAATGACCTCTAATATGTTCACAGATTTGTGAATTCACTAGCACTACCAATTTTAGGTTAATTTCATTACCTTAAAAACAAACTCCACATTTCTTAGCTCTCAGCTCCAAATACCCTCATTTGGCCATTTCTTGATTTTCTTTGGAGAAATTTCTATTCAGGTACTTTGCCACCTCAGACCTAGGCAACTGCCAATCTCTCTCTCTCTCTTTCATTCTCTCTCTCTCTCTCTCTCTCTCTTTCTCTCTTTCAATTCTGGATGTTTAATAAAACAAAGTCACAAAATATTGGTCTTTTGCAACTGGCTTCTTTAACTTAGTATGTTTTCAAGGTTCACCCATGTTGCAGCATGTATCTGTACAATCATATGCCCCTTAATGATGGGGATACATTCTGAGAAATGTATCGTGAGGGAATTTTGTGGCTGTGCAAACATCACAGAAAATACTTACACAAATCTAGATGATGTAGCCTCCTACACACCTAGGTTATATGGTATAGCACTGTCATATATGTGGCCCATTGTTGACTGAAATATCATTATGCAGTGTACAGCTGTACTTAATTTCTTTTTATTTCTAAATAATATTCCATTGTATGGCTATATTACATTTTATTTATCCATTCATCAGTTGTTGAACATTAGGCTGTTTTGCCTTTTTGGCTCTTGTGAATAATGATCCTATACACATTCATGTACAAGTTTTTGTGTGGACAAATGTTTTCATTTCTCTTGAGTATATATCTAAGAGTGGAATTGCTGGCTCCTATGGTAAATCTATGTTTATTTAAGGAACTGCTAGACTGTTTTCTAAAGCAGGTGTACCATTTTACATTTCCATTAGCAGTGTATGAGGGTTCTAACATCTCCACATTCTCACCAATAGTTGTTTTTTTTTTTTGTCTTTTTTATTATAGCCATACTACTGGATGTGTCATAGTATCACATTGTGATTTTGATTTGTATTTCTCTGATGGCCAGTTGAACATCTTTATATGTGCTTGTTGGTCATTTGTACAACTTCTTTGGAGAAAGGTCTATTCAGATTCTTGCCTACTTTTAATTGGGTTATTAGTCTTGAGTTGTAATAGTTCCCTATATATTCTAGAAGCAAGGCCCTAATCAGATATATGATGTATAAAACTTTTCTCCCATTCTGTGGGTTGTCTTTTTAATTTCTTGATGGTATCCCTTTACCTCACTCAATTCTGCACGTAAGTTTTAAATTTTTATAACTTATAGTTTTTAAATGGTGAATTTTTTCTCTGCCTTTGGGTTATTTATAAATAGACCTTAATATACATGTAAGCATAAAATACCTGCTATAGGACATCTGTGGATTGATCTATATGAGGTAGTTTCAACTCGATATAAAAGATAGTAAAAATGGATAGAAGCAGTAGTATTAGAGGAAACAGCGAAAAAGTAGGGTATGGTGCCAGAAGATGTTATGTGAAGGGCTCTTATAGTCTTGCTCATCTAAGAATCACCCCAGTTACCTAATACCAAAAGGCCCTATTTAGTGTCACCATAAGAAGAAATAATATCTTTAAAAAATAACATAGTCCTTATATAGATAAGAACAATCATAAGGGATTATTTATGATTTTTATATCCTCCTATTTAGAATAATAGAGCCCCCATAGCAATAACTTTTTAATGAAGCCAGGTGTCCAGTTACCTTATTGCCCACATATAGCACAGTATTTTTGATAGACATATGTGTATTTATGTATGGATAAGCATTTTTATTACACAGGTTGTTATCATTATAGCATAAATAGAATGAAATTATTTTTTTTCCTTGTTATTTTCCTTGTCTTGATTCCTTCAGCTCCCCCAATTCTGCCACTTCCTATCTAAACACAGGAATATACTAATCAGGGAAATATGCACTGCTGTTTAGTAAAGGGGTCAAATCCATTTGGAAGGAATTCCAGGCTCACCATGCTAACAATGGCAGGAAGCTGGGTCCTCAGAGCTGGCTGCAGCCAGAAGCTGTTGAGCGATAGATTGTTGAAAGAGCCAGCCCTGGGGTGTGCTGCTTTGGCTTGCTTTGTGTTTGGAATGCTGCGATTGTTCCAGACACAATGAGGGATCTGTCTGTCCACACAGGACAAGTTGTAATTACAGGAACAGAAACTAAGTTACTGCTCTTAATTACAAATGATTCCATAGCAGTCTATACACACCACTTCTAATTTGTACTCTGGGCAGGTAGGATTTTTATTTAATGTTTTTGGTGATTAGGGGAGTTGACCACATACCTTATATCCACTTTATCCATGTGCAGGTGAAACCATGATCCCATCTGGACTACCTGTCTTACTGATTTTGATGACTAATACCAGTAGGTGGTGTTGTTTGTGTTGAGAGGGTAGGGTATTGAAAGTCTCTTTGTCTTTGGTGTCCTAAAACCTTGATATGTAGTGATCAAAACATCCTGTAGAGGTCTCCTTGTGTATTTCACTTAGGAACCATTTCCTAATTAGGAAAGAGTTGAAATCTGGCCTGGCCATCATGTTCTGGAAAAGACAGCTACAACAGATGAGAATTTGTAGGCAAACATAATCATCAAGTAGATAGATATTCTTTTATCGTAAACTAGGATTTTTGTCTCTTTGTCTATTAGAAAGCACATTAGGAAAATTCACCGCTTTGGATAACTTATAACATTATATGTTCATTCATTCAACAAATATTATTTGAAGGCCTACTATATGTCAGGTACTGTATTAGGAATGGGATGAAAAATAGCCTAAGAAAACTCATGAGTTTATAATCTCAGTAAGGACCAAAACATGTCAATGAATAAGGCTTTGTGATAGTATCATGATAGAGTTGTCACGTTTCATGACCTACAGATAAGAGTGCTAAAGAACAATCACATTCTCAGAAATAACCAAAAACCTTTTTTCACATATCAGTGCCCAGAACTGAGATGTGAACCAATACTAAACCAGTCACTGGCAAGGCAGATGGGCTGACCCTTAGACCAATCAGACTCACCCAGGGAGATGAGGGAAAGGACAGCTTTCCTTGAGGCACAAAGAAGGGAGTTATGAATACTTGAATAAAACCCAGACTCTGTTTGAAAGGAGACAGAGGAATGATGCTGGGAGACAACTAATAATATCTGCTGACCTTTGACTGACATGTCAGAGAGCTCACTCTGGCAGTAGTGTGGAGGATGAAGTGGCAGGGGCAGATAGAATATAGAGAAACAGTGAGGAGGTGCTACAGGCTTTGGGGAGAGGCGATTAGGCCTTGGACTGAAGTGACAGTTACCAAGGGGAAGAGGGAGTTTCTGGAGCTGTGAAGAAGGACAAGTTATAATAGTGATTCTTAAATGTTTTGGGGGAAATAAACTTTGAGAATCTGAGTTCTATTTTATATTAAATGCCAAGCTTGCTGATTTGTTCCATTTTAGCATCAGTGTGACCTTGATGGCAGAGATGCTGGACTGGTAATCCCTTTGTATGGGCCACAGTTCTTGTGGGTACCAGTGATCTCTAACTACATCATGGGGGATGGAGATATAAAGAATGAGAAGCAGCATTTATCAGAGGCTGACTTCTTATATCAGGTTCTGAGGCCCACCAAGAAGTTGGGGAAACTGAGACATTAGATAACACTGTTCAACATCCTTCCCTTGGAAAATAGCAGCTGTAGGGTTTGATCTTGAGTTTGTCTGAATCTCAATCTCTAGTAGCCTCCTACCATATTTGGTCCAAATGTGAATGACTGTGATTACCAGTTTTTTTTCTTTCCTGGAATTCTTTGGTGGCCTCTGTTTGTGCAGCTGAAGGAGACACTCATGACCTCATTCCTGACAGTTTTGGGAGATGATAGCAGAGCATTCAAGGAATAACATCAAGTGACTTTCCTCAAGGCCATTTCCTGTCCGTGATCTCTGCAAAGATCACATTCTTTAAGGATTGTGGGGGTCAGAAACAGTCCCTATTCTGTCAAGCAAGAGATGCCTGGGGCAGCTGTAATAGGCAGAGGAGTGTGTGTGTCTACATCCTCTGTGACTCGCTTTGTGGTGAACACACACCCCACACACTTGGTTAAAAACAAACCAGGTCTGCTAGGCTGCATGACTCATGCTTGAACTGAAGTCTTCACCCTGAGTCAATAATTCACATTTTAAAGCAAGTGCTGATCTCAACAGCTACCCGGGTTATACCACCTGGAGTAACTCTGTATTAATTTGGATTATTAGAAACAAAGCTTTTTAGGTTCTTGAAGCAAGACATTCTTAAGTGGACTTTTAGGGCCTCTGTCCCCTCTTCTATTCAGGTCTTACATGAAAATGGGTGCAGCTGTAGGTGCTAAGAGAAGGCAGCCTGTTGAAGTGAAGAGATGATGAGGTTTGGAGTCAGAAGTCCTGGTTTCACGTGTTGGTTCTGTCCTTTATTATCACAAAATGGTGGGTAATTGGCCCATATGAGCATTAGTCTATCACCTTTGAAATGGACATAATCGCACTATATTGAATAGTGTTCATGAAATTTGAAGATAGTGTATACAAAGTACCTGGGCACATAGTAGATGCTCAACAGCATGGACATCAGTATTCACTTTGCTGCATACCCTCTGTTTAGCTGAGTTATTGTTTTTTTTTCCTTACCCCATTATTTTACATTAAGTGCTTTATTTATTTCTTTTAAGGAGAAAGACATCCAATCTGAGTGATGTACATTATACATACTCATGGGTGACTTATGCCACTTCTCCCATCACCTTTGTATTTTTCATTCTCCTGCAGAGAGATGTTGGTAGAGTAAGCATGGTGGTGAGGGAGAAGCAGAAAGTGAAAAATCAGGAGACCTCACATCCATCCATCCATCCATCCCTCCATCCATCCATCCATCCATTCATTATCTGCTTATCTGCCTATCTATCTATCATCTATCTATCTATCTATCTATCATCTATCATTTCTCTATCTATTTATATCTACCTATCATCGACCATCTATCTAGCTCTATCTATCTATCTATCTATCTATCTATCTATCTATCTATCTAACAATTTTTCACCTATTTTTCTCTGGTTCTGCTCTAACTTGATAATGGCCCATGAAAAAGTCATTTAAACTCTTGGTGCCTCTGTTTATTTGTCTGTAAAAAGAGGAGCTTGAACTAAAAGGTCTTTCAGAGACTTCAGGCTCTTGCTGGTCTGTTTCCAAGGGCTCTTTTCTCTGAAGTACTGACTTAAATTCTGACGCTAAGCAAGCCAGTATGTGAAACACTATCACTTCGCTAAGTCTTGTAGATATTTTTCTGCACTGGCTGATACTTAGTACCAAATCTCCTAAGGCCAGCAAAATTGAGGTCTGCACACTAACACGTTTACTATAAATATTCCTCTGGAGTACGAGGCAACAGGTCTTGTCTCCACTAATCAATCTACACATTTCCAGAAAAATAACTTTTTCTCCTTGCTATTCATACACATGGCTTGTACATGTGAAGATCTTTTAACACAGTTGATTTTTAAGGGGGTAGATTACTCTGTAACATAATTTGTGTTAATTATGTCAGCTAGTTAAAATTGGTATCATATTCTTGTTTTTCTCAAATGGGATTGAACAGTAAGTTAAGAAATACAATTCCAGTTCATAAAACATCAGAGGGACTGAGTCTATTTATGTTCTACCCAAGGATGTGGAATGTGAGACTTTTCTGAAAGTGAAAATCTGACCAACTGGATTTGGTTTACCTGGGCCAAATGTTAACATTGGGAAAAATTTTATAACTTCTTAGAATCCTAGTATGTTAGATATGGAAGGGGCCTAAGGATTTGCAGGCAATTCTTTCTCCTCTCTCATTTCTTTTAGCACAAAAGTGAACTATACATAAAATATATTACTTTAAAGAACATTTTCAGTGAAAGAAAGACAACTTTGCAGAAAAACAAATTGCCCCAAGCCATGGAGTATCTCAAAAGGGAATTTTTTTCTAATAAAAAGATAGGAATTTAAATTCTACATATTCTTAGAAATTTACCAAATTAGTTGTATTAGGGTTTTTTACATCTCTTTTGTTTGAGAGAGTTTCTGTGAACGCTAAGAGGTCAGCGTGAATTTTGCCAGCAGGTGGCACTAAATGTTTTCTTTAGAAAAATAACAGTGTGAAGGAAAATCTCTTTTGCATCCTCTCTGCTAGTAAAAAGCATTTTAAGGGCATGTTGTGGTTCATTCATCCAAATTCAGGAAACATGCCTTTCTTATTTGATGACTCTTTGGCAGTACAGTGTTGCAGTTCAGGGTGAGTTATTTCCTTGAAGTTTGTTGAAAGGAAACTATGGTAAAATTAAAGACTTGAAAGCTTTATTAGAGTTTTTCAAAACAATCAAAATTCAATTTGTCAGCTCACAAACCATCCCAACAGCCCCATCTAGGCTTGCAAGTACACGGGATACTGAAACAAAGGAGGGAGAGATGGATGGTTTGATTTTTCCTTTTTATCACTTGCTGCTCAATCTAACTTTTTTTTTTTTCCACAATCCTAAACCAGCTTTTGTGGTCTGGTTAAAATCTTTTCCTATTTAGGAAAGAGCATATCTCAGTGTGAACTTGTTGATCCAGGCCCTGCTTTGGAGGGGCCCACTTAAAACTTCAGATGTGTGTGGTAAAGGGGATAGTATTTTTCTGCCTCTGTTCACAGTTACCAGAAGAAAGCACTGCCATACTAAAGATCCTGAAAAATATTGTCAGATTTATACCAAATTTTACTTCTTATAAGTCTTTAAAAAAATAAAAAGTTATATCATTAATTCATCCATTTATTCATTTGACACATTTATTGAGTGTCCACCATGCCAGGCCTTGCACTTAGGAGCCAAAGATACAGTGATGAAGAGAAACATGTGGTTCCACATCTTGAGGTGCTTGTTGTCTAGTGGAAGAACCAGATATTAATCAGATCATCCTTGTGAATGTACAACAACAAACTGAAAAAGTATTCTGAAGGAAAGCAACACTGTTCCATGATGTTGTTGAACCAAAGAAGTTGATTCCTAGATTCAAGGGAAGATGAGAACAGTCAGGTTCTGCCAAAGAAGTGACCCTGCCTGGGGCTGAGATTTGAAGGATAAGAAGGAATTAAATAGGTGAAGGGGTGGGAAGAAGTAGGAAGAATGTTCAGACCAGGGAATAGCAAGTTCAAAGATCTTGGGAAGGTAGAGAGAATGGGAAGTTTAAGATATTAAGATGCAGGTGGGGAAGGAACTCAGTGTTCTCAGGCCAGATGTGAAAAGCCTAATCAGAAAAGGAGGAAGAAGATGCTAAGGGAGGCAAGAGGTAGCGGGGCTAAGAGTGGGTTGAGGGTTGTGAAAACTGGAGCTCTCTAAATCTTCCCATACCTCCCCATTCCAGGTCTTTTTTAATCAGTGTTCTTACACATACACAAAAAACATCATGATAATATGAATTCAACTGATAGTATAATTTGATAATTTCAGATCAAAATCTGCCTTTGGTTTCCAGCTACCTCAGCCTCATTCTTTTGACATAGTCATAGATATTCTTAAAGTCCATGACTTATGCTTTTCATCTGTCTTTCAATGTCAGTGTCCTGATCGTATCCCTTTGACCCTTTTCTTTTCTGTGCACACACCAGACTTCTAGCCAGCATTTACATCTCTTTACCTGAAACTTTCTCTGGTCTCCAGAGCTGTTCTGCTCATGCACAGCAGACTAAAAGGACAGGAAAGTAGCACCCTTGGCAGCAGCACTTAACCAGTGACTGGTGTACAAACTCTCCAGCTACCTTGTCCCTTAGGGTGAGATGATTCTGATGTATATCTTACCTTCTTTCCTAGAGTACACTCATGGGCTTAAGCTCCAGTTGCCCATGTTGGTAACTGGCTTGGTAATTAATCCATTGTTTGGCTTCTTTCTCTTCCATTTCACCTTCCCACTCTCCTGATGGTTTTCTTGTGATCACCTCTTAAATAAACTACTTTCACTTAAATCCTTGTCTCAGAGTCTGTTTCCAGGCAAATCCAAACTAAGATAGGACCTTGTTGGAAAAATCCCAAGTAAGTCATAGATGGATAAAGATTTAGGTTGTGAAAATGGGTAGGGAACAAGAGGCACTAAAGAATAAAATATACTGCCATTATTAATTCACAGGAAGATCTGACTGGATGCCCCTGCTGGACCCCACATCTTCTAGACCATGCATTATCAACGAGATGATATCACCTCCCTCCAAGGGGGAAACATGCATACATCTTATTCTTTATGTATAAAGCATGGACATACATATAGTACATAAGCGTATACAGGGTATATCTGTTGCCTTAAAATTTAGTAAAAGGGCAATATAGAGAAAATGTCTAAAAAGTCTCCTTAGGAAAACAATATTGATAAAAACATTGAGAAACACAGCTCAAGACACTACTGCCATGAATGCTACATTGCTGCCCCTAATGATGCTGCCTTGAATTTTATTGAGCATCACTCATTTGAAGATCATAGTCTGATGGGGATATCTAATTGGCAGAACATATGTTACATATGTCACATAGCTGTAAGGGCTGACAGAGGGGACATCTGCCTTCTTCATCTTCTGAGTCAAGCTTTCCACAAAATAGTCCTCCTCTCAAATCTGAAGGTGGTCTAAATGTAGTGCAGCCTCCAAATGATAACTGTTCACCTCTTAACTATTGTGGACCTTGAGGAGTTTGAGGGCTCCATCTTGGAAACTCGTGGTACCGTTTCCTTCCAAAATATAGAATTTACTCAGATGTACTTGTGGGGAGACATCAAGTACATCTTGGATTGTAAAACATCAAATATGTCTTGAATTATAATCAGGGGTTTATAAACTGTTCATCTGAGTAGCTTTTAAAATGGGTGACTATCTAGTTTGGCGTTCTTAACTGAAAAATGTAAAATAAAAGAGTTGTGTTTTTTGATGT
>CM053502.1:71167384-71312655 GCA_028627145.1 Eidolon dupreanum | reverse complement strand
GTATATTTTTATGTTATTGACCATTTATATATATTCTTTTTTGAAACATCTGTTCATATGTTTTAACCTTTTAAAAACTGGGTTGTTTTCTTATTATTTAGCTGTACATAAGTCTTTGTTCAGATATATAGAATGTCAACAGTTTGTCCAGTTTGATGTATTTCTCAAGTAGTTGAAGTTTTAAATTGGATAAAACCCCAATTTATTGATTTTTTTCCTTTTAGAGTTAGTGATTTTCTGTCTTGTCTAAGAGATGCTTGCCTATGCCAAGGTCATGATGATGTTCTCTTATGATTTCTTCCAGTAGTTTTAAAGATTTAAACTTTTACATTTAAGGCTATTGTGCATTTCAAGTAAATTTTTTATATAATGAAAGGTAAGATTGAAGTTAATTTTTCCCATGGGAATACTAGTTCCAGTTCTACTTTAAAAATGCCCTTTCCCCCATTGTTACATAATTGCCTTTATTGAAAACCAGTTTACCATATACGTGTGGGTATAATTTTTAACTATTTTGTTCATTTATGTTTGTCTTTCCTTACACCAATACCACATTTTTAAAATTATAATAGCTTTATATTAAAATCAGGTAATATAAATCCTCTGTTCTTTTTCAAAGTTCATTTGGTAAATATATGACCTTTGAATTTCCATGTAAATTTCAAAATCAATTTGTCAATTTATTCAAAAAGTCCTACTGAAATTTGGATTGGAATTGTGTTGAGGTTATAGATAAATTGGGGATCATTGATATCTTAACCATATCATTCTATAAATAGAAATGTCTTTCCATTTATTTAGATTTTATTTAATTTCTGTCAATACTCTTTTGTAGTTTTCAATGTACAGATCTCACATATATTTTGTTAAATTTATCCCCTAGTACATACAATTAATTTTTATATATCTTATATTCTGTGACCTTGCTAAATTTACTTATTTGTTTTAGTTGTGTATCTATAGATTCCATAGACCTATAATCTATAATCCTTGGAATCTATAAAATTTCTACACATATAATAATGTCATCCATGAACAGTTTTTCTTCATCCTTTCTAATATATATATCTTTCATTTACTTGTCTTGCTTTATTATACTGGCTACAATTTCCAATCTAACACTGAATAGAATTGGTAGAGGATTATTCCTGCCTCATTCCTGATCTTGGTGAAAAATTATTTAGCATGCACCATTACGTATGATCATGTTAGGTTTAGCTTTTTCATGGATGCTCTTTATCAGATTGAGGAAGACATTGGTAGTTTCCTAGGTTACTGGCAGTTTTGATCAAGAAAGGATGTGAATTTTGTCTTTGTCAAAAAATTTTTTTTATATCTATTGGAACAATTATATGTTTCCTTTTAGTTTGTTAACATAGTAAGTTACATTTAATAAATTTTGAATGTTAAACTGCCCTTGCATTTCTAAGATAAACCCCTCTTGGTCATGATGTATTTTTTTGGCATATTGTTAGATTTAATTTGCTATTTCTTAAAAAAATTATTCTATGTTATGAAGAGCATTGGTCTGTAGTTTTCATTTCTTGTATTTTCTTTTTCTGATTTTGGTTATAGAATAATGCTGGCCCCATAAAATGAGTTGGGAAATATTCCCACTTTCTCTATTTTCTGAAATGTTTTAATGTGGAAGAATTTTAAAAAATACATATGCAATTTCTTTGTTCGATATAGGGCAATAATGGTTATCTAATTATTTTTTAATGTCTTAATGTTTGTGATTTTCAAGAAATTTGCCTGTTTTGCCTCTGCTATCAAATTTGACATAAAATCATTCATAATATTTCCTTATCCTATTAATGTCTATAGGATCTTTAGCAATATCTGCACTTGCATTCTTTATATTGGTAATTTACATCTTCTCTCTCTAGCTCAGGGTTACCAATTTTATTTTGAAAGGCTTCTTTTGGAAGTTCTCTTGAAAGAAATTTTGGGTTTTATTGTTTTTTTTTTAATTGCTTATCCTTTTTCTTTTTTGTTATTTATGCTTTATTTTTACTTTTCCTTCCTCCTACTTCTTTTAGGTATAATTTGCTTTTCTAAGTTATTAAAGTTGAAGTGTAGATGGTTAATTTAAGATTTTTTTCTAATATAAATATTCAGACATATATCTCCTTTTAAGTACTATTTTAGCTGTACCCCACAAGTTTTGATATTTGTATTTTCATTATAATTCAGTTAAAATATTTTCTAATTTCTCTTTTAGGTTCTGGATAATTTTGTAATTTGTTCTTTCATTACCAAATATTTGGGTGTTTTCCACATGTCTTTTGTTATTGATAGATATTTAATCCTGTCATATTCAGAGGGCATTCTTAGTATGATTTTAATCCTTTTACATTTATTGAGATATACGTTATGGTCCAGCATATTGTGTGACTTGGTGAAAGTTCAACATGCACTGAAAAAGGATGTGCATTCTCCAATTGTTAGGTCTGGTGTTCTATAACTGTTAAGTCAAAATCATTAATCATGTTTTCTAAGACACTGATTTCGGGGGATGTGTGCATACTAGTTTTATTCATTAATGAGAAAGGATAGGTTTCTTTGCAATATGTTTCCAAAACCATACATTATCTTTGAATTCTCATATTTATTTGCTCTGATTTCCAATATAGTATGTGTTGAGATTTAAGTATAGATTTATCTATTTTTCCTTTCAAATCTGTCAGGGTTTGCTTCATATATTTTGAATCACTGAGATTAGTTGAATATAAATTTAGAATTGTTATGTCTTCTGAATGGATTGTCCCCTTAGTCATTTTGAAATATTTCTTTTTATATGTGGTAATATTACTTGTTCTAAAATTTATTTTTCTGATATTGATACAGCCACTGTATTACTTAAAATTAGTGTTTTCATGACATATTCTTTTCCTACTTTTAACCTATCTGCATCTTTAGAGTAAAATAATTTTCCATAAACTTAAAATAGATGGGTCTTGCTTTGTTATTCATTGTGATAATCTCTGTCTCTCAGTTGAAGTGCTTAGATTATATACGTTTAATGTAATTATTAATATGTTTTGGTTTACCCCCTTGATATTTGTTTCCTAAATGTCCTATGTGTTATTTTCTCCATTTCCTCTTTTCCTGACTTCTCTTGGATACATGCCTTTCTAGTTTCCATTTCACTTCATCTATAAGTTTATCAGCTATATCTCTTTGCTTTTCCTTTTGAGAAGTTGCTCTAGGACTTATGGCATACATCTTAAAATCATCACAGTCTACTTCAAATACTATTGTCACTTCATTTTTACTACATAAATTTTAATCACATTTATTCACATATTTACCATTTGTGACATTCTTCATATCTTTGTATAGAATTGAGTTTCCATCTATTAGTATTTTGATTCTGAAGAATTTTCTCTAACATTTCCAGTGGAGCTGAATGTTGCTGATAAATTCTCTCAGCCTTTGTGTTATTGATAAAAGTTTTATTTTACCTTCATATTTGAAGGGTATTTCTTCTGGTTGTAAAATTCTATGTTGACAATTTTTTCTTTATTTCCGTACTTTAAAGAATTTCTTTCAATGTCTTCTGGCTCACAAATTTGCTGACAAAAAGTCAGTAATAATTCTTATATTTTTTCTCTGTATATAATGTGTCACATATTTCCTTTGGGCTTCTTTGAAGGTTATTTTTCTCACCGGATTTTGGGCAATTCAGTTATTACATATTTTGGTATGATTTTCATTTGTTAATCCTACTTGAGATTCATTGAGATTCTTGAATCTGTTAGTTTATAGTTTCCATCTAAAAAAATTAGAAATTTTTTATCCATTGTAACTGTAACTTTAAATATTATTTCCACTTCCTCTTTTTATTTTCTGGGGCTCCCACTATACATATGTTAGATTGTTTAATATTATCTCATAAGCCACTAGGCTCTATTAATTTTCTTTTTCAATCTTTTCTCTCAGTGCTTTAGTTTGGATAATTTCTGTACATATGTTTTCAAAGTAACTGACCATTGTTCAGTTTGCTCTTAATCTAATCAAGTGGGTTTAAAATGTTTTTAGATATAAAGATAGAACTTTTCCACACCAGTTGTAAATCAGCTTTATCCTACACAAACACAGATATAATTCCCTATATTAGGGTTTCTATGCAGAACCCTTTTAATAGATGGCAACTGAATAACAAGTTAGTGTTCAACCAATCTTAAGCATACATTAGAAATCTTGATAGTCCTACACCTGGCCCAGGTCTTACATTAGGGATAAAATGAAGTAATAATAGCTCACCACAGGAATTTGAATTCTCTAGATGTCTATTCTATTTTGGCTTTTCATCAGTTTGTTTCCTCCTTCATAGATATACCTTTTACACATATAGAAATATTCCAAATTTGAAAAATTACATTATATTTATACATTTGCATTATGTTTAGATGATGCTGAGCATTCAGTGATCTGGTTCTTAGGGTTTTTTTTTTTTTTTTTGCAACATGTTTCCAAAATCGTTTATTATCTTTGAATTTTCATATTTATTTATTCTGATTTCCAATACAATATGTGTAAAAATACTCTGGAAAAAAAAAACCTATGCTACTTTCTATATAATAAAGCTTTGATGACTAATATACCATATTCTAATTTTGGAAGTAAAATATAACATTATTATTGAAAATATTCTGAATTTATTTTATTCATGAGCATAACTGTTTTGTCTTTATAAGCATCTGTTCAAAAGCATTTTTACTTTTTACATTTACTTTTAATCGATGTATTCATAAAGTAGAAAAAAATGTTCTGTCATAAAAAAAGTTCATCATATAAATGTATAATATCAAAGTACACATTTACTACTGTAATTTTTGTGAGGTTACTAAAATAAAATGTAGACTTTGAAAATCACATATTTTTCAAAATTATATATTTCTGTAAATTTATTGTAGTTGAAATAATTCTTGAATTTAAAATAATATTTTGTTCCCCTAAATACAATAAATAATTATATAAAATATGATGGTAAAGGCTTTCATTGATATTATAAAATAAGGCTATAATGGATAAAACTAAAGAAATACTCATAAAGAGTAAATTATAAGTTCTTAGCAGATGATACCAATAAAGTCACAAAAATGTTTGGAAAAGCAGGATTTGAAATGACTCACAAATATGTGTAATGATGTGCTACTCTTGGACATAATTATTCAAACACTATCCTATGTTGCATAAATATGTACTGCTTAACATCATGTATTAGAATTTTAATTTCATATTTTTACAGTTTTAATTTAAACACTTGTCAACATTGGATTATATTTTATTATTTAGAGATGAATATATCTCTAACTTTTAAAACTTTCATTAATTATGTGAGTCTAAATTACACAGCAGAGGATAAAAAATAATCATTAGGTATCTTAAATGTTTTCATAAGATGTAACTATGTCTATTAAAGTTGGAGGAAAAAAACAGGAATATAACACGTTGACATAATTTAGAATTATCTGACTTATTTTATTAAATAATTTTATTAAATATCTTTTCTGTTTTCTAAACTTGGTTGTTGGTGGACTTCAGTGAAAGAGGAAACTATGCATATTATCCTGTTAAATAAAATAAAAATGTTTAAAATTATATTATTTTTATAAATGAACTTGAGATATTTGCTACTTAGGTTTTAGTGACAAACATATATTAAATCATCGATTATTTTAAAGAAGTGTTTTTTAACTTTCCTATATATTTCTTAATGTAGAGAAAACTGAAATCTATCATGACAAATATTAATATTTATATATTTAAATATTATATATATTTAAAATATATAAATATCACGATATTGAAGAATATCTTTTTATATTGTTACGAAAAATCTTGCTTGTGGGCATAATGGTGTTGATTTTATATGCAGATATAGATTAAATCTGATACCTAAAATAAGATTAAAGACTAAATGGCACAGAATTCCTAAAATGTGAAGTTTTTAACTTTATAAACTACCAAACATACAAACGGCTAGCAATTGCCTTTTATATATAAAATCTATAAAAATAGATCTCATTGAAGAAAATAAGTCCTCCTCTCTATAATTAAGATAAAACATTGAATTAAGACATAGGTAAGGCATTAAACATTTGATCGATAAAATTTATGCTTCGTCTCGCTCAATTTTGACAGTGACACAGCAGAGGCAGGCACGAAGCACAAGAAGTCGGGAATTGTGTCATCATTTAAATGAGTATTCCTAAAAGGTTAAAGAGTAAAGATAAGAAAGCCCAAGAGGTGACAGAAATGCCCTTTGCACACTGTGGTTCTCTCCTCCCCTGAGCATATGAAGCTAAAGATTGCTGGGTGACCATATTGAGAAAGGAGTGAAGTACATATGTCAATTAACGTCCAGACCAGGACACCTAAAGACTTTCAGTAGGAATGAAATCTGCATTTCATAGACAGTAAAGCAGGACCACCAGCTAACACTTGACTCAGGATTACTATGCTGTCATCAGCCTGTTTGCCTACAAAATCAAGCTGGCCTGAAGGCGTGGGGAGGACACCATCTCAGTGTTCACCTCCATTACAGTGTCACCATCCCCTACTTTCTCAATGACACCTTGCACCTGATGGTCCTGAATATAGCCCAGGACCCCGGCCTTTTCCCAGCCAGAGTCTGTGTGTAGAAAGTCCCAGAGGCCTCGCCGTGGACTCAGTCTGAGAGCCAAGAGGGGCTTGTGGAGACGAGCATCCTGGTGACCCTGGGTACGGAGAAGCAGGTTGCTGGGAAGAGTGCTCTCTGCTCGACCAAGTCTTCCGGATTGTTACATGGAGTCCACCATTGATTTTCTATACAGAGCAATAAATCACGGAGATTGGGAGCCCACCTACCACCTGTCCCTCCACAAAAGGTGACTGACTCTCCCACAAGACCGGACATGGCGGAACCCTATGAGACTGAAGCCAGCGTGTCCTCCCTCCCTGACCGTGCACACGCACGTGCCATTCCAACTCACGCACAAAGATCCGAGAACTCTTTGAGCACCGAGGCTGCACAGTTGCCCCGACCAAACTTTAGTCTGCGCACCAGGCCCTTGGCACAGGAGGGCCGGCTGGTTGCTGTGCAGCTGCCTGAGCACCGCCTCTGGGCCTCAGTCTCCCAAGTTCTGCCTCAACCTGTGGCCCGTGGAAGTGGGGGGGGGCGGTGTATGGGGTGGTGGTGTCAGACGCAAGGTCCTGCTGCTGGGTTCGAGGCCTTCATCCCTGAGAAGGACGGCCAGAATTTTGAGAACTTCTTGGTGACTATGGGGTGAAGGGTGTGCAGCATCAAGGCAGGGGCCGGCCTGGGTATTTTGCGGTGTCCACCCACACAGTTGGTCTTTGTCCTTCCTTTTTGCGAAAAGGCTCCTGGCATCTCTGTCCTGTCCCTGGGCTGGGGGCTGGGTGAGGGACTCAGGAATAGGTGGCCCTCTGCTTTGAAAATAGTCTTATACATCAAGAAACAGTATGTCAAGCATCATAAAATAATTCATTTTATCACCGCAAAAATAGTAAATAAATAATTTTTTAGTTATTAGTTTTCATTTCTAGAAATCTCATTTGGCTCCTTTTTTGTATTTTCTGTTTCTCTCATTATATTCATGTCTTTCTTTAAATCCTTGAGCTTATTTATAATAACTGTTAACATTTTTCAGGTAATTTCATCATCTTTGTCATCTCTATGTCTGTTTTGATTTACTGATTTCCCCCTTGATTATTTGTCATATTTTCCTGCCACTTTGTATGTCTAGTGATTATTGATGGGATGATGGAGGATGTGAATATTATGCTGATGAGTGGCTGGATATTTTTTCTTTCTTTAATGAGTTTGAATTTTGTTTTGGCAGGTATTTATTTTGTGGATCAGCTTGGTCCTGTATAGGCTGTTTTTAACTTTTATTAAAGTAGGCAAAGAGTAGTGTAGGGTTAACTCAGAACATAACCCCTGCACATACTCAGAAGACTGATAGCTGCCCAGCCAGTAGTCAAGAAAGACAGTACACAAATAGCTTTCAGCAGTGCCTACTCTCAAGTACATTTTCTGCTGCTCCCATAGACATTATCTGCTCCTGTAACCAAGCAGCACATCTTGTTCCCATCAGTCTGAGAAGGCAACTGCTCCCCCAATGATATGACCCCCTCCCTCTGCTTGTGTGCATGAAAATCTCTGCTTGCTCTTGGTCAGCAGCTTTATTCCTGAAGCTTCAACTGCCTGTTTCTGAAGCTTCCCTGCCTTGTGAGTAATAAAGAGCATTTCTCAGCCCTCTGGTCCTCCTGGTGTTTCTTCTGGAGTATCCAAACCCAGGTGCAAGTTCCAGGTCTGGGTCTCCTACATTACAAGTAGCTTTTACTTTAGCGTTAATTTAGCCTTACTTCTAAGATATGTCTCTTCTGGGGCCTATACTAATGCCCTATTGTTCAGTGTGTTTTCTTCACTTGAGCTGGTTGGAATGCAAATGTTCCTGTGGCTACAAAGAGCTCTAGGAATTATTCATCTTATAAGCTTTGGTAGTTATTCTGTGACTGGCTTTGTGGAAATTACTCTATATACATACAACTTAATATTCAACAAAAATTTAAGGGTAGCCCTATTCAAATTTCTGAGGCATGTTCTCTGTGTAGCTCCCTCTTCTCCAGTACTGTCCCATATTATAACCACCTTAGCCTCCCGAAAATCAGATGTCTGTATTCTCAATTTAGTAAGACTTCCATGCACTGCTTAGGTTCCCTCATTATGTGTGAACTCGTTATGCAGAAACTACCTGCAAGAAAACTGGAAAATTTGTTGTGCTCACATTACTTGCTTTTGTTCTTGCAATGATTACAGTTTTGCACTGCCTATTTTCCAATAACTGAAAACAATTGTTTCATACCTTTCGTCTAGGTTTATATTTGTTTACAGTTGAAGAACAAGCCTGTTACTAGATAATTCAATTTGGGTGGAAGTGGAAGTCCTCTGAGTCTATTTCTTATTCAATAAATTATAGGTTCTAACACTATTTCCTTGCCTATTTCACTAGATGGTTATAAAGATAAAATGAGATAATGTACATGAAAGTGCTCTGTAAACTATAAAATATTTTACTAACCTGAGGTATAATAATAATAACAATAATAATCATGATTAAATAAATCAGTAAGCCCTTCTGCAAGGCATAACTCTTAGTGACTAAAGAATATTACAAAGAAATACCTCCAACTTAGAGAGTTGATACATACACCAAAAGCCCACAAACAAAATAAGATGACAAATAGTATGTGTGATATAAAATTACTATAGCGATACTTCATTAAATACTTATGATATACTAGCTAAGTTCTTTATAAACATTATTTCATATAGCCCTAAAAGAATCTTGAGAAGTAGATATTAATATCTTTTTCCATAGATCAGGAAAGAAGTTTCAGGAAGGTTAGATATTTGAAAAAGTTTATATAGAATATGATGGAGCTGAAATTTAGACATACAGTTGTATCTCAATTCACCATTAGGAGTTTTATGAATTTGGAAGACAAAGAGGTGTGTTGATTTGAAGCCTGA
The DNA here is from genome assembly GCA_028627145.1 of Eidolon dupreanum. Classification (NCBI taxonomy): domain Eukaryota; kingdom Metazoa; phylum Chordata; class Mammalia; order Chiroptera; family Pteropodidae; genus Eidolon; species Eidolon dupreanum. Next base: position 71,303,108 of record CM053502.1, on the reverse strand, counting down.
AGGAATGCTTTATATAGGAGGTGAGAGTTGAGATGGATCTTGAAGAAAATTTAGAAAAGAGTAAATAAGAATCCAATTTTAGCAAGAAGGGGATTACAGTAGCAAGAAATAAAGAAAAATTTTTTCCAAAGACAGTCACTAGACTAATTCATTAGTTTGTAGGAGTGAGAGCTAAGGTTACAGCCACCTTAAGTAGGACAGTGATAAATTACATTTAAGGCATTAATACCATGAATTCAATCTTAACATATTTTTCAAGTGTAATAAAAATATTGGTTATTATTCTTGTTACTTTTTAAAAATTAATAGTAACCTATACCAATATATTTAACTATTAAGTGCTTTCTACAGACATTATTTCATAATCTCATAATCTTATATGACATCCAATCATCTCTTTAATATCTATAAATGTCTACTATGTGCTAGGTATGGAGAATATGAAAATAAATCTGATATTGCCCCTACTTCTAAGGAATTCACAGTTAATTTACGAGTGGGAGGGTCTGTTAAGGTGGTAGAAATTTGGGGGTAGAGTTCTGAGAGAAATCAAGGCTAAAAATGTAAATTTTGGAGTTGTTGACATGTGCATTTTCTAGAAAGAAGAGCAAAGACAAGATTTAAGAGAGCAACCAAGAGCAGTTGAAACTTTGTAAAAAGCTTTTGAGTAATACTATTTTAGCTAATCTTGCACTAAGGAGATGATGAAAAATGTTACCTTGAAGTCGCAGAGTGGTTATTATTACAATATGCATATTCCTGTGAATCAGCGTACTAGCAGGTAACTGGAGAAATGGGTGTCAGTATTATATGGGTAATCAATATCTTTTAATGCTTATGATAAGCCTATGGTTATATGCTTCTGGGCTTGAACTGAATTTTATTTCCTTAGGGAAATGTGGATTATTTTCTCAGGACTCTCAGTCTTGGGATAGAAGAGAACAGCTCATTCCAGCATGTAGTGCTGAATTGTATTTAATGTGTTTGTGATTCATCTCCATTCCTTTTGGAGGATGAAGATTTTGTGGGGAATTAATAGCAATAAAATCTTACCATCCACATCCTATATAGCATAGGAAATTCGTTAGCTAATCTTATATTGCAATAGAGCAGACTGTGTGACAATCCTGAATAAAAGGAGTGAGAATATCTTAGAGTCTCGAAAGCAGAAACATGACTCCTAGCTAGTGGTCCTGAAAAATCATTATCATTAAGAGTATGCAGGGAGGGAATTAACCCCATAGAGATGCTGGGTGAAGAGATATTCAGCAGAGAGGGAGAAAATGAGGAGGGGCAAAGTCAACAGCCTAATCACACGGCCTGTGATTAGGAGATGGGAGAGACAGAAAAGATGGAGTAGAATAAAAGATGACAGCAAATGCAGGAAAGCACTGAATCACAAAATATAAGGGAAAGGGATTCCATCAGAATCAAATACAGCTAAGTGAAAGAACAAAACATGTTCAAAACAGGTCTTAGATTTGGCTTTTCGAAGTCATTAGCAAAATTTTGGAATATAGTTTCTGACCTCAACTTTCTGAGATTACTAAGGTGCCTTGTAAGCTTTTTCTGTTTCTGGAAGTTGACCTCAAAAAGCAAATCAATTTATATACATACAAATAATAAAAAATAAACATTTATTATTTAAATAACAACTTATATAGACAAATATAGGAGAAATGAGTTTAAATATTAAGACACATATAAGATTGTAACAATTGATAACAAGTTTAAGTGCCTTCACTGTCCAGAAGCCAATGGCTTCCCTTTGTGTACCAGCCACAGCCTCCTTCCATCTGGAAACCTTTGCGCTTTGTCTCCCAGAACTCTACATATGCCCAAACTAGATAAACACCCTGAGCCCGCTTATTCTTCCCACCTGTCTACCTTTGGCTATTCCCCTCCACTTAGACTTTCTTTGATGCATTCATTCAATGAGTATTTATATGCCTTCTGTTTACCAGATAAGGAGGTTACTATGGAAACTAAGATGGCCATGGTCCCTGTCCATTTGAAACTTGGTATCTTGTGTGGGAGGAAGACATTAAATATTAGAACATATAATCATGTAACTATAAGCTGTGTGTAGAGGAAATAGATATAAAAATATGAAGGTTAAATAAAAAGGGCAGGACCCAAATTGCCAAGATCTGAAAGGTATATAGGAGGTAACTTGGTAGAAAGTAAGGGAAGTGTGGAAGGTAGAGAGAACAGTGTTAAGGCTGTGAAGAGAGCCTGAGACACAGAAAATATGAAGTTAGCACAAAATGATGAAATAGTGAGGAAAGTAGAAGCCAGATTGTACCATGAGCTGGATCAGAAAAAGGCTTTGATAATTTTCTTACGGGTAATTGAAAACAACTGAAAGATGCCAGTAGAGGAATTACACAGTCATATTTATATTCCAAAAGATCATTCTGAGGCAACATATATGAATAAAAATTATTGTTATATAGCAACAATGATAAATGAAATTGAATATAATTATATACCATGACCAACTGGAGTTTGGTCTGAGGATTCAAGCCTGGGTCAATATTTGAAAATCAGTTGATGCAATCCATGATATTAATAGGTTAAAGGAGAAAAATCTCATAATCACATCAATCAGTGCAGGATAAGCACTTGACAAAATTCAACACTCATTTATGATTAAAACTATCAGCAAAATCAGAATAGAGGGAAACTTCCTTAAATGTTCATGAAAAAAAACCTTACAGCTAATATAAGACTTAGCAGTGAAAAACTGAATGCTTCCCCCTAAGGTTGAGAATAAGCAAAGATATGTACTTTCACAACTGCTATTTAACATAGAACTGGAAGTTCTATCCAGTGCAGTAAGAAAGAAAAAGAACTAAAAGGAATATAGGTTAGAAAGGAGGAAATATAAAACTGTCCCTATTGCAGATTATATGGTGTTCCACACAGAATTTCCAAGGAATGTACAAAATAACACCTACAACTATTGAGTTCAGTAGGGATACGAAATCAATGTACAAGAATCAGTTTTATTTGTATATACTAACAATCAACATGTGGAAACTGAAATTAAAAATATACTACTTACAATCACTAAAAGTGAAATACATAGGTGTAAATCTAGCAACATATATACAAGATTTATATGCTAAAAACTTCTAGATAGTGATGAAATAAATCAAAGATCTAAATAAATGGAGAGGTATTTTATGTTCATAACTTGGAAGACTTAGCATTATAAAGGTGTCAAGTCTCCCTAAATTAATAAACAGATTTAATACAATTCTTATCAAAATCCCAAGATTTTCTGTTGATAGAGACAAGATTCTAAAATATTCATGGAAAAGCAAAGGAATTAGAATAGCTAAAACAATTCTAAAGAGAAAAAGTAAAGTGGAAGGAACCGCTCTACCTAATTTCAGGACTTACTAGATAGCTATAATTATCAAAACTAGTCATATTAGTAGAGGATCAGTGGAATAGATTAGAGAACCCAGAAGTATGCTCTATACAAGTACACCAACTGACATTTGACAAAGCTGCAAAATAGTTCAATGGAGAAAAGACAAGTGTTTTTTGGTGTGTGTTTTTTTCCCTCTAACAAGTGGTATTGGAGCATTAGGATATCCACAGGCTAAGGAATGGTCCTTGACCTAAACTTCACACCTTATGTAATAATTAACTTAAAATGCATCATAAATATAAAGGTAAGTCATAACACTATAAAAGTTTTAGAAGATAATACAGGAGAAAATCTTTGATACCTAGGGCTTAGTGAAAAGTTCTTAGACATGATACTAAAAGAATGATTCGCAAAAGAAAAAAATTGATGAATTTAATTTCATCAAAATTAAAAACTTTTGCTCTGCAAAAAGCTCTGTTAGGAGGATGAAAAGATAAGCTATAGATTGGGAGAAAACATTCACAAACCACATACTTGAAAGGGATTGGCATCTACACTATATAAGGAATTCTCAAAGTGCAACTTCAAAAACAACGACCATAACAAACAATCCAATTAGAAAATGGGCAAAAAATGTAAAGAGACATCGCATTAAAGCTATAAGGATGGCGAATAAGCACATTAAAAATGTTCGACACCTCTAGCCATTAGGTAAATGCAAATGAAGGCCAAGATGAGATATCACTATATTCATTAAAACAACTAAAATAAAAAATTAGTGATGATACCATATGCTGGTGAGAATATGGAGAACATGGATCTCTTATATGTTGCTGGTGGGAATGTAAAATGTTACAGCCACTCTGGAAAATGTTTTGGTAGTTCCTTTTAAAACCAAACCTACATATGACCCAGCAGTTGCACTCCTGGGCTTTTTAGAGAAACAAAGACTTATATCCATCCACATTAACATCTGTACACAATTATTCATTGCAGTTTTATTTGTCATATTCAGAAACTGGAAATGATCAAAATGAATTATATGAATTCTTTCACTCATATCATGGATACTACTCAGCAATAAAAAGGAATGAACCATTGATAGGCACCAATTTACATGGGTCTCAAAGGCATTATATTGTGTGGAAAGAGCCAGTCTCAAGAAGTCACATACTCTAGGTAATTTTTATGTATGTAGTATTTTTTTTAAATTATAGACCTGGAAAACAGATTAAAGGTTGCACGGGTTAGAGATGGTGGGAACAGGCAGTGGAGAGTGACTATGAAGGGGTAGCATGAAGGAGATCTCTGTGGTGATGAAATAGTTTTGTATCTTGATTGTCATACTGGTAATAACATCAATCTATACGTGTGATAAAATGAGCAATTGGATATCTAGCTGTACATACACATTGTACCATTGTCAAATTCCTGATTTTGATATTGTTACCATAATTATATAAAATGTAACCACTGAAGAAACTTGGTACAGAATATATGAATCCTCTGTGTACTATCTTTGTAACTTCATGTTAATCTGTAATTATTTAAAAACAAAAAGTTTTTCCGAAAAGTTGCCACTCTGGATGTGGTATGGAAAAGAGACTGAAGAGAAGAAATGGTAGAATAGTGTGGGTGCAGAAGTGATGAGAGATCAATTAGGAAGTTTTCTGCAGTCGTTCTTGAAATTGCAGTCATTTATTCTAATGAGACTAGTAATGGTAGAAATGAAAAAAGATGAATTGATATGAAAGATTTTTAGGTAATAAGATGGAAAATATTTCCTTGATGTTGAATATGGGATGAAGGAGAGAAAATTGTCAGCAGAACTCCCAGGTTTCTGGATGGCACAACTGCAAGGATGATGATGCCACTCAATGACCTAGGCAACAGGGGAAATAAACAAGACAGGTGTGCAGGGATTTGGGTGTGGAAAGTGAATTAGTTTTAGACATGTTGAATTTTGGTTACTTTTGAGATAGCCAAGTCGAGCTGTTGAGTTGACAGTCAGGAACTCAGAGTTACGCGGAAGCCCAGAACATGCAAATAATATTTAAAGCCATTGGATGAGATTGCTTAGGGAAAGAGCAACAGGTGGAAGAATTGAGATCCTAGGACCTAGTCTTAAGAAATTCCAACATTTAATAGGCTGGGTAGAGACGGACAAGTAGTAGACAAAGGATATTGAGGGGTAGTTGCCAGAGAAATAAGAGAAAAGCTGAAAGAGGTTAATATCAGGGAAGTTGAAAACAGAAAATATTTCAAGGAGAGAGTGATTCACAGTACTCAAAAGAGAAAAATACCTCTCATTTAGCAGTGCCAAGTTTTTGAGTGCAATGGTAGTTGTGGCAATTGGTTTGAGTCTGTGTTCTTTGAATAAATATTCTTTAATTATAGGTTTTTAAAATTAGAAGAGACATGTAGAATGACCTAGCTCAGCTACTTCCTTTTACCAGTTAGAAAACTGAGGTCTGGGAGGATAAGAGAAGTTACTCCTCCCAATGGTGTGTTGGATTTAGGCTGAAATCACTGGGATCCCTTTCATCTTCAGCAGGTCAGTAAGCTCGTTTGAACCTAGGTTTCTTCATGTACAACATAGATCATAATAATTGTTTTAAAGAGGGGGTTCTTTGGGATAATTTGCTTTTTGGTTGATGCTACTTTGAAAAAAAAAAGATTTTATTTATCTGGTCAACAGCTTGCTTCTCTGTCTGAAGCATGCAGGCCTTACAGGTAAAACAGGTCAAACAACTTGATTACAGTACAGCAGTTTGAGTTGTGGCACCAATGCTGTATTTGAAATATAAGCATGTGACTAGTCTTTAGGCGTCTGTTTTAAAAGTAATCATTAATTAGTGGCTTACTTGTATTTGGGCAGAGCAGCCCTGATCCCCAGCCGATTTAGCTAATACTTAGACCTGTATACAATGGGCTGCATAAGAGATAAGGCTCTGCGCCCCACAGGCAGAGCGGGTGCCTGTTTTGTGCTACTAATGTTGCATCTGCTGAGATCAGTGGTGATGGTTCTATTCTTCTACTGTTTAAAGAACTTTGTTTTCTTGAGGAGACATGGAATCAGAAGGATCAATTCTGGTATTCCGCTTATTTCATTTTTGTGCTCTGAATCAACCCTGCCTGAAATTTTAAATCTTTATAGTTTTCTTTGTATAGAAATTGTCTCCCTCTCATTTTAAATATTTATCTATTTGTGGTTTTTGTTTGTCTATTAACTTACTTTAGGGATGTTTTAAACATTTTATCATGAAATAATTTGGTTTAATAATCAAGTTGTAAAAATAGTCCTAAAGTTTTCATATACCCTTCTTCTAGCTTTCACAAATGTAACCATCATGCAATGTTCAAAACAAAGAAAGTGAAAACAATACACACAATACCTTTAATTAGTTGGCAGACCTTATTCAACCTTTGCCAGTTGTCACACTAATGTTCTTCCTGTGTCCTAGGCTCCAAGCCAGCATCTCACAATTGCATTTAGTTGTCCTGTTTCCAATCTAGGTCAGTTCCTTGGTGCCTTTTTGTCTTTTATGCCCTTGACACTTTTGAGACTTCTCTCTAATTTGTTTTTTTTTTGATGTTTCCTCATGGTTAAATTCAATTTTACATGCTTCTCCCTTCTAAGCACTGGGTCTGGGAATTTTGGGGAGCTGGAATTTGTATACTACTGATTCATCATATGCCTGTGTTCTTCATGAAAGGTACATTCATTTAGAGGAAAAAGAGTCTGCTTTGGCTCCATCTCTGGAGTTATAAAATTAGTCCTTAATGCAACTGACATAACACTATGGTTCCCCTCTGGATTTTCATGAAATATTTTTTAAGGCATGTGAACTTAAATTGTTACATTTTTTAATGTGCTATTTAAAATAGTTAAGTATCTGGGGGTGTCAGTTCTAAATCTTCGTTATTAGGAATCATTAATTCACAAGGAACATAGCTAAGTCATCAAAAACTAATGCTTACACCAATTACTGAATCAACCAAAATTCTTCAAGACTGGAGTCACCCATAAATAACTTCAAGGCATAATAGCTCCCTAGGCCAGATGAACCAGTAACCAATCATGGGAATAGTAGGACTGACTCTTCAAGAGATTTACAGCCTGGTTACCATTACTAATGTCTCCAAAATGAATAGAAAACAATAATTTGGAAGTTCTTTCAAGCTTTTGATTCAAATGCCATGTGAAAACTATAACTGGGCCAGGAATCAGAAGCCCAGTTCTAGTTTCCCAATCTATTCCTGTGTCTCTTTAGTCAAGGAACTTCATCTCACTCATTCATTCATTCATCTTTTAAAACTATGGTGTGTCTTTGTGTTCAACTCTATGTCAGGCACTTGATATCCTATGTTGGAATCAAAATATTTAAGGGATTGATTGACCAAAAGGGATAAGGAATAGTGTTGTAGGTGGGGGGAACAGTCTGAACAAGAGCCTTTGGCAGAAGAGAGTGAGAGGTCTGAAAAAAAGTTCACTGTAGCTGAATAGCAGGAAAAGTGGCAAACATGATTGAAGCTGACACTGTAGGAATAGGAAAAGGAGAGATGTTGGGGAATACTGCAGGTATTTTCAGGAGTTTTGTCTCATCTTAATAGCAGGGCAAAGTCACTGATAAGTCTGAAGCACCTATGATATAATCAGATTTGGATTTTGAAAGATCACTCTACCTATAATGAAAAGAATAGTTTGGAAGTAGGCATATTAGCTACATGGTAGTTCAGATAAGAGATGATGACAGTTTGAATTAGAGTGGTAATGTAGAGACATAGGAAGTAATGAAGAGAGGCAGTAGTGTTTCTGTGGGGTCTGGTTCAAGCTGCCAGTTTTCAACCACTTAGGTTTATAACCTTGAAAACTTATTTTACCTCTCTGTGCCTCAGTTTTCTGATCTGTAAAATGAATTATAGTAATGGTTCCTACATCAAAGATGGTTGAGAGGATTGAATTAAGTTACTAGAAATAAAATAATTAGAAAAGTACCTGATACACATAATAAATATATTACACACATGTGTATGCATACCTATATACATACATATACACATATATAAACTTACATATATGTATATTCATGTATAATATACAAACTTACATTAAGACTATTAATAAGATATTTAAGTGAAAAAACTGACAGGACTAGGAGAAAGAGTAAATAGGATAAGAGAGAGTTTGATGTGTATCTGTTAGAATTTCTATTTGCAAATAATAAATATTTAACTCTGCCTTAGTTAAGTTGAAAGAAATTGACAAGAGTATTGGCAGGCAGAAGTTCTACTTCCAACAAAAATGGAGTTTAGGGACCAGATTTCCCCTCCTGCTTGAAACAATTAAGAACTTAGACAAAATATATGAAGCAGTAGATTTCAAGAATTAAGCAATGAAGGACAATTATTCTTAAAAGATGATAAAAGGAAAGCATGAGACAAGGCTTACAAATGGTCCAGCTCGCTATCTTGAGAGAGTTTCCAGGCTGTTCAATTAATGCAAAAACAAACAAACAAACAAACAAAAAACAGAAAAAGAGGAACTATGTAACAAAGAACAGAAAACAAATAGCAAGATGATAGCTTTAAACCTAATCCTAGCAGTTATCACATGAACTGTCTAAATACATCAATTTAAAAACAGAAATTGTCCAATTATATGATGCCTACAAGAAATCTCCATTAAATATAATAAAATAGATTAAAAATAAAAGTATGCGAAGAGAGATATACCATGCTAATACTAATTCACTAATTAAAAGAAAGCTGGAGTGACAATGTTAGACAAAACAGATTTCGAAACAAAGACTATTACAAGGGATAAAAAGTCATTTTATAATGAAAAGGATGTCAATTTATCAAGAGAGCATAATAATTCTAAACTTTTATGCACATAACAAAATTTGAAAATACATAGCAAAGAGAAATAGACAAATTTGTATTTTTAGTTGCAGATTTCAATATCTATCTCTCAATATTTGATGGAACAGGAAGACAAATAATCAGTAAGAATGTAGAAAGGCAGAAAACCACTATCAACCCACTTGATAATTAACATCAATAGAACACATATACAACAATAGCATAATAGACATTCTTTTTAAATGCACATAGAATAAATATTAAGGTAGACAATATTCTGGGTTATAAAACAAGTGCTAATAAATTTTAAAGGATTCAAGTCATGCAAAGTATGTTATTTGACCTCAACATAGTTAAATTAGGAATCAACAGAAAAATGATCTGAAAAGTGTCCAAATATTTGGAAATAAAATAGTACTTCTAAGTGACTCATGAGCCAAATTAAAAAGTCAAAAGGGAAATTAGAAAGTGTGTTAAACTGTATGCAAATGAGGTTATAATGTACCAAAATTTGTAGGATGCTACTAAAATAGTAATTGAAGGGAAATTTATAGTACTAAATACCTATATCAGCAAAGATAAAAGGTCTTTTCTTACTTTAAAGCTACAGCAATAAAAATTGGCCTAGCAATAGATAGAATGTCAGTGGAACAAAATAGAGTCCAGAAATGGACCTACACATATTTAGACACTTGATTTTCAATAAAGGTACAAAGAAGAATGTACTTTCAGTGAATGGTACTAGAACCATCAAACACCCACGTATGTGCACACATGTGCACACACAGACACACACACATGCACTTCAAACATATTTCATACCATAGACAAAGATGAAATCAAAAAGGATCATAGAGCTAGATGTAAAACCTAAGATTATAAAATTTTTAGAAGAGAATATAGGAGAAAATCTTTGTGACCTTGAGTTAGGTAAAGATTTCTTGGATGTGGTACTAAAGCAATTCATAACAGAAAAAAAAAAAGTAAAGTGGACTTCATCAAAATAAAAAACTGCCTTTTAAAAGACATTCTTACGAGATTAAAATGGCTAGTCACAGGCTGGGAAAAAATGTGAAAATATCTGTATTCTGAATATGTAAAATGCTCTCAAACTCAGTAATAAGAAAGTTAATAGCCCAATTAAAAATTGGCAAAAGATTTGAATAGATACTTTTAGCAAAGAATATATGCAGATGGCAAATAAGCACATGAAGAGATACTCAACATCATCAGTTATGAGGACAATTCAAATTAAATCATAATGAGATATTACTTTATACCTGTTAGAAAGGATAAATTTAAAAAAAAAAACTTACCAAATGTTGTCAAAACTGTAAAGAAACTGGAATTCTCATATTGTTGGTAGGAATGTAAAGTGGGTACAATCACTTTGGGAAATTCTTGGCAGTTTCTTAAGCTAAATTTACCATATTATTCAGCCATTCCACCCTAGGTATTTGCCTAGAAGAAATGAAAGCATATGTCTATACAAAGACTTACACACAAATCTTCATAACAGCTTTATTTGTAATAGCCCAAACCTGTAAACAACCCAAATGCCCATCAGTAGATAAATAAATTGTGTCTATCTATACAATGAAGTTCTACCTAGCAACAAAAAGGAATTAACTATTGATACTTCCAACAAGATCAATCTTAAAATAATTGTGCTGGGTGAAAAAAAAAAACACACACATAAAATGTATATGTTGTATGAATCTATTTATATAAAATTTCTGGGAAATGCAAACTAATCTACAATGACAGAAACAGATCAATTGTTGCCTGGGGAGAGAGGGAGTGGGAATTCGTGGGAAAAGATTACAAAGGAGCATTAAAAACTCTTGGAAGTGAGAGATATGATCACTGACGTGATTGTGGTAATAGTTTTGCATGTGTAGATGTAAAAATTATCAAATTATGCACTTTAAATATTTGTAGTTTATTGAATGTTAGTTATACTTTAATAAATTTTTAAAAAGGGAGATGAGTATCAATGGCTCAGATTATCTCCTAGAAGGCTACTACATCTGGAGGCTACACAACAAGGAATTGTGCCCCAAACTGTCTTGAAAAGGTGTCTGGCAAGCACTCCACTGCTGATCACTAGATGTTGGGTCTCATGCTGCCAGTACCAGGGTAGTTTTACTAGAGATGCTTCTGCTTGAATTGCTGTCATTGCTGCCTCCTGAAACTAGTTGTAGTTGTCCCTTCTTTTCTTTAGGATGGATTTTGCTCTTTTTTTCTTCTAACTTCTGCTTTTAAGTCTGGGGCTAGGGCTGTTTCATAGGTGGGTCCTGGACCATCTGCCTATGTTGCAGCTGAAAGAGATATTGGGAATGTATATGCCTGTCTTATAAGATTCAGAATTCTCTGAATGCAGCAAGGGTAGTCAGGCATCCAAGAAAAGAATAACCAAATCAGAGGTTAAGGATGCCCTTAACCTTACCTTGATATCCTGATTTCCTTAGCTAAAAAAAGAGATACTTCTTAAGATTTCTGTGTCAATCAAATGAGATCAAAGTGGAAATACTTCGTAATTTTCATAAATGAAAAAATGTTGTTTTTAAAACCTATACAATTTTGGAACTGAACATGTTTTTTGGCCAACTAGAGCCTTAATGGAATAAGCAAGAGTTGAACAGCTGAAGAAGGCCCAGTGAACAAATAGCATGAGATTCTGGGAGACAAAGGTCTGGATACCAGATTGTGAAGCAACCAGCAGAGGGCCCAAAAGAGGGGAAAGGACAGGGAAGACTAACTGCCTGAAGGACATTCTTTCTATATCTATTTTTGTATCTTTAAAATGCAATAATGATGGACATCTTAGCAAAAGCATTAAGGTTAATACATTTATACATTTGAACTCTTATATGTGACTATTACAAATAAGTTGAATAAGAATACTCTTATGGTTGTCATAATATATTTTCATATCAATGTGTTTACATCTGCATAACACATATTACTAATTCAAACCTGGGAAAATGCTATAAGTTCCATTCTAATTTGTTCTACATCATCCTACTGCATTTTGTATCTTCATCCTTAAAAAAAAACAAAACACAAAATTTGATGATATCAATTGAAATAATTAGATACTTTAATTCCACACATAACTCCTATGACCCAGCCTTGCTTTAAGTTTATACTAAAGTGGTCATCATTGAAAATAAAAGCATATGTTTTAAGATAAAGATCTTACAACTACATTTAAAAGGTTATATATCCAACAGCACCTGCAATATAATTATAACATAATATTAATTAATTCAGGTAATTATTTGCTATTTTTTAAAAAAATAATTTATTTCAGAACAGTTTTAGAATTATAGAAAAAATGTGTAGATAAAACAGTGTTCATACATATTCTATACCCAATTTATCCAATTGTTAACATATTAGTATGGTATAAGTATAGTATTGATATGTGAAAAATTAGTAAATCAGTATTGATACATTATTATTAACTACAATCCATACTTTATTTAGATTTCTTTAGTTTTTACACAATCCCTTTTTTTGTTTCAGGATCTCATCCAGGATACTACATTGCATTTAGTCATCATGTATCCTTAGCTGTGACAGTTTCTCAGATTTTTCTTGTTTTTGATGACTTTGACAGTTTTAAGTTTTTCTGGTCAGGTATTTTGTAGATGGTACCTTATTTGGGATTTGTCTGATTTTTTTTTTCATGATTAGACTGGGCTTAGCTGTTTGTGGGAGGAAAATCACAGAGATAAAGTGTCATTCTAATCCCATGCTATCAACATGACTTATCATAGCTGATGTTGACCTTGGTCAACTGAGCTGTAGCCACTCTGCAATTTATTTTTTCATTTAGCCTCAATATTTTATTATGAGAATTTGAAAACTTATAGCAAATTTAAAGTTTAAATTTTTATAATAATATTTAATATATACCCCAACATAGATTCTACAGTTGGTCTTTTACTACTCTCACTTTATCGCATACCTGTCTTCTATCCATTATGCCATTTGTCACATCAATCCATATTTTCTTTTTTTGGTTTTTTTTTTTTGGATTTTATCATTTACTTTAGATTCTACAAATTTCCCCCCACCCCTCACCCCCTAAAAAATATAAGGAAATAGAACTGGACTTGCTGCAATAAAACAAGGGAAGAGAATCATGCTGGATTTTAAAATCCAAGTTTTACAGATGTGGTGGAAGGAACACATTTAAGGATACAGTGGAGGGTAAAAATTAGCCTGCAATTTAGGAACGGGTGGGAGTCCTTTAGCATTATGAAGTGTGTCAGAAATATCACTGCAACACTAAAGATTGCCAAATAATTGCACAGAAAAAAGTTAAGGGAAACCATGGCCCAAGTCACGCATGACTTCAGGGCATTTGAAGAGAATGGAAGAGCATTTGCCAATTTTGGATGTCAAGAGCATGTCTCTGAAGGGATTATGTCAGAAAGACCTGAAATTGTGTCCCCAGTTCCAGGAACCCATCTCCAGCACTAAACAGGGGATGCTGGGATGCTACATTTTAATTAATTGTCCTTAATGCAAAAACAAGGCAATGAATATCCCTTTACAACCTTGTCTGCAAGTGTGAGAGTTTCCTTAGGAGAATGACCTTTGTGTTAATTTGCTAAGACTGCCTTAAATCTAACTATGAGCAGTGAACACTCAATACAATATACTTATGATATACTATTGAATTGTGCATTTGAAACTTACTGGATTGTGTTGATCAGTGTCATCCCAATAATTTTACAGAGGTTCCTTTAAAATTTCCTGTAATCCTGGCTTGTTGATGAATTTCTTAAGTTTTTCCCTATCTGGGACGCTCTTTATCTTACCTTCTATTTTAATCAAAAGTCTTGCTGGGTAAAGTAGTCATAGTTTTATATTATTGTTTTTCATAATTTTGAATATTTCTTGTCAGTCCCTTCTGAACTGCAGAGTTTCTGTTGAAAAATCAGCAGACATTTTTATGGGGGTACCCTTATAAGTAACTAGTATATTTTCTCTTGCTCTTCTTTTTATTTTTTTAGCATTTTATTTATTTTTTCCCCTTCACCCCTCCTCCTCCCCTCTGTTAGCCACTAGTCCATTGTCCGTGTCCATGAGTCACTGTTTGTTTGACCTGTTCATTTGTTGCTTTTCAGTTTATATTTCACATATATATGATGCCATGTGATTTTCAACCTTCTCTGTCTAGCTTATTTTGCTTAGTATAATTATCTTGAGGCCAATTCATGTTGTTGCAAATGACAGTATTTCAGCTCTTCTTATGACTGAGTAGTATTCCATTGTATATATGTACCACAGCTTCTTTAGCCAGTCATCTATTTTAGGACACTTTGGTTGCTTCCATGTTCTGGCCACTGTGAATAATGCTACTGTTAACATCAGTGTGCAGTTGTCTTTTCAGATATGAGTTTTTAACTCTGGAGTAAATACTCAGTAGTGGAATTGCTGGATCATATGATAGATCAATTCTTAGTTTTTTGAGGAACCTCCATAATATTTTCCATAGTAGTTGTACTAATTCGCAGTCCTACCAGCAGTGTATGAGGGCTCCTATTTCTCCATATCCTCTCCAATATTTGTTATTACTTGTCCTGTTGATTATAGCCATTCTAACACATGTGAGATGGTATTTCATTGTGGTTTTGATTTGCATTTCCCTAACAGTGACGTTGAGCATCTTTTCATATACTTGTTGGCCATTCGTATGTCCTCTAAGGAGAAGTGTCTGTTCAGGTCCTCTGCCCATTTTTTGATTGGATTGTTTGTTTTTTGTTATTATTGAGTCGCATGACTTCTTTGTATATTTTGGATATTAGGCCCTTATCGGAGGCATTGCTTGCAAATATATTTTCCCATTCAGATGGTTGTCTCTTTACCTTGTTGACCGTTTCTTTTGCTGAACAGCTTTTTAGTTTGATGTAGTGTCATTCATTTATTTTAGCTTTTACTTCCCTTGCTTTTGAGGTAAATTCATAAAATCCTCTTTAAGTCCAAGGTCCTTGAGTTTCATTCCTATGTTTTCTTCTACGCATTTTATTGTTTTAGGTCTTATATTCAGGTCCTTAATCTATTTCGAGTTAATTTTGATGTGTGATGATAGACAACAGTCTAGTTTCATTCTTTTACAGGTGGCTTTCCAGTTTCCCCAGCACCATTTATTGAAGAAGCTTTCCTTTCTCCACTGAATGTTTTTGGCTTTTTTGTCAAAAATTATTTGCCCATATAAATATGAGTTTACTTCTGGACTCTCGATTCTGTTCCACTGGTCCGTGTGTCTGTTTTGCTGCCGATACCATGCTGTTTTGATTACTGTCGCTTTGTAGTATAATTTGAAGTTGGCCAGAGTGATGTCTCCAGCTTTGTTCTTTTTTCTCAGGATGGCTTTGGCAGTTTGAGGTCTTTTGTGCTTCCATACAAATCTGATGATTTTTTTCGTTCTATTTCATTAAAAAATGCCAATGGGATTTTGATGGAGATTGCATTAAATCTATATAATGCTTTAGGTAATATAGTCATTTTAACTATGCCGGTTCTTCCAATCCAAGAACATGGAATATCTTTCCATTTCTTTGTATCTTCTTCAATTTCTTTTAATAGGGTCTTATAGTTTTCATTATGTAGGTCCTTCACATGTTTCAGTAGATTTATTCCTAGGTATTTTTTCTTTTTGTTGCAATTGCAAAAGGAATTATTTTTTCCATTTCTTTTTCTGACATTTCATTATTAGAGTAAAGGAACACTATGGATTTTTGAACATTGATTTTTATATCCAGAAACTTTACTGTATTTGCTTATTGTTTCTAGTAGTGTTCATGTGGAGTCTTTAGGGTTTTCTATATAGAGAATCATGTTATCTGCAAATAGTGACAGTTTAACTTGTTTCCTATTTGGATGACTTTTATAACTTTCTCTTGCCTGATTGCACTAGCTAGGACCTCCAATATTCCCTCCTGATCTTAGAGGGAAGGTTTTTCCTTTTCACCATTAAATATAATGTTGGCCGAGGATCTGTCATACATGGCCTTTGTTATGTTAAAGTACTTTCCTTCTATACTGATTTTGTTAAATGTTTTGATCATAAATGAGTGCTATATCTTGTCAAAAGCTTTTTCTGCATCTAGTGATATGATCATATGATTCTTATTTTTATTTTGTTTATATCGTGTCTCTCATTAATCGATTAGTGTATGTTGAACTATCTCTGCGCCTCTGGGATGAAGCCCATTTGATCATGGTGTATAATCTTCTTCATATGTTGCTATATTCATTTCACTAGTATATTATTTAGGTTTTTTGCATCTGTGTTCATGAGAGATATTGATCTTTTTTTGTGTTATCTTTACCAAGTTTTGGTCAAGGTAATATTGGCTTCATAAAATGAGTTGGGAAGTATTGCCTCCTCTTCCATTTTTTGGAAGAGTTTGAGGAGAATAGATATTAAATCTTCTTTGAATGCTTGGTAGAATTCACTGGTGAAGCCATCTGGTCCCAGACTTTTACTTTTTGATAGCTTTTTAATGACTATTTCAATTTCCATACTGCTGATCAGTCTATTTAGATTTTCCAGTTCTTGATTCAGTCTAGGAAGGTTGTATTTTTCTAAGTACAGATCCATTTTTTCTAGGTTATTAAATTTGGTGTTATATACTTTTTCATACTATTCTTGTATTATCCTTTATATTTCTGCAGTGTCTGTCATAATTTCCCCTCTTTCATTCCTGATTTTGTATATATGTGTCTTTTCTCTTTTTTCTTTAGTTAGTCTAGCCGGGGTTTGTCAATTTTATTAACTTTCTCAAAGAACCAGAGCTTTGTTGCATTTATTTTTCCGTTTATTTTTTGTTTTCAATTTCATTTATTTCTGCTCTAATTTTGATGATTTGTTTCCTTCTGCTGACTTTAGTCTGCATTTGTTCTTTCTTTTCTAGTTTTTTTTTTTTTTTTTCACAATGAAGCGATAGGTTGTTTATTTGGGCTCATTTTTGTTTTGGTAGGTAGGCCTATAATGATATGAACTTTCCTCTTATGACCGCTTTTGCTGTGTCCCCAAAGTTTTGATATGTTATACTATCATTATCATTCATTTCTATGTATTTTTTAATCTCTCTTATTATTTCTTCTCTGACCCAGTTATTCTTCAGTAGCATGTTGTTTAATCTCCATGTATTTGTGGTTCTTCCTGCTTTCTTTTTGCAGTTAATCTTTAGTTTCAAAGCATTATGATCAGAGTATGATTGGTATGATTTCAACCCTCTTATATTTGTTGAGGCTATCTCTGTGTCCCAGTATGAGGTCAATCCTTGAGAATGTTCCATGTCCACTAGAGAAGAATGTATAAGCAGCTGTTTTGGGATGGAAGGCTCTATATGTGTCAATTATGTCCAGTTGGTCTAATGTGTCATTTAAGGATGTCATTTCCTTATTGATTTTCTGTTTGGATTATCTGTCCATATCTGGCAGTGGGGTATGTAGGTCCCCTACTAAGAAAGTGTTTTGGTCCTTTTCTCCCTTTAGTTCTGTTGGCAATTGCTTTATATATTTTGAGGCTTTCTGATTGGTAACATAGATATTAATAAGTGTTATGTCTTCTTGGTGCATGATTCCCTTTATCATTATGAAGTGTCCTTCAGTATCTTTCTATACATTTTTTACTTTGAAGTCTGTGTTGTCCAATATTAATACCTCTACTCCTGCTTCCTCTGAATGCCATTTGTTTGAAATATCATTTTCACTTTGAGTCTATATTTGTCTTTGGAGCTGAAATGTGTCTCCTGGAGGCAGTGTATGGTTGGATTTTGTTTTTTGATCCATTGTGCAACTCCGTGCCTTCTTATTGATGAGTTCAATCCATTTACATTTAGGGTGATTATTGAAATATGAGGTCTTCTTATAGCCATTTTATTTTTGCTTTTTGGTAGCTCAGTGTTTCCATAGCTTCCAAGTCCTTATGTTTCTGTTTTCTTTATTTTGGTTGGCATTTGTGGGTTTTTCCTCTGATTCTCCTAGTTTTATGTTATATACTTCAGTTCTGAATCTTTGGCATGTGGTTACCATTACGAATATGTAAAGGATAGTTATATATATATATATATATATATATATATATATATATAGTCATCCCTTTTCTTCTGCACATGCCTTATCTCCATTCCCTTTTGCGAATTTGGATCTTTGAATTCCCCCTTTTCAGTCATTGTTGTCTCAATTTGTCCCTATGTATGCTGAACATTCATTACTCTCTTGCTATAGCAAATCTCTTCTTATTTTAAGCTTATAATGCCCTGTTCCTAGTAAGGGTTGCATTCCTCTTCTTTTATCAGTCTGCTAGTCATCTTACTCCTAATTATGTTTTTGTGTCCTCATTTTGGTTTAGGTGAGCTGACCCCTTTCAGTATTTGCCATAGTGCAGGCCTTGTAGTGGAGAATTCCCTCAATTTTTGTATGTCTGGAAAGGTCTTAATTTCTCCTTCATATCTAAAGGAGAGCTTAGCTGGATACATTATTTTGGGCTGGTATTTCCTCTTAATAGTTTGAGTATTCAATTCCACTCTTTTCTGGCTTGTAAGGTTTGTGCTGAGAAGTCTGATGATAATCTAATAGATTTTCCTTTATAGGTTACCATTTTCTTTTCTCTAGCTGCCCTGAGAATTCTCTTTGTTGTTGATTTTTGGTAATTTTAATACAATGTGTGTTGGTGAAGGCCTTTTTGGTTGAGATAATTTGGTGTTCTATTGACTTCTTGAATTCCAAACTCCAACTCATTCCTTAGATTTGAGAAATTTTCATCAACTATTTGTCTGAAAATGCTTTCTAATCCCTGTTCCTTTTCCTCCCCTTCAAGAATTCTCATTATTCTTATGCTTCCTCTCCTGGTGGTATTAGTTAGTTTTTGAATTTCTCTTTCATTATTTTTCATTCTTCAATTTTTCTCTTCTTCCTCCTGATATATTTCTAGATTTCAGTCTTCGATATCACTGATCCTTTCCTGCATTTGGTCTACTCTATTTCCCAAGTTTGTTATTTGATTTTTCAACTCTTGCAGTATGTTGTTTATCTCCAGAAGGTCTATTTGGTTCTTTTTGAGTATTTCAATCTCCTTGCTAAAGAATTCATTCTGCTCATCTAGTTTTTTTCAATTTCTGAAATTGTTGATATGACTCATTTCGAATTTCACTGAGTTTTTTCAGAAGTACCATCATCAATTCTCTGTCATTTAAGTCGCATATTTCTATGTTTGTAAGTTTATTATCTGGAGATTTTTCTCTCTTTTTTTCCTGAGATGTCTTGTCACCTTGGTTGTTCATGGTGTTTAATGAAGTATTTCTCTGCCTGGGTATTAATGGAAGTGTGTTCTGCTTTTTTTCCCCCAGAAAGAAGATTTATTATATAATGGTCCCTAGCCTGTTGCAAAGAAGGTGTTTTTCTTTTGGTTTCCAGTAGGTGGCATCTAAGCCTCTTAGATCTCTGCTTTATATAGTCCTAATAATATCTTTTCTTCTCTTATAGATGTTTAATCTCACTCGCTACCCTCATTCTCAGTCCCTGTCAGTGTTAGCTACAGTTTCAGTAGCATTTGCTCAGATTCCCCTGGAGCTCTGTGGTGATCGGTCTCAGAGAGTATGGGGAGAGGGGTCCTCTGAGTTGAGGGATGGAGGCTGTGGCTCAGCCTCAGTTTTGCAAATGCGGCTTTTCTGCTGTCCTCGTTTCTCTGCCTTCTGCTCTGATGACTGGGCACTGCCACCAGCCACATGGAGCTCACAGTGCTCCCAGGCAGGACTGTTCAGGGAAGTTGCCACTCATTCTCCCCTCCCCCTTCTCCTTCAGGAAGCTTCGGCTGAGAGAGGCAGCTTCTTTATTTCTCCTAGTCCACCACCCAACATCCGGAGTTCTGTCCTGTGGCAGCTCTTATGCACAGATCCCACACTCAGACTTGCTGGTGTGCAGTTTCGGTGTTTTTTGTTCAGTTTTAGATATTCAGCTTATTGTTGTTTCAAGGGGAGAGATCCAAGGATGTCTCTCACTACACCATATTTAATACAATCTATCTTCTGCTCCTCTAAGATTCCCTCTTTGTCTTTGAACTTTGGCATTTTAATTATGATGTGTCTTGGTATAGGTCTCTTTGAATTCCTCTTGTTTGGGACTCTGTGCTTCCTGAACTTGTATGTCTAATTTCTTTGCCAGGTTAGGGAAGTTATGTCATTATTTCTTCAAATAGATTCTCATTACCTTGCTCTCTCTCTTCTCCTTCAGATATTCCTATGGGGCAGATATTGTTACATTTCATGTTGTTACAATAGACTTAGACTATCCTCATTTAAAAAAATTCTTTTTTCTTTTTGCTGTTCCGATTGAGTGTTTTCTGCTACCTTGTCCTTCAGTTTGTGGATTAGATCTTCTGCTTCGTCCAATCTACTGTTGAATCCTTCTAGTATATTCTTTATTTCAGTCACTGTATTCTTCATTTCTATCTTTTTTTCTGGTTTCTATATCCTTTTTTTATGGTTACTATATCTCTGTTTAGGTTCTCATTGAGCTCATCCATTCTCCCTCAAAGTTAATTGAGCGTCCTTATAACCGTTATTTTGAAAAATATGGAACACTTCACAAATTTGCGTGTCATCCTTGCACAGGGGCCATATTAATCTTCTCTGTATCATTCCAGTTTTAGTATATGAATTTTAGTACATGTTGCCAAACCAAGCACCCCAATAATTTTTAATAATAAAAAAAAAGAAAAAAAAAAGTACCACAGGCTGGGTTGCTTAAACAACAGAAATTTATTTCTTACAATTCAGAAGGCTGGAAGTCTGAGATCAAGGTGTTAGTAGAGATGGTTTCTTTTGAGGATTATGAGGGAGAATGTTTCAGACCTCTTTCCTTGGCTTGTAGATGGTCATCTTCTCCCTATACTGTTTCAATTGTCTTTTTTCTGTCTGTCTCTGTGTTCAAGTTTCCCTTTTTATAAGAGCACCAGCTATATTGGATGAAGACTCACCTTAAAGCTCATTTTAACTTGATTACCTCTGTAAAGGCTCTACACCAAATAAAGTCACATTCTGCGGTACTGGGGTTAGGACTTCAACATATGAATTTTGGATGAACACAATTTAACCTATACTTTGTCAAACTTATATTTTGTATAATCCTTAAAAGAATTTGAAAAAAACTGTGTCATACAGTTTAACATTGATGTTTAACAATTTAAATCATAGGTTAAAACAGTTCTAAAAGATAAAATTTCTGGTATTTTATAAATACTGACACTTTAAAATAAAATGATTATTCTTTTAAGTGTATTCAAAGGAATCTAAGTACCATTACTATGTGATTCAATAATCATAATCTATTAGAAAAATGCATGCATAATTTCCTATGGAAATTTTATATCTTTCTTTTTTCTTCTTTCCACTCAAATTCACCCACAGAATTTTATCTTCATGCGATATATTTATGTCAGAAAGTCCCTTTTTTTGACCACTCTATTAAACTTTTTTTTGACAAATTGTGAATGAAAATTAAAATTTTAAAATATGCTTCTTTCCTGAGATCATAAGGATGTGTTTAAACTTTCTTCTAGATTGAGTTGTTGTAATTGTTATTGTTATACAATTCATCAAGACAAAAAAATTATAAAGTAATTTTTATTTTGTTATTTAACATAGAAATAAAATTTCATTGAAAATGTTTCTCTTGAAATGATAAAGACAGTACTTCTCCATCCAATCATTTCATGTTATCTATTGATGAATGGATTAAAGCTAGAATAGTACAAGTCTCTGCACTGATTTTATTCCTGTCCCTCACCTTTTTTTTATATAGAAATAATGGCTGAGAAAACTTATTTATGGTGCTAAATAAATGAGAATAAAAAGCATTTGTTATAATAATTTTATTCAGTTTTTAAATTGCATCTAAATTATATGCCAACCATCATGTAATGATTTATCATTAAAAATTATTTTTAATGTTCTCTCTATTAAAAATTCTATTAAATTCTTTAAATTGGTAAAAGTTGAAAACCACCTGACATGGAAAACATCTGTTAGTCAATTATGAGAGTCACAGTCTCAAGTTCTGGAAGGTATACCTAGACTTATGGAATAATTCTTAGTTATACCCATTGCTCTTTCACTTAAGCACCTTATGTAGATCAGACTGGTTTCTTAGTTTGGATTCTCCCAAAAACAAACTCTAAAATGAGGTAGGTCTTGGGTTCGGGAAGTTTATTTGAGAGTTGAACCTAGAAACCGTATTCCAATGGGGACTTTCCAAGTATCATGTAGAATGCACCTCAGAATTGTCTCACCAAAGGACGAGGAAGTTGGAAATTTATGTACTTTCATTACCTGTCTCTGTACATAACTGAGTACCAGAGAGAGCCCTACTTAGAGAAGCAGAAAGACTTGGGCCCTAAAGACTGGAAGGTGCTGTGAACTCAGAGATGGGCCATTTAGAATTTGCAGTGTGACATCAATAGTGTCTGTGATAGCTAAAAAATAGAAATATTGTTAATTTTATTACTGATAAACATTTATTTTATGTTTTAAAATATATTTTTATCAAAACCTTGAAGCTGCAGATTTATCTCATTTAATTTATAAGGATATCCTCTCTGTATTAACAAAAACCAATATCATTTGTTAAACCTATTAGCAAAATAGGACTTATTTTCTGACACAAAGTATTTAACTTCATTTTTAATTCAAATAAATAGTAACAGGTAAATAGTCATCAAAAATCTCATTAAATATTCCTCGAATTTAATTCAAATGTAATATCGAGTAAATATTAAATACTAGTAAAACTACTAAGAAATAAATTTCATAATGCATATTGTAAAGAGATTTAAATAATGTAGATATAATTAATTTATTTACTTTATAATGAATTATGCAAACAAGAAAATGAATTGAGATATTGTTGCTCGTTATTTATAATTATCTAGTGTACTATCTAGCAGAAATAGCAAATTATTTTTGAAGTGAGATGTGTGATAAAAATCATGGTATTTCTTTGGCTCATGTGGTTGTGTGCATATATTGATTGTTGGTTTTCTGCTATGGGAAATAATAAATTAGAATGAAGTATAAATTTCATAAAGTTGTTAGTTTCTAGACCTAAGAATAAAATTTTCCTAGTATTTAAAATAAAAGAAAGCTACCTGTTGCTAAAATGCATTGGTATACGAGCAAGCATATAATTTTAATTTTTTTTAACAGGAGTAGAAGGTATTGTTTTATAAATAAAATTAGATGAGAATTAACTTCAACTGGAATAGATGTTTAATAATATGATTTTATAATGTTCATTTTAACTGCTTTATTGAGGAGCATACCTCAAATTATAAATTATGAACATGTTTTATTTGTGGATTTTATCCAACTTACTTTGGGCAAGTGGGTAGCTCCGCAAAAACATTTTAAGTTCATTTAAAAAGCTCAATGTCACTAACACGTACTCTTAACTCTTCAAAGGTGCCTTTCTTTCCAGCTAATGATACATTCTAAGCATAAACATGGAGGATAGCCTAACAAAATTGCCTAAATCTACATACATGAAAAAAGTCATGGAATATTAAAAATATTTCACCTACTATTTGTCACCACCACGACCAACAGAGTTGCAGTTTTTAACATTAGTCTGGAAATAATAGAGGCAAAATGATTAAATAAACATTGTTATCGCTTCCACACCACTCGACCACGTAACTGAATATTCCATTTTAACATAGAGCTTTACTCTTAACAGAAACATGTGTAATACAGGATAGACTAGAAGACTAAAGACTTCAGGGTGCCCTAAGTGATCATTAAAGGACATTTCTCTTTTGATTGGTTACCAAAGGTTTTGAACTCAGGAGCAATGCCCAAATCCCAGATTTGGGATGGATAGAAAAAGGCTTTTGTGAACACAGGTGGGCTCCTCAGTCAGTCCAGTCAAATTCTCTATGCTTGTGAATCCAGTGAATAGCCCTGGTGTGAAAATTACCATGTTCTTGGATAGGCACATATTCAATTTTAGTAAATATTGCCAAATTGGCCCCAAGGTGTTTGTGCCAATTTACACTTCTGCTACCTCTGTGTGAGAGTTCTCATCATTCTAGGTACTTAACAACATTTGATATTATCAGACTAAAAATTCTGCCAACTTGATAGGGAAGAAATATTATTTCATGGATTTTACTTTGCATTTTCCAAATTATTAACAAGTTTTGGATTATGTGTTTGTTGGCTATCTGAGTTTCTACTGCAGTGACTTGCCTTTTATTTCTTCTACTCATTTTAATGTAATTTCCTGAAATTGAATTTTGAAGCTCTTTGTATATTCCATATGTTAAGTCCTTGTCTATTTTATATATTGCAAATATTGTCTTTCAGTCTGTCACTGTCTTAAAACTTAAATTAGAGAGTTGTCATCATTATCATCAATATCATGATTTTAGTACTACTGCTATTAACAATATAATTAAAATATATTGAGTGCTTATCTTGTGCCAGATCTATTTATGTACCTTATGTGTATTACTTCATTTAATTCTCAAAATAGCCCTATGAAGTAGGTGCTGTTTATAGATGTAGAAACCAAGGTATAGAAAGACCTAAAGAAATTGATCAGGATTGTTCACCCAAGTAAGTGCCAGAAGCAGGACCAGCACCAAGGCAGTCTAATTCCACAACACTCATCCTCCTTAATCACTGTACCGTCTCATATATCTTTATCTCAATATAATACAAGTAGTATTGCTGTCTTCAAATAATTTCATTATGGTATAGAATAAATGGTATTTAGTTTTATAGTTAAAAGCTATAGTCCACTTCATTTTGACAGTTGACATCAAGTTCCTACAATGAGTTATGTATTGTCTTATGGATAAAGAAGGGGAGAGAGAGAAGGAGAGAGAGAGAGAGAAGAAAGAGAGAAAAAGAAAGAAAGAAAGTGAAAAAAAGATTCAGCTTTTGCCCTCAGAAAGCTTAAAATGTAGTAGAGAAGATAAATAGGCACAATACTGAGTATGAGCATGGTAATCAGATTCAGCAAAGGGTGCTAAAAGAACATATAGGAAGGGGTTTTTGAAATGCAATTATGTGTAATTATATAAATAACCATGTCATAGGAATGATTTATACTGAATCTTCAATAAAACTGCCTC
The DNA here is from genome assembly GCA_028627145.1 of Eidolon dupreanum. Lineage (NCBI taxonomy): Eukaryota > Metazoa > Chordata > Mammalia > Chiroptera > Pteropodidae > Eidolon > Eidolon dupreanum. Next base: position 71,277,699 of record CM053502.1, on the reverse strand, counting down.
CTCTCTATCATTTGTGCCACGCTTCTCTTATCTCATACATTAGTTTGGACCTAAATGTCTACTTAACCTCGCTGGTCTGCTTGTTGAGATCTTTGAATTGCCCATAGAAAGTTTGGGCTAACATTTCTACCAACATGCCATTTACAATTCACTTAGAACATTTTTAATGTCCTTATTCAAGTCATTTACCCCTGAAAAATTAATAAGAGCCCTAAGATAAATTTTGCAGATGACTCTGAAAGCAACAACCAGGATGCTGATTAGCAGTCTGAAGGTAGTTCATCCAGTTGCCTATCTACTTCTAGAATACGGAAGGGGGAGAGAGAGAGGGAGCACAAAGCTAGGTGGAGATCTGGGTGATATACAACTCTAGCAGTGGATGTGTGGGGGTGGCAGCAGTGGCAGTCACTGCTGTTGCTTTTACTTTTCCTTCTTTTTTTAACCCTCCCCTCCCACCTAAAAGCTGCACAATCTCTTCAAGAAGTTAATGCAGGTTTAAGCTTTTAGTTGAGCTGAAAATTATGAAATACTGCTAAAACTGCTGGCACCTCAATTTATTCCTTTTAAAAATGGGAAAATTAGTACTGGACACTAAATGAAAAAAATTAATTCTTTAACATATTTTGGAAGGAGGGATGATTAAGAAATGCAGGGGATTATTTTTACTTTTAAACATTTGTATTACAAAAGAGAAAATGTGCATCCAGCAGTAAAGCCATTTGTGACTTCATACCAGGACAAATGTTTTATCTGAACTTTTCCTATTATGTCATTCCAGATTGGTTATTTTTAAGCACATCAGCACAAATATTTATTTCTTGGCTGCTAGTTTTTGGTCTCACCTCAGTTCCTATTTTAGCAATTGTCCTATAAATGGACAGTGCTGTGATCTCACAAGCTGCTGTAAAAGAGAGAGAATAAAGGAAAAAGGCAAGCATGATGACATGACTAGAAGGAAAGCAGAGAGTCTGCCATGAGTGCTGTTAGCAAGCAGAAGTGAGAGGGAAAGAGAGCAGAAACAAACTCTATGAAGATGCTGCCCCATGAGGATGGACTTTTTGCCATTTATGGGAGAAGAGTGAAGTCCTTTAAAATTACAAAGAAGTGAGGCTTGGTGACATTGACAACAATGGTAAACAAAGAAGAGGAAGCAAGTCCCTTCTTCCTCTATCATCACCTTTTGGAAGAGGCAAACATGGAGGCAACTGGCAAAGTACAAATGGAGTTTGCAGTCAGTGCCAGAATCACAAAGCTGAATATAGAAGAATGAGTCTGAAGCTGAGAGAGAATAGCTTAACAACTGGCTCACTAATGAAGTGCACTAGTATGCAGTCTTAGCCATTTTGTCATTTAGTACATTTATAAGATGTGGTCAGAATTAGGACAGTAATTAAAGAAGTAAGAGAGGACATAAACTTTCCATAAGAAAGAAAATATTATTAATTTCCCTATGAAAATGTTTCTTTTTAAAGTAGCCCCTGTGGGGTTACTCATTTATACTTTGAACATTTTTTATTAGCTCATGCATTTATTTGAACTTATGCTGGGATGTGCATTCTAGGTTGATAGTATTTGCTACCTGGGGATTCTGTAGACTGAAAGAAGGCTCATTTAAAGCTGAACTTTTGCTGTGGCAGTAGCAAATTTGTCTGAAGTCAGCCAGGGTCTTAGGCAATTTTCTTTTATCATGGCTTATTCTTTGTCACCAGGAGGGCTGTGTGTGTGTGTGTGTGTGTGTGTGTGTGTGTGTGTGTGTGCATGTGTATGTGTGTGTGTGAGAGAGAGAGAAGTATGTGTATGAATGTTAAATATTAAAAGAATATAAACACTACCTCATCCCTGCTCCTTAATCCATTTTTGTGATTTGGGAGAGGGAAGGAAATTTAGACTCTCTCTTTAGGCACTGATTATATAAGGGGAGATTTATTTTCCCATATGATGCATGGAATCCATATTACTGCTTTACTGTCATACTTCTGGCTTGCTTAAGTCTGTTTGCATCTAGCTAAGCACACAAAGTAGGGCATAGATTAGAACAGAGGAGAAGAGAAGGGGGAGGAGGAGAGGGAAGGAGGGAGGAAGGGAAAGGGAAAGGGATGGGAAGAGGGAGAGCTGAGAAGGTAAAAAGAGAAGAAAAATGTAGAAGTCAAAGAAAGAAGATAATTTATTTTTAAGCTCATCCTTCAGAAGGAGTCAAACCTATTAGAGTCTAGACATTTATTCCATAATATAACATTTATTGAACATTTCCATGCCAAGTATTGCAAGATACAAAGTCTTTAGATGCTCAGGCATACATTGACCAATAAAACATCGCCCCTACCCTCAAGAAGCTTTCTGTCCTGTGGAGAGGATGCAGGAGTAAAATAAGGTACACTGTTAAGAGCCATATAGAGATGTGCACAGGGTGCTATGGGAAAAGAAATAGAGGGTATCAAAATCACACTAAAAGTCTAGAAGACTTGCTGGAAGAGGAATTACTTATAGATGGTTGAAAAACAAAGGAAATAAGATTTGGGGAAGAGAGAGGAGCGTCTTTAAAGACACAGGGGCAGGAAGCAATTTAGTATAACTAGAGTATAGGATGAGAGATAGAGCAAGAAATAGGAGATAAAGCTATCAAAAGCTGTGAAGGTTATGGAAATTTTCCCCTATTTGCAAGCTAATAAGTTACTGTGTGGCACAGTTTCATGGATGCTGGCAGATGACATGGGACTCCTGGGTCAGAGACAAAGGACTTCATTATTAGTGATATAGCAAGCAGCATGAGCATCAGCATATTTGCCTCTGTTCCCCTTTCCCCCAAGTCCTACCTGAGTTGTGTAATGTTACACATTCAGTGGGTTTGCATTGCAACCAAAGAACCCAGGACCAAGGGTACAATACTTTTTAAGCAAGCAGTCAACTATCCAGTCCTCCTCTCCAAGGGACCAAGTAGTTACACAGTATTCATGCTGTGATTACCTTGATCTACTTAGGTGCCTATGTGACTACCTAAAGGAACTACTCAGTATCAGGAGATGAATGAGTCTTGCAGTTTGACACACTCAGCAAGAAAAGTGCAGAGACACTTAACACCCATTGTGAACTTCCTCTCACAACAGGGGCTAGAGAATTAAGCAGAAGCTATAATGAAGAGCATTTTAGTCAATGCTATGTAATTTGAATGTTATCTGAAAGCATGAGGAGCCGTTAAAGACTTTTGACCAGAGAAATGTAATGATGACAACTAGAAAAGATTACTCGCATAGCTATGTGCAGAAAGGATTAGACAGATAGTTGAAAAAATGCAGAAAAAATAGTTAGGAGGCAATTCCAATATTCTATGCCTATCTGATACTTGGGAAGCCACCTTCTGGGTTCTCTGCATCTGTTTTCTCATCTATAAATAGTATTGATAATATCTACTTTACAGAGAATTAAATTAAGTTAACATATGTAAAATGCTAATAAAATTCAAGATACTAATTTATTGGTAATATTACCTGTTAAATTTTTTCTTAAATTTCTTCTTTCTAAAAACTGTACAAAACTCCCTTAGGTCCTACCTTAAATAATATCTTTGGACTTGCCAGCTTTCCACCTCCCCTACCTCTACTTCGCCTCACATATTATATAATTTTCAGGTTTACAAGATTATAATTCAACATATGTGTACTCTATTGCATGCTCTCCACCTAAAGTCTAGGTTCCTTCTGTTACTATATTAAATTTTTTTAAGCCATCCATTCTATGACATATTGTTATGGCAGTCCAAGAATACTAAGACAGCCCAGTTGAATCTGAGGTTTCTGGGGAACATCTTAATAGTGTTTTAGTAGGTATTTCAATACAAAAATCTGGCTTTCAGAAGGGAGGTCTTTGCTGGAGAAATAGATTTAGGAGTAGTCATTGAGTGGGTAGTGAGTGAAACCATAAATTTGGATGAAATCATCCTGAAAAGTGTAAAGAATGAGAAGAATGAAGGGCTGTAAGACAGAGCTATGAAGAACACGTATGTTTTAGGGCCTGTAGAGGAGGAAAGCCCCAAAGGAAACAGAAAAGGGGTAATCAGAGTGATAGCATGGAGGCAAGGAGAGAAGGCACAGAAGCCAAAGAAGGAGTAGATGTCGCCAAGGAGGGAGTGCTTAACAATAACCTGACCTTAGGTAGGTTGAGTAATAAAAGCACCATGCCCACTGAGTAAGGCAATTTCTAAGTAATTTCTGAGTATAAACAAAATAGTTTAAGGTAGAAGGTAGTGGACAAGTAGGGAGTCACTGAAATTTGAGTTATGGATGACAAAGTTGAGATATTATGTATGAAGTGAGGAAGTTTACCTTGATGATAAAGGCTTTATATGATGTATAGTCTATATTGATTGGAGGAATATGTGAAGCAGAAGTAGCAATGAAGTAAAAAGTTCTTTTTTCTATTCTGAAAAAAATGTGATTCTATATCTCTCTGGAAGAGAATACAGTTGGCTTTTCAGATTAGAGCAAGAGTATGCATTCCTTTTGTATACTGGAAAAATAAAATGGGAGTATGTCCCAAGTATTCCACTTATGTTTCAGATAAGGTCTGGACTGTGTGTTCTAGCATTCCTGTGCCTTGCTCTCATGCAATAAAAATTGAAAGCGAGGGGTTAAGAGAAGAGAAGAGGGCTGACTATCACTGACTATCTCATTGGTCATGATAAAATGTTGTTCTTAAAAGAGTTAGGAGTATTTTAAGACGGTTGAGAGCAGGGACAGACCAAAAAGACCATGTAATGGAGACCTCTCTTATCTTTCACTGCAGTTTATTAACAGCCTCAGAAAAAATAAAGGAAAAAATAAATACTAAAAAGCAAATAAAACATGGGCTTAGGGTCAAGCAGTGTGCTTGTTATAGAAGATGGTAATTTTAATTAATGGTGATGCATATGGATAATGTGAGTTTGTGAAAGCTATACAAGTCTACTATTTCTTTTATTCTTCTCTCCTCCTACAGGCTGCTCCTCTCTTCCTCACTGTTAACCTAGACACTATATGAACAGTCTTTGTACTTCTGGGGTGTGTGTGTGTGTGTGTGTGTGTGTGTGTGTGTGTGTATAATTTTAGTTAGCTAGATAGCTAGATATATGGCTATGCTAAGTAGTTCTACAGTAGGCAGATATCCCAAAATAACTAAAGAGGCTGGTTAATGTTCTTAGTTGAATGCAGTTCAAAATATAATCAAGTTCATGGTCACCTGTGATTAATGTGAACTAACACCTTCTCATCTAAAGGTGAGAGAGGAAGGTGGTTTTGCCTTAATATGGACTATTGCACACTATCCAGCCTATTGAAGAAATACTGAATTTTAAAGTTGGAAGAGATTTTAGACATTAAGTTTTCAAACATCTTATTTTTACAAATGAGAAAATTGAGGCCTAGATAGACTAAATTATATCTCTAAGGTCACACAGGTGGATGGTGGCAGGTCCAAGATTGGCACAAAGGTTTTCCAGTAGCTTCTTTGTTACATGTGGCATACATGTGACTAGAAGAAGTTAAATACATTATTATGTGTTCAGATACATTTGAATATATTTTTTAAACTCAGCTCTCTCTACTATATACTTTTGATTTTCATGCACAGACATAGGTTCAAAGACCTATTAAGTGTTTATATGTTTTTAGACAACAAAATTTTGTTATTTGTAGAATATCAAACTATATCATTGAGAACCTCGTTCCTTTTATCTTTCTATAGTCTGCCTTTCAAAAGCCACTTTGGGAATGTTTCAGGATGATGATGAAGTAACAAATTCAAGTTCTTTTTGATAACCTTGCTGAAAGAAAGATTCCTCAGAGGCAGAGAAGTCTCTGAACCATGAAGGGGAGAACAGGAAGCAAAAATCATACAGAAGGTAAAGACAGAAAAACCTTCAGGGCCTTGATGGTGTCTTTCTAGCTCCTGCTTGGTCTTCTCTGGAGACCTTTGTTACCTTGAATATTCATCTTTGAAACTTGTTCTGAATCACTTCTTTTAAAAATAGCAGTCATGTTATAGATGCATGTCATTCTCTCTAACATCAAACAGCTCACGTCCTTTGTTGGCATTGTTTTCAGTAGCTCATGAATGGCCTCTAGTAACAGGCCATGAGCTCATTAGTCATTTTCCATATTTACTCTTCCTTTCTTATTTCCATCAGAACTTGTAGCCTCAATCATCAAATCATTTATTTTTATGAATGTTTATATATACTATTTATTTCCATTTGCCATTGTAAAGAGTACTGTCAAAAGTTCTGGTGTCAAGTTTCAATTCAGCCACTTCTTAACTCTGTAGCTACAACCAAATCACTTGACTTCACAGAGATTTATATTTTTCCTCTGTAAAGCTGGAAAATTTATACCTGGCCTGCCACATCAATAAAATAAGGTGGGAGGTGCTTATTATTATTCTCTAGTAAGAATGATAAGCAAAATTCAGAGGTGATCCCCAAGATGCCTACCCCCTGATGTACATACTATATGTAATCCTTTCCTCTTGAGTGTGGGTGAAGGCTGTAAATATAATGGCATTTCATGCCTATGAATGGATTACTGTAAGTTAATCAAAGGGAGATTATCCAGGTGGTGCTGATCTAATCAAGTGAATCTTTAAAAGAGGAACTGGAACCTTTCTAAAGAGAGATATGAAACTGAAGAGCTGCTCCTGCTGGCTCTGAAGAAGCCAACAGTCTTGTTGTGAATAGCCTGTGGACATTTCAAGGACTTGAGTGTGACCCCTAGGAGTTGACAGCTAGCAAGAAAGCAGGGACCTCAGACATACAGCTGCAGATGAGTTAATTCTGCCACAATCTGAGGGAGCCTAGAAACAGAGTCTTCCCCAGTTGAGGCTCCAGATGAGAATACAGCCCAGTCACCACTTTGATCTAAGCCTTATAGTCATCCTGAGCAGAAAGCCCAGCTGAAGCTGTGTTGGAATTCTGGCCACAGAAACTGTGAGATAACATAGTTGTGTCATTTTAAATTGCTAATATTATGCAGCAGTGGAAACTAATATAGTTATTCAGTACTGACTACCAAGATGTGAGGAGTGAGGGAACTGAATGTTGTCTCTTCTCATCCCGCCCCCCAACAGCTAGGACACAAGCATTACCAATCAGTATGCCCACCTGGAACTTTGAATCTGGAGGAAGGGACACAAAGGCTAAAGGACTATTAGAGGTCAACGTCAGAGACAGTGGGAGTGGTGGCAGGGCTTGCCACAGCTTTCAGATTAGATGTGGCTGTGGCATGACTTTGGTCGTGCTACATGGTACCAGGTTCCCTTAGTTCTTGACTGTTCTCCATGCTTTGGTGTTTATGTAAATTCTGTGAATTATCCATTGTCCTTCCAATATATTTATTTCTGTTGCTTTTTATTTGCTACCAAAAACTTGGATTATTATAGATCATATATGTTAAAGTGCTTTGCAAACTGTGACAAATACTATAAATATAACATACTATTTTAATTGTTTCTCTGCTTTCATTTTTATTCAGGCTCATATGTATGACTTTAGGACCTCTCTGAGCTGTTGTAATTCTTGATATCATTCTGCATGCTGATGCTCCAATAAATAAATGTACTTTTTTCTAATAAATAAATGAAAATAATATGTAAATCTCTGTGAAAAGGAAGAGATCATTATCAAAAACAAAAAAAAAACTGAGAATATTTAGAGACTCAGATATTCTAAGAGTTTGAAGGGCTTGTTTAGATTTAAAGGACTTGCTTTCAGTTGAACTCAAAGGTCAAACAAAGCAATCTCTGCCTATCTTAAAACATTTAGAAAAAAAGCGTCTGCTATTATATAGGTCTCCAGAGAAGGTGTTTCCTTGACCATTCTTCAGAATGGGCTTGAATCTTGGGAATATATGTTCCAGTTGGTTCAAATTCCCATGTAGGATTCACATTTTTATCTTCAATAAACCAGAAGTCTGTACATTTCTTCATAGACTTCCTGTATTCCTGCCACTGTCAAAATAGGAAATAAATGAAATAAGAAGAACCATCTTTGAAAATAAATAATTGCAGAGTATAGATTAAAAAAACAACAACACAAAAAGCACTGCATTATCAGAGCCATCTCAGGGGCCTTGGGGTTCAGGTGGAAAAGAGGAGTGGAGTTTGGGGAATTAACTACACTCAGTTTTTGTAGCTATGCTCTAGGTGTACATGTTGAGGTTGACTCTATAAGAAGTTTGAGAGCACCTAGTAACAGATCTATTTGTTTTGACTATCTAAACCTAGAGTCATTGGATCAATTTACATATGACCGATAGAACTTTGAGGACCCTTTACACAGAATGGCCTCTGCATTTTAAGGGAAAAGTCTATAACCATGACTTTCTCTGCTCACCACATTTGCATCTAGTCTCCAGGTTTTTGCTTCTCATCCTTGGCAAGAGAGCTGTGGTGAAGCAGAAAGCTTACTTGAGGCTGGAAGCAGTCAGAGAACAAGTATTTTCTTTAAAGCACAGAGAAGGTGGTAGGAGGAAGAGGAATTGGGCCATTGTGTGGTGCTTTGCCAAATAGCTTCTCCAGTATAACCATCTGAGGACTTCATTTGAACTTCTTAATTAGAGAAAAAGCTGCCACCATGACCTCAATAGAGAAAACTGTAAAAGTGGTGGCATAGGAGGACACTGAGCTTGCCCTCTCCCAATAATATATTGAATGTAACCCTATGTTTAGAGTAATTTTTCCTGATAGACAACTGAGAGCCAATTGAACAGCTTCTGCACAATCAGCAAGAGAAAGAGAGACTGCATAGAGAAACTTGGGGAACCAGGAGAGTTCTCTGGAAGCTGACGGGACTATGCAGTACTGGAGGAACCAGTGAACGCCATTATTTATGTTTCCCCTGCATACAGAGAGCAGCAAGTGGGAGCTTTATCCGTGTTCTCTGGCCAACTTACAGGGCTACTATAACGTGTCTTCAGCCACCCATCCACCCCCTACCCCTGGAGCTTGCTCCAGCAGAAACAGGAGAATACCTTACTGAACAAGAAGTCCCTCTAGCTGGAGATTGATCCAGCGTGTATGGCAAGGCACTGCTACATGCACACACTGGGCTACATGCTCATGTAGGGCTCCCCTGACTGGAGAGAGTGCAGACCTAGCAAAGCATTGTGGTGCATGCATGCAGGGCTGCTCTTTGTGGAATTAGTGAAACACTGCTGTATGTACACAGGGCTGCTCCATCCAGAGAAAGTGCAGAACTAAATGTTGTGGTACCTGTACACAGGACTGCCCCATGTGGAGATAGTGAGGTGCTAATAGCATGCACATGGGGCTGTCCCACCAGGAAAAAGTGCAGAACTAGCGAAGTGCAGTGATGTGTGCAGAGGGCTGTCCTGTAAGGAAAAAATGTAGAGCTAGTAGGGTGTGGTGACACACACTCAGAGCAACCCGACTCAGACTCTGCTCAAGAAACAGTTAAAGCAAGAAGGCACACCCTGCACACACTGGGCAGCCCTTCTCTGATCAGAAGGTCAAGAAAGTGAATGTACAGCAGTCTGCCTCACCTGAAATCCACTCTTCTGGCTAGGCAACACAACAGACACAGCATGCAACCACCCTAACTATAACTCATCTGCCACAAAACCATTTGGCACACAGTCTACAAAGAGGCCACTTTGCACACACACACACACACACACACACACACACACACACACACACAATATCATTTTGTATCTGTTTCATATTCAATAAAAACATTTGTAGGCATTACTACCACCTATATGTATTACTACCACCTGTTAGCACATTTTATATTAACATCTTCATTTATCATAATCTCAAGGTTTTTCTACAGACTCAGCTTGTTTGTGTTAAACTATACCACTTTTTAGATTCGAAGTGTCACTGCTCAGTATAGTGGTCTTTTAATTGCATTACCTGCTCAGAACCTATGGTATGCAGCCTGTAAGTTGGTCCCCAGTGATCTCTACCTCCTTATTTTCATGCCTTCTCACCTTGAATGTGGGCTGGGCCTGCCTAGCGACTCACTTCGAACAAACAGCATACAGCAAAAGTGTTACCTCAGAGATTACCTTACAGAAAAGGCTGTGGCTTCTATCTTAGGCATGCCCTGTCTCACTCTTTCACTCACCTTCTCTGAGAAAAACTATCTGCCATCTTGTGAGCTGCCCTGTTGTCAGACCTACAGGTCAAGGAGCTGTCTCTGACCAATAGCTACAAGTTGGGGCTTGCCAACCAGCAGTGTGTGTAAGCCTGGAAGCAGGTCCACTCCTATTGGGTCTCAAGATAATTGGACCCTGGCCAGCACCTCAGCTGCAGCCTTGTGATGGATGAGAACTGAGTCAGAAATGGCTAAGCCATATGGGTTCTCGACCTACAGAAACATTTTGATAGTAAATGTTTGTTGTATCAAGCCACTAGGTCTTGGGGTAACTTGCTAGCAGCAGTAGATAACTAATAGAGGATCTCTTTCTTCTTCTGGGAACAGTTTCCTTTTTTAGGGGAACTATATCACTTTCACCACTTCTTAAATGAGTGCTACTGTTTTTGTTTTGTTTTTGTTTTTAAATAATATTTATTTTTATTATGGTGACATTGTTTAATAAAACCTAGTAATTTCCAGGTCTACAATTCAACAGTAAGGCACATAATATATATATTTTATTGTGTGTTCAACTGCCCACAATTAGATTTCTTTTGTCACCACATATTTGACCCCTTGAATGTGGGCTGGGCCTGCCTAGCAACTCACTTCGAACAAACAGCATACAGCAAAAGTGTTACCTCAGAGATTACCTTACCCTCTACCTGCCCTCTACCCTCTGGTAACTGCTAGTCTATTGTCCATGTCCAAACCAATCTGTTTGTTTGTCTTGTTTGTTTGTTTCTTTTAGGTTTATATCCCACACATAAGTGATTTCACATGGTTTTTAACTCTTTCTGTCTGGCTTATTTCGCTTAGCATGAGTATCTTGAGGTACATCCATGTTCTCGCAAATGGCAGTATTTCATCTCTTCTTACAGCTGAGTAATACTCCATTGTATCTGATATTCTTTGCTATTTACTTTTTATGGAAATTAATTCAGTGAAATATCCAAGTGGTTTTTCTGTGTTTTTTTAAAGTGGTGTTTTTCCAGATAAACTCTAGGAGTAAACATTTACACAGTCACAAATGTAATTCTGTAATTGTGGAATATCTGTATGCTTTGTTTGGTACATCTTCCATTGAGATGTCAATGAACATAATACTCCATCTGTGAATATTTTAAATATTGAAATAAAAATGAGAACTGTGGGGGAAAAAAAGTATACATGTACCATGGCTTCATTATCCAATCATCTATCATAGGACACTTCGGTTTCTTCCATGTCCTGGCCACCATGAATAACACTATTATGAACATCTATGTGCAAATATCTTCTCAGATATGTGTTTTCAAGTCTTTGGGGGTAAATACCCAGTAGAGAGATTGCTGAATCAATTCTTAGTTTTTTGAGGAAACTTCATACTATTTTCCATAATGGCAGTGTATGAGGGTTCCTTTTTCTCTGCATCCTCTCTAACACTTGTTATTACTTGTCCTGTTCATAACAGCTCTTCTAACAGGCATGAGATGGTATTTCATTGTTGTTTTGATTTGCATTTTCCTAGCGATGTTGAGCACCTTTTCATATGTTTGTAGGCCATTTGTATGTCTTCTCAGGAGAAGTGTCTGTTCAGGTCCTCTGCTCATTTTTTTTATTAGATCATTTGTTTTTTGTTGTTATTATTGGGTTTTATGAGTTTTTGTGTATTTTGGATATTAGGCCGTTATCAGAGACATTGCTTATAAATATATTTTCCCATTTGGATGGTTGTCTCTTTACCTTGTTGACAGTTTCTTTTGCTATGCAAAAGCTTTTCAGTTTGATGTAGTCCCATTCATTTATTTTCGCTTTTACTTCCCTTACCTTTGAGGTTAATGTCATAAAATCCTCTTTAAGTCCAAGGTCCATGTGTTCTCTTCTATGTATTTTATTGTTTCAGGTCTTATATTTAGGTCCTTAATCCATTTTGAGTTAATTTTGATGTTTGGTGATAGACAAGAGTCTAGTTTCATTCTTTTGCCGGTGGCTTTCCAGTTTTCCTAGCACTATTTATTGAAGAGGCTTTCCTTTCTCCACTGTATGGTTTTGGATCTTATGTCAAAATTGTTTGCCCATGTAAACATGGGTTTACTTCTAGCCTCTCAATTCTGTTCTACAGGTCTGTGTGTCTGTTTTTCTGCCAATACCATGCCATTTTGATTATTGTCACTTTGTAGTATAATTTGAAGTTGGGCAGAGTGATGCCTCTAGTTTCATTCTTTTTTCTTAGGATGGCTTTGACAATTAGGGATCTGAGGCCACTTTTTCAAGATTGGGAGATACAGCTATTTCATCTACCTCTTAAGAACAAACACAGAAAGTCAAAGAAAATGGGAAGACAGAAGAATATGTCCCAAAAGAAGGATCAAGAAAAAACTCTGGAGAAAAAATTTTGATGAAATGAAATGGAGATAAGTAATTTGCCTGATAAAGAATTCAAAGAAAATATCATAAGGATGCTCAACAAACAGAGTAGAATAGAAAAACTCAGACAGCACTTAAACAAAGAGTTAGAAAATGTAATAAAGAATCAGAGATGAAGAATACAATAACTGAAATGAAGAATACTTTAGAAGAAATGAAAATCAGATTAGTTAATACAGAAAAAATGGATTAACAACCTGGAAGACAGAATAGTGGAAATCATGGAATCAGAACAGCAAGATGAAGAAAAGAAATTAAAAAATGAAGGTACTAATAAGGAGCTCTGAGATAACATCAAGTACTTTGACATTCACATTATAGGGATTCCAGGAGAAGAGAGAAAGGGGCAGAAAGTATATTTGAAGAAATAATGACTGAAACTTTCCTAATCTGGGAAATAAAACAGACATTCAGGTCCAAGAAGTAGAGTTCCAAACAAGATGAACCCAAAGAGGGCCACACCAAGATATATTGTGATTAAAATAGCAAAAGTTAAAGATGAAAAGACAAGTTGAAGGTAGCAAGAACTAAACAAGTGACTTAGAAGGGCAACACCATAAGGCTATCAGCTGATTTCTCAGCAGAAAATTTACAGGCCAGAATAAAGTGACAGGAAATATTTAAAGTGCTGAAAGAGAGGGACCTACAACCTAGACTACTATATCAGGCAAGATTATTATTCACAACTGAAAGATAAAGAGTTTCCCAGACAAGAATTGACTTTAAAAGTTCATGACCACTAAAGTGGCTTTACAGGAATTTTAAAGGGTCTTCTTTATGCAGAACAAAAAGACCATGACCAGAAATAAGAAAATACAAGAAAGGAAAAAATCTCACTGGTAAAGGCAAATATATAGTAAGCACAGTGAATCAACTATGTAAAAAGCTAATATGAAAGTTAAAAGACAAAAGTAGTGAAATTAACTATAACTCCACTAAATAGGAGATAATAAAAATAAAATATGTAAAATATGACATCAAAATATATAGTAGAAGGAAAAATAAAAGTATAGTGCTGTTGGTATGTGTTTGAACTTAAATGCCTATCAGTTTAAAGTAGATATAGATGGACATATATGAACCTCATGGTAATCATAAACCAAAGCCTAAAAAAGTACACAAAAAATAAAGAGAAAGGACTCCAATTAAAACACTAATGAAAACCAGCAAATCAAAAGGAAAGAGATCAAGAGGACAAAGGAACACAGAGAAACAACAAAAACAACCAAAAATAAAACAATTTAAAAAATGTCAATAAACATATGTTAATCAATAATGACTTTAACTATAAATGGACTAATCAAAAGACATAGTGTAACAGAATGGATAACAAAAAAAGACGCTTCTTTATGGTACTTACAAGAGACTCAGTTTAGATCAAAAGACACTCACAGGCTGAAAATGAAGGGATGGAAAAAGATATTCTGTCCAAATAGCAACAAAAGGAAAACTGGAGTAGCAATCTTAAATCAGGCAAAATAGACATTAATACAAAGAATGTAAAAAGAAACAAGAAGGACATTACATAACGATAAAGAGATCAATTAAAGAACAGGATGTAAATATCTATGCACCCAACATGGAAGCAAATATTATATAAAGCAAATATTAATGGACATAAATGCAGAAATTAACAGTAATACAATAATAGGCACTTTAAAACCCCACTTACTTCAATGATCATCTGGGCAGAACATTAATAAAGAAATAATAGCCTTAGATTCCATAATAGACCAGATTGACTTAATAGACATTAACATTTCATCCATAAACTGCAGATTACACATTTTTCTCAATAGCACATGGAACATTTTCCAAGACTTAACACATACTAGGGCACAAAATAAGACTGAAATTATATGAGGCATATTTTCTGACCATGCTGGCATGAAACTAGAAATCAGCTACAAGAAGAAAACTGGCGGAGTGGGGCAGGGGGACCATAAATATCTGGAGGTTAAACAACATGCTATAAACAACCAATGAATCAAAGAGGAAATAAAATATGAAATCAAAAACTACTCTGAGACAAATGAAAATAAAAACAGAACTTTACAAAATTTATGGAATACAGCAAAAGCATTAATAAGAGGAAAGTTCATAGCTATACAGATCTGCCTCAAGAAGCAGGGAAAATCCAAATAACTTAGCTTTACACCTAAAGGAACTAGAAAAGAAGGAAAATCAAAATCCAAAGTTAAGTAGAAGGAATTTTGTAATAATTAAGATCAGAGACTAAAAACAATAGAAAAGATTAATGAAACAAAGAGCTGGTTCTTTGAAAGGATAAGTAAGATTGCCAAACCCCTAGCAGACTTATCAAGGAAAAAAAGAGAGCTCAAATAAATAAAATCATAAATAAAATAGGAGACATTACAAATGACACCACAGAAATACAAGTGATCGTTAAGGAATACTATGAACAATTATATGCCAACAAATTGGACAATCTTGAAGAAATGGATAAATTTATAAAAATATACAACTTTCTAAGAGTAACCCAGGAAGAAACAGGGAATCTAAATAGATCAATTACTAACAATGAAAATGAAGCAGTAATTAAAAAAAAAAAAAAGAACTCCCAACAAACAAAAGCCCAGGGCCAGATGACTTCATAGATGAATTCTACCAAATATTTAAAGAAGAATCAATACCTATTCTTCTCAAACTATTCTAAAAAATTAAAGAAGAAGGAACTCTTCCAGGTAAAGACAGTACAAAAAAAAATTGCATCCCTGATGGACATAGATGCAAAATTTCACAACAAAGCATTAGCAAAACAAATTCAGCAACACATTAAAAGAATTATACACCATTATATACACAAGTGGGATTTATACCAGGGATACAAGGATGGTTCAACATCTGTAAAACAATTAATGTGATTCATCACATCAACAAAACCAAGGATAAAAATTATATGATCATCTCAATAGATGCAGAAAAAGTATTTGACAAAATTCAACATTCATTTATGATAAAAAAAAAAAACTCAACAAAATGGGTATAGAAAGAGCTTACCTCAACATGATAAAAGTTATATATGACAAGCCCACAGACAGCATGATGCTTAATGGTAAAAAGCTAAAAGTTTTTCCTCTAAGATCAGGAACAAGACATGGATGTGCCCACTATCATCACTATTATCAACACACTGTTGGAAGTCCTAGCCATAGCAATCAAACAAGAAAAAGAAATAAAAGACATTCGAATTGGAAAGGAAGAAGTTAAACTGTCACTATTCGTAGATGGCATGATAGTATATATAGAAAACCCTAAAGAATCCACCAAAAAATTAATGAAATTAATAAATGAATTCAGTAAAGTAGCAGGATCCAAGATTAATATACAGAAATCGATTGCATTTCTACACACTAATAACAAATAATCAGAAGTTAAGAAAATAATCCCATTTACAATTGAATCGAAAAGAATAAAATACTTTGGAATAAATTTAACCAAAGAGGTGAAAGACTTGTACTCTGAAAACTATGAGATAGTGAAGAAAGAAATTGAAGAAGGCACAAATAAATGGAAGGATATACTATGCTCATGGATTGGAAGGATTAATATTATTAAAATGATCATACTACACAAAGCGATCTTAAGATTTAGTGCAATACTTATCAAAATACCAATAGCATTCTTCTTAGAACTAAACAAATAATCTTAAAATTTGTATGGAATTACAAAAGACCAGTAATAGACAAAGCAATCTTGAGAAAGAACAAAATTGGAGGTATCATGGTCCCTCATTTCAAACTATATTACAAAGCTATAGTAATCAAAACAGTATGTTATTGGCACAAAAACAGACATATAGATCAATGGAACAGAGTATAGAGCACAGAAATAAACCCACTCTTATATGATAAATTAACCTATGACAAAAAAGACAAGAACATACAGTGGAGAAATGACAGTCTCTTCAATAAGTATATTCCCAACAAGTGTTGGGAAAACTGGACATATTCACGAAAAAAAAAAAAAAAAAAAGAAACTGTACCACCTTAATACATCATATACAAAAATAAACTCAAAATGGATTAAATACTTAAGTGTAACACCTGAAAGCAGGGGTCCTTAACCCCTGGGCTGTGGACAGGTACTGGTCTGTGGCCTGTTGGGAACTAGTCTGCAAAGCGGGAGATGAGTGACAGGCAAGTGAATGAAGTTTCATCTACATTTAGCTACCCCTCAGTGCTAGCATCACCACCTCAGCTCTCCTTCAAATCATCAGGCATTAGATTCTCATAGGAGCACCGGTCCCTGGTACCAGTAATGTTGGGGGCTGCTGCCTAAAAGAATAAAAGTCCTAGAAGAAAACATAGGTAGTAAACTATTTGACACCAGTCTTAGTAATATCTTTTGGATATGCCCCTTTGCAAGAAAAATAAAAGCAAAAATAAACAAATGGGACTTCATCAAACTAAAAATCTTCTGCATAGTGAAGGAAACCATCAACAAAACAAAAGACAACCTACTCAATGGGAGAATATATTCACAAACGATACATCTGATAAGGGATTTATATCAAAAAAATATAAGGAACTCATACAATTTAAAAACAAAAAGTAAACTATCTGATCAAAAAATGAGCAAAGGACATGAATAGACATTATTCTAAAGAAGACATATAGTTGGCCAATAGACATGAAATGATGCTCAACATCACTAATCATCAGGGAAATGTAAATCAAAACCACAATGAGACGCCACCTCACATCAGTGAGAAATTTTGCCATTTGCAATAACATGGACGGACCTAGAGGGTATTATGCTAAGTGAAACAAATCAGAGAAGGACTAACACCATATTATTTCATTTATATATATGAAATCTGAAAAAAACAAATGAACAAACAAAACAAAACAAAACAAAAACAGATTCGTAGAAACAGAGATCAAACTGATGGTTATAAGAGGGGAGGGTAGTAGGGGTGAAAAAAGTTAAGGGGAATATAGTCAATATATTGTCAGTTTGCATGGTGACAGATGATTACTAGACTTATGTGGTGATCACATCGTCAGATATAAATGTTGAATCACTATATTGTACACCTAAAACTGATATAATATTATATACCACTATACTTAAATTTTTAAAAAGTGAATAAATATAGCAACCTCAGGTACCAGTTTACCTATAACACTTGGAACAGAAACGATGAGCACAACAGAAAGCCAGTGGCCAAATGACAATGGGACAAGATATATACATTGATAGTAAAGGCTGCTGCAAGAGAAGCAGAGCAATGACAGAAAGCAGGCCCACTGAGTTCACCAGTATCAGACCCTGACTGGGGTAGGGGATACCTAGAGAGGATCAGGCTGAGGATTTCTCCAGGCCTGGCCATGGACAGGGATCTGTCCCAGACAATCCTGTTGCCCTGAGGTTTCTTGTGTCGACTTGGTATTAATGGTATATCCCTCAGTGTAAGAGAAGGCAGAGCGTGGTCAGGGGACTTGGCAGTATTTGGTCACTATGTGGTCACTTTCTTTCACAGGTATAGGCTTGGCTGGGAATAAGGCTGTGTGCCAATTGATGCAGCAGAATCAACCTGGTGGTCAACTCTTTTTGGTTGATAAGAGGTCAGAAGGGTTATGCCTCTGTCTCTTCAGTTTGATTTATGAACATGGTCTATGTCTTAGTGAGGCCTTGGAGCTTTCAAATTACCTATGAAAATAATACTTTCAATTAAGGATAATATATTTTCAGTGTTTCAAGGCTCAGAAACATAAAAAGTATCTAAAAAAAGTTTAAATTATATTCCCTTGCTTATATAAAAATAAATACAGCTATAATTGAGGCACTTTATGTTGAAAAAATTAATGGCCAGTTTAGACACATAGTCACTTTACTCACATTAGTGAAAAGTCAGAGCTGCAACTTTTAAAGATTTGAAAGTTTCCATGAAAGAACAAAGGATGGTCATGTTTGCAAATACTTTTAACTTATTGCTGGAGATTCCATGTGATTGATGCCAAGCACTTCTCTAATGGACATTCTGATTAGTGTTTTGGTCAAAGCTTTGATATGGCTGAGAGAGGGAAAATCATAAAGCCTGATTAGAAGCCCTCTCCTACCAGGGACTGTGAAGTTGGCCAGGAATGAAAAAACAAAAATAAAAACAAAAAAAAAAAACACAGTGTGAACAAGCCAAGGGCAGTGGCAGCAACAGCAGCTCTGTGCTGAGTGTTTATTCAGTGCCAGCTACTTTACTGGGCTTAATATACACTGTATCTTCTAAGCATCACAAGATGATAGATATTATTATTATCCTTTTTCACAGGTTGCAACAGTAACATATCTAAGGACACACAGCAGTCAAATGATGATGATGATGATGATGATGATGACAGTGAGAGTGAGATCTTACCCATTTATACTTTTCTGTTTCTAGAATGAATTATTGAATAATCTCATTTGATCCCCATTGAACATAGGTGATGCGGTTTTGTTATGATCATCTTGACATTTTTTTGTGTGTAGGAAAATTTGGACTGAAACTGATTTAAAAATAAATATTAAAATTAATACTTGTCAAAATAACAAGTCAAAAATTTGTCTTCATATTCATTGAAGATCCACTAATTTTTAGATGTGTAACATTAAGTAAATTACTTAACTTCTATAAGCCTTAGTTCCTTGCATTGACTTTTTGGAGTACAAGAAATGAATGTGATGATCGTTGTAAGTTGTTTGGTATTGTTAAGGTTCAATAAATATTAACCATTAAAAAATGGTTAACTATCACCAGAGATTCAAAATTTCTTGGACCTTTTTCATGATATTTATTTTACAAAATTGTCAATTTATTAAGGTGTTTATATCATTGAAACAGTACCATGGTATAACAAAGACAAGTTGGACTGAACATATATTGTCTGCTTATATAGTTTGTGTTTTTGATATTTTCTCCTTAATATATTGACTCAGTAAATAGATGGTTAATGCCTCCTACATGCCCTTTACTGTGCAGGGCATATGAGATAAGTCAGCGAATCAAACCTGGCCCTGCTTTCAAAGAGATTATAGTCCAATGAGGCAGCCATTCATTTATTGGGTTAACTCCAATATGTAAGTGCATTTTGACTCATCAGTTATACTTCTAAGTTTTTCCCCAAGAAAAAACAGGAAATGGATCCTACATATGTTCATAAAAGTACATGTACAAAACTGTTGAGGATAATTTTATTTATAATGGCTCAAATAGAAATTGACCCAAATGTCTAAATGTAGAAAAATGGACAAACAGATTGTGATATATTCATGCATACTAAAAGCAATCAAAAGGATTAAACATGGAAAACCTTAAGACTTCATGCCCATCTGAGGGAAAGAAGCCAGACACAAAAGAGTGTATCTTGTAAAATATAATTTATATGAAATTCTGTAATAGACAGCACTAATTTATGGTGAAAGGCATCAGAAAAGTAGTTGCCTGGAGTTGGAGGTAGAACAGATATTGACTGGGAAAGGGCATAAGGGGGCTTTCTGGAGTGCTGGAAATGTTTTGTATCTCAATGAGGGTGAGGAGGGAGGTGTGGAATAGAATACAGAGTTGTACACACCTGTCTGAGCTCAAACTGAACACGTAAGATGTGTGCATTTCAGTGTATTATGAAGTCTCCCTTAATAAAAAAAAAACTCTAAGTGTTTTATGTTTTTATACTTCTTATTATAAATGGTACTTTTGGAAATCTTATTTTCCAAATGTTTGCTATTAATATATAACAAGACAATTAGTTTTTGTATATTGAATTTATATATTCTAACATTGATAAATTCACTAATTAGTTCTGGTAGTTGCTTTTTCTATAATATATAATATAATTATATATAATTTTATATAATGTAATATAAAATATTATATAATAATTTTTTTTTTGCATCTGCATATGGTAGACTTCCTTCAAGCTTCCATTTCTCTTAACTATCCTTTGTCTTTTCATGCTACAGTTGGGATAATTTTTTTGCTCTGTCTTCTAGTCCTCTCTAGTTTTCCTGATTCTTCTTTTAAATTGATCTACTGAGTTTTTTAACTTATATTTTTGTGGTTTTTTATTTCTAGATATTCCATTTGGTTCTTAAAATCTGCTAGATCACTTTCCCCTGAGTTTTTGCTTATTACAGATATTTTAAATCTTTATTTCTTTAAACATAATGATTTTATAATTTGTCTCTGATTATTCTAGGACCTGAAATAATTCAGGATCTGTTTATATGGTGTTGTTTGTTTGTTTGTTTGTTTGTTTGTTTTGTGGCTGCTTTTTCTTTCTCATTATAACTTATTTTCTTGTAGCTTGGTTACCATTGACTAGCACTGTTCATTGCCTGTAAAACATGATTTTTGGTGATTCTTGTGACTTGAGTGAAAGAATCCCTCTCCATACAGTTTTACATTTGCTTCTGCCAGGCATTTAGGGGCACTTCCTCTCTGTAACCAATTCAAATTAAACTCATGGCTTGATGAAACACTACTGGATTTTGAATTAGGCTGTAATCTCTCAGGGGGCTGGTCTCTGAGTAAAACTATTCAGGGACAGATTATATATATGTTTTCCCCCTTTCTTTGCTTTATTCAGCATTAAGACACCTCTAAGGATTTTTTTTTTTTTTAGGGGGGGGGAAGAAGGTGCGGGTCATTTTACTTCTGGTTTATCTTTATCCGTAAGAGTTCTTCCTTTGGGGTTCTAGGTTAACATAAGTCGGGGTGACTAATATTAACCTTTTAACCTGGGGGACCCTTAGCTTTGATTTTTGTGAGCTCTTCAAAATAGTGACACAGCTCCCTCCCTCCTCCAGTATCTGTCCTCAGGGCAAAAGGCTATGATAGCTTTTCTTGTCTAAATGGGTTCTTAGAGTCTCTTAGACCTTTGTCTGGTATTTCCTTATTTTCTTTTCATTTCTTTGATGATTTTTAGGAGATTAGAAAATTATTTATCTACTATTTTTAGTTGATTTTTGCAGGAGTGTTAGTTCAAAAGCCTAGCTCTTTATTATTGGAAATGGAGGAAAATGAAATTTCAATGTCATTTAATACAGGTATACTCTCAGAGATATTGTAGTTCAGTTACAGACCACTGCAATAAAGTGAGCCATATGAATTTTTGGTTTCCCAGTGCGTATAAAAGTTATGTTTACACTATATAGTAGTCTATTAACTGTGCAATAACATTATGCCTAAAAAATAATGTACATACCTTAATTAAAAAAATATTTTATTGCTTAAAAAATTGCTAACCATCAACAGAGACTTCAGCAAGTCACCTGGAGCTGGAGAACCTACTTCAATCATTTATGTGACTCTTGGCAGGAAACCTCAATTCCTTATTGGCCACCTGCTGGAGGCCTCAGTTTCTTACTCCATGGCCTTCTCCATCAGCAGCTCGTTGACATGGCAGCTTGCTTCCGCCAGAGCAAGTGAGAGAGCCATCAGGAGAGAAGCCAAATTGTTAAGTAGCTAGTCAGACATAAGAACAGGGGAACAAAGGAATAGGAGCTCTGACTAGAGACTGCCCAAAGAACACCCTAATGGTAGTTAAAAATTTTCTCCTGCATCCTCAGAGACAAAGGACAGGAAGGCCATAATCTATAGCTGATTTAATCCAGCAACAGATGCCTGCACAGAAGGTGCTACCCTAACCTGCCCACAATCTAAGTCTCTGTAATATCATGACTATGGCTGTAAGTCCATGACTATAATTACAACAGACTGAATTTGGGGTATGCACATGTGCACTAGGCAAAGTTATTGCCTAGCATCATCAGGTATCAGTGAAAATGACCTCACTTGCCAATCACCTAGGAATGCCTTTGGAACCACCCATCAGGGCCCAAATATAAGGCAGACATTCCCACTTCTGGATCTTTTTTGCCCTTCGGGGCTCCCCTCCCTTTTAGCCCTTCTGGGCTCTCCTCTCCCTTTTTTCCATTTTGGGTTCTCTCTCTCTTTAGTGGCTTTTTGTGGCCTTTTTGCCCTTTCATAGCCATTTTAGACCCTTTGTGTTGGTTCTAGTTGGTTATAGGACCATGTGCCTCCTTGGGACATATTTTGTATTTCTCCATGCTCCTCCTTGGGGCATTCTTTGTCTTTTTTAAACATATTTTTAATAAAAATAGTAAATCTCAATGACCTCTGATCCTTCACTGTGTCATTTGAGGAAGAACAGAGGAAAAATGGTAACTACACATCTGTGCGGTCATTTTCCCTCTTCCTCCCCCTAACGTTAGGGCGACATCAAACTCTGATCAGCCCTAATGGTGACAAAATCATGCTCCTCCTTGGAGTGTGCTCTCTTTCTGAAATACATTTTTAATAAATTTAGTCTAAATCTGTAATTCTACCGTGAACCAGTGAGGAAGAACCGAGGAAAAATGTGGATTACGCTTCTGTGCTATTATTTCCCCCATGCTG
Organism: Eidolon dupreanum; assembly: GCA_028627145.1. Lineage (NCBI taxonomy): Eukaryota > Metazoa > Chordata > Mammalia > Chiroptera > Pteropodidae > Eidolon > Eidolon dupreanum. The sequence continues at coordinate 71,254,744 of CM053502.1, read as the reverse complement.
CTAGGATGACACCGAGGTTCAAATCGCCCCCAAATGTTAACAAAATATCTTTTACAAGCTATTCTTGAAAACGACATGCCATTACTTCTGCAATGTACTATTGGTCTCTCAGGCCAACCCTGGTACGATGTGCAAGGGGACTATGAAAAGGTGCGAGTCCCAGAAGGTGCGGGTTATCTGGGGTATCTGCCTACTACAAGCTCCTGCAGTTCAAGAAGAAATTAAAAAACTCAAAACAGAAAAACAGACAAAAGATATAAAAGTCTGTTCATAGAAAACACATATAAATAATACATATTAAGATACATTTAAACATAGATGTTCAACCTCACTTGAAATAAGAATAAATTAATTAAAATTAAATTAAATTAAAACTGTGTCAAGATACCATTTCTATCCATAGGACTGTACAATCCACTGTATTTAGGGATTTGGAGAAATACAGTCTTATATTTTGTCAGTGAGTGTAGATATTGGTAAAACTTCATTGAAGAGTAATTTGGCAGAAACTATCAAAAGTAAAAATATACATTTCCTTTGATCCAACAATTCCACTTCTAGGAATTTATCCCAAGTACATTCTGGCACATGTGCAAAATGATGTCTGTATGATGATCTTTATTGCAACATTGACTTATAATAGCAAAAGATTGTAAACCATATGAATTTCCACCAATAGAGAACTGATTACATAAATTATGATAATATACATATAATAGAAATCTAAGCATCTCTTAGAATGAGGCAGCCCTTTTTACACTGGTTTAGAATTTTCTCCAACATGTACTGAAATATGTGAAAGCAAGGTGCAGAATGTTATGTCATCATTTGTGGAAAAAAATACATATATGCTTAGGCATGAATACTATATCTGTGGAAGTATATCCAAGAGATTGGATTTGTAGTTGCTTTTGTATATGGGGACTGAGTGGCTACGGGAAAGGGAATGAAAGAGAATTTTAATGCATTTACTATTGTATGTTTTGAATTTTATGGCACATGCATATATTAACCACTCAAAAATAATTTGAAAAAAATTTTAAAGTATACTGTACTAACCCAAAATGGTAGCGCCTTAAGCTAAGCTGGTGTCAGTTGAGACAGAGGGAAGTAAAATTGTCAGGACATGATGAATGAACTGGATTGACGAGTAGAAGGAGGAGTTCAGAGTGGCGCTCAGATTCCTGCTACAAGCACCCAAGTGGGTAGAAAATAGAGAATCTAAGAGCATATCTCTTCAAAAAAATTATGCATTTGACAAAACTGTTAAGTTTTATAGAAAAACTACATTTTAAAAATTCAAGGCTGTTCTTTTCTGTCCTGAACCATAAACGCCTTGCAATTAGGTATTACATTTCAAATTTCTTGTATCTCTTAGAGTACCTAGTATGGTGTTTGTCTTGTTAAAGATACCCAGTAGATATTTGTTAGATACATGTTTGAAAACTAAATTTCTAAAAATGTGTTTTATCTTTTCAGAAGGTGGCTTAAATATTTGCCCAGATATTTTCTGAGTATAAGCATCAGAGATTGAAAATAAACTATCTCATTATCTCTTTTCCTGAGGGTGAAGGGACACAGGTGGAGAAAAGATGGAAGTTCATGCAGCAAGTTAATTGGAACAAGGCGTAGGACTTTCAAAACACAAGATAATTTGTTTAAAATCTCTAAGTAAAGGGAAGAGTCAGTTTAGCCACCAGAGGGCTCTCATCATTCCATTTAATTGTAGGCCTAGAATTATGAGATAAAGAAAAGTGCGGTTGAAGACCAGAAGAGAATATATATTCTTTCCCGCCCCATTAAATTTATACTATCATTGGAAGGACATCCTGCCAAGTCATCTTATTACAAGATGAGAGAATTGAAACTCATCAAATGTGCTTTAAATACTCCATTTCCAAATGTCAAGGAGAGCCTCCTTGTCTTTTGTTAATTAAAAAATGAATTTATCTCTAGTGCCTTGTAATGCCTTGTAATGGCATGCATATGTATTAACCATCATTCCCATATGTCAGATGGCAAGAAAGAGGAATTTGCATTGGGCTGCTCCCCTTAATGTAAGCCTAATTGAGATGCTGTTTGTTGAAATTTTAGTGCTTTGTGATGACTTAGAGGGTTCTAAAATATAGGATTACTGTAGTCTATAGCACTTACAATTTTTCATTTCCTTCTCCCCATTTTTATTCTGTTGGGTCATATGTAATGGTCTCTTGTCGATACTTCAAGTAAGGGAATGATTGGGACCCCCTAGTTGATTTTGTGAAGTCACGTAGACAATAAGTTAGTTTCCCTCCCTTTAAAATCTCTGACCCCTTGTGCCCCATCAGCTGCTTTGTCTTGTGTGATTTAACACTAAATCTACCAGGGTCACAAATGATAACCTATAAATATCCTTCATGGGAATTATACAGCCTCTGAGTTAAGAAAAAGGAGCAGGAAAAGATATGTATTGACTACCATCCCCTGGGCTGTGTTCTACATCCCTTATGACATTCCATCCATACATTACAGTAACTCTAATACAAGGTAAGTATTTCAACTCCAATTTCTATACAAGGAAACCCAAACTCTGGAAAGGTTGAATGAGTCATCCAAGACAGTAAATGCTATGGAAATGAGACTAACTGAATTTCGCCTGCCTGTAAAGTGCATGCTTTTTCTGACAATGCAGTAGCCCCTATAATATGAACTTATCTTTTGGGCTTTCTTTATCCTTTGGCTACCACTCTCCCCCAAGTCATGCAGGGGTCTTTGGAACTGTAGTTCATTGGTGGAACTTTAAGGTAGTTGTGTTTTATAGCCCATACACTGTCTACTAAGAGTGTGATTTAATGGTGGTTGCCAAAACATTACACATTCGCTCTCTAGCTGCAGTAGGAAGGAGAGGATAGTGTCCTCCCTACCCTCCATTAACAACAGTGCAGGGAGCAGTGATGAAACCCTTGCAGTTCTTTTGCAGTAACTGCTATGGTTTGGCCTTGACCTCTCTTCTCATTCCATCTGCTAATAGGTTCTGACCCAGGGAAGGCCTGGAAGTAAACACAGGTGGGGTTAATGGGCCACCAGATCAGTGATTGTGCTCCTTGCTGTGGAGTTTACATGTTGATTATTTACATTGAGCTTGAATAATAATAGGTTTTGCTCCCAGGAGGAAGACATGGTGACCTGCAGTCAAAAAGACTTATGCTTATGGATTTGCCCTGATTCCCTCATACTGTCTCATCCAATTCACCTGGTAAGCAATGCCATATGAGGAGAATGGTAGCATGATTGGTTCTAAAATCTGCAGCCATGGAGGGCAGTGACCTTTATCACCTAAATTAGGAAGCCTCACTGAAGACCATGGCTTTGTGAGCATTGTTAGCACATTTGCCAAACAGGAATCTGTGCAGTACAGATGCAGCCCCATGCAACCCGGTCTCTAAGGCAGAGCAGTTTGAAATCCCAAAGTCCCTTTACGGTCACGTGTCGAACAGTTTCAAAGCAACACATGCATTAGGGTTTTCTTTCTAAAATCTGTTCACTGAATGGGCTCAACTGAGGGAGGACAGACTGTTGTTTCCTTGATTGGATGATGTGAGATTTCCGGAGACTCTTGAATGAAGGGAAAAGAGAGACTTTGGCAAACAGAAGCTAAGGGCTTATTATAGGACTATGAGTCACAGGGACTGCAGGCAAATAATCTAGAGAGAGACAAGTGACTGAGGGAAGGCAAATCCAGAGAAAGGAAGTGAAGTCAGAGAAGAGAAAAGGTAGAGAAGTGTATTAGGGTTCTTCAGAGAAACAGAATCAATAGGTGTGTGTGTGTGTGAGTGTGTGTGTGTGTGTGTGTACATATATATGTGTGTGTATAGATAGATTTATTTTAAGGAATTGGCTCAGGCTATTAAGGAGACTGGTAAGTCCAGAGTTTGCAGAGTGGGCCGGCAAGCCATAGGTCCAGGAGAGCTGATGTTGCATTTCAAGTCCAAAGGCTGACTGATGGCAGAATTCTCACAAGGAGCCTCCACCATGTTTCAGCAGTCTGGACTCTTTCACCGCTAGGGAAGCAAATTGAGTTCTGTAGGTAGATGTGAGAACATCTAATCAGAAAGCTCTATAGAGGCCTCTGAACCATTCCCAGAGCCTGGTCCTACACTCTGCCATAAAGTCACCTCTGGTGTTGCATCCAGAGGGACCAGTCAATCATGCCAAATTTGCTGAGCACCACGTTGGCTGGGCTCCAGAAGGCAGCTAGGAAAGAAGGTGGTAGCTCTCCCAGGCGATGTTTAAAACAACCAGAGACTTATTATATCCAATCAGACCTCAGCTGTTCCCATTTCAAAATAAAATTCAAGGAGAATTCCCATATATAAGTGCTTCCAATATTGGCTACACATTGGAATGACCTAGAGGTGCTTTTAAAATTCCCAATACCTGACCCATAGCCTGGACCAATTCAGAATCTCTGGAGGAGTGATATAGGCATAAGAATTTTTACAAGCTCCCAGGTGACTCCAAATATGTAGGCAAGGCTGATAGTTCCATCATATACTCCTCCAGCAGTCCTTTATATTTCCCTTTCTCATCCCCTTTTAACTCATTTTCTTGGCCAATTGAGTCTTTAGAGCTCAGAAAAGAGGGTTTTCCACAACGTGTTTTTTTTTTTTTCCTGGGCCTACACCCTTCCCGTGTTGTTTAACATTTTGACCTTGAGGAGATAGAAGGAAAGGTTGATCTAGACATCATGAAGGAACATAAGCAGGATTTGGTAGAATCATGTGGCATAAAGAAAGGGGGCAGGCATCCCAGCTTACTAAACTGGGTTCCATTCTTCTTGGATAATTCTTCCTTGGAAAAATCCAACAACTTCAATGAGCCTCAGTTTCTTTATTCTTAACATTAGGATACTAATGTTTACCTTTCAGGGATGTGGAGAGGACTAGAGATAATAAATAGCAAATGGTCGTCTGTAGTAGGCGCTCAATAGATGGTATAAAATATTGGTGACTGCTTGAATTAAGACAAGTAAGAAGAATGAAAAGCTGAAATTTGACATCAATGACCTCTGACCTTCAATCCCTTCATTCATAAAATACAGATAATGTGCTGGGTTCAATACTGTCCCTGCAATATTCACGTTCGCCTGGAACCTCAGAACATGAACTTATTTAGAAATAGGTTCTTCGTAGATGTGATTAGTTGATTAATTAATCACTCTCACAGTAAATTAAATGAGAAGTGATAATCTCCCCTAGTCTCAAAAATCAAAGGGGATACAAAGAAAAGGGAACACACAGAGATTACAGAAGCCTGGAAACAGATGGGCTTCTATGGCCCCAAGTTCTTGCTCTAGGAGAGTTAGCAGGTTTCAGTGCTGAACAAACCTTCTTTTCCTTCCTCCACCCAAAGAGTCTGGTCTGCAAAGCCACTCTTCCTCCTGCTTCTACCATCATGAGGAGAGAAGCTTGTGTCTCCATGGTGTGGGTGGATTTGTCTGGGGCCACTTATTCTCCCATGGGCAGTCCACTGCCCCTGTGGCCAAGGACGGCATATTGGGTGGTGAAAGACATCTCTGTGGTGGGGTGGTTTGAATGAAATCTTCCTGGACTTCGTGTGGGTCCTAAAGGCAATGACTTTATAAGAGAAAGGAGAAGGGGATTTGGACACAGATTCCCTCCTTGGTAAAAGATACAGAGGCTCATGGTTGAGTGCCATATGAAGATAGAGGCAGAAATTGGAGTGATGCAGCCATGAACTAAGGATTATCATGAGCCATCAGAAGAAAAGATTCTTCCCTAGAGTCTTCAGAGGGAACATGGTGCCACCGATAGCTTGATTTCATTCTGTTAGTCTTCAGAACTGTGAGAAGATAAACTTTTATTGTTTTTAAGCCACTGTGGTCCTTGTTATGGTAACCATAGGAAACCAATACAGGTAATAGCTGTCCTACTTCTAGGTTATTGCAACTATAAATGAATTTATATTGTAACTATAATTAAATTTAGTAATAGTAAAATTTTAGCTAAATGTTAATTGAGATTATTTATATACTGGATGAACAGCCTAGTTTTATGATATTCTGTAATAGGAGCCAAGGCCACTGGCACTTATAGAGTCTTTCAAGAGTTATGGTGTGAGGTAAAGAGTAATGACAGGTGTTGAGTGTAGAAGGGCACAAGGCAGTAAGGCAGTAAGTCAAAATCAAAGAGCTGCCTGCTCTGGGCACCTTCGCCTACCAACCAGGAAAAAAAGGCTGGCTGTCCTTTGATCTCAGATGCACAAGCACAATCCCTTGTAACACAGGCAAACATATTCACACACAAATAACTTAGAGCTTTGCTGGCTTTCATCCTTGGAGACCCCTCTGGAGTTGTGATTTCAATCTCTTTCCCAATAAGAAACGCCAAAACCAATATTCATGTACATGTGACATTTTTATTGAACTCGCTAGAATATGTAGAAATGTCTCCCTTTATTATTATTTATTCTATCATTTGAGTGATCCCTGTATTCCATGTCCAGAGTCTAAGATGGCTCCCCGGTGGGCCTGAGAGAATTTCATCTGTGAACTGGAAGGATAATTTGCAACAGGTCTTTTCTTTCACTCGATGTGAGGCTTACCCACAAAGCCACATTGCTGAGCATGGAGACTGTGACTGAATTGGTTGTAGATAGGTCTCTCGGACTCTTGCTCTTAGTTTGGTGATATATGAGGGCATTAAAAGGTCGTGAAGGCAGGAATGCTAGCAGAGGAAAAAGGCAGTGCCAACGTAATCTAGTTTACAATAAAAAGAATTTCATTTAATCACTTGACTTTAAAAATCGGCAAAGTCGAGTTAATGCGTGTACTTTTGACATTGTAAGTACATTTTAGAAGGTAGTTAGAAAAATTTTCGAATAGAATATACCATGCCTAGATTGAGAGTTTTCAGAATTGTGTACCAGATTTCTGGCAAGGTAAAATCATACAGTATTTGTTTTCCTAACTCTATGTCATCTAACTTCATAACTCGAATCTTAACAAAATTAAGTGTTGAGTGAAAACAAATCCCTAAAATGTAACCAAATCTATCTGCTCAGGCCAGACGTAAGCCTCAGAGAAAGGTTTTGTAAGCTCTTGCAGTGGAAAAATTTTTTCTCTTCTTCCTGTCTACATCTCAAAGGAGCTCAGTCTAGCAGAGCAGCTGTTAACAAAGTGAACTGGAGAAACAGGGTTTGGTTCTGCATTCCCAAAGGTGCTGCAGGATGAAATGATAGAAACCTCTAACCTTAATGTAGATGGCCTTGACAATGACCACCATGTCCTTATTCTCATGCCATGGCATACATATGGCCAGGGCTATACATATAGTAGGCACTTTACAGTTGATCAGTGAATTAAAAAATCCCACAGTATGGTGGAGTGCAGTGTTGTTTATCTTATTGGTGGCAACCCTATTGTTGGATTAAGAAATCGATTTAATGATAACAATATATTTAAATAATAGAAGATAATAGGAGAGAAAATAAAGTGTCAGTCATACATATTAAAAGTATATGTGCGTGTTTCTCCTAGGTCATGATGTAAAATATACTTATGAAAATATCAATCAAAAATATTGAAAGCTATGGTAGAATGGAAACTACTGTGTTCTTTGGGTCAGATGGATCTAGGATTAAATTCTGATGCCACCATGAGATACTTGAGTATGTTACTTAAATCTCTCTAAGTGTCAAATATGTATTTAAAGTCTACTGTATATTATACAGTGTGCTCTGTGTGGAGGAGACAGTGGTGAATAAGATACATTCCTTGCCCTAAGGTAGCATGCAGTGTGCCCTTAATAAGCATTGGTCTCTCTTCCGAAGCTCTGAGACTAGTTGATAAGATGTTTGTGTAAGAAGGAATCTCGGGGAAGTTCAATTCTGGCTAAATTTCTTCATGAATTTTTTTCTTTGCTCCATCATCTCTCTTCTTAAGAATGGTGACAACCCGACACTAACTTCTCTACTTAGTCATAAAACAAATTTAAATTCCTGTAGTGCCAAGCAGACAAGTCTAGAAACATAAAGAGTGACATGTAACAGCTGTGCCTCCTCTTTCTACTCTTCCATAGGCATGCAGAATTTTGTTGACCCATTACTGGGCAGGATCACTGTCTAGCTCTATTTTGAGGTATGCTAACCATAGATTAGCTCTCCCAGGGAGGGGCGGAGAGCCAAGACACATATCCAGTCTTCTCTTTGTAGTGCACATGGTAAAATGTAAACCAGGCAAGGTTTGTTCTTGGAGTCTGCCGCTAACACTTTCTGTATCTATTCCTTTTTCACAGTTTACCCATTTTCACTCTGCCAAGCATGTGCCCTCCCATATTAGTACTTGCTTTCAAATAATCAAATATCTTTCATTGACAATTGAAGATGAATGAGTATAAGTTAGTAGGTCACCATTCTCATAAATATTTACAGGTTAAATTTGTTTCTCCACGTCAAATGGAAGGTCTTATCCCTGGTGAAAGATTTTTTTTTGTACATTAGCAAGCTACATGGGTGACAGTAAGAGCAGAGACCCTTTCCATGGTCCCTAAAGAATCACACCAGAGGAGTGGCTGAAGAAGTCTTGGTTATGATGAAGTAAGAGTTAGACCAGGCCTTCCTTGCAGATACCATCTATAAGGAAGTCATGAGCAAGCATCTAAAGGAAAACAAATTCTGATGTAAGGAAGATTTGTCTTTTGTGTTTCCTCTGCCCTAATTCTCTTTTGAAGATCAGCCTCTCTGACTTGGAACTTCGTAACTCATAGGCATTCCTTGGGTAATCAGGGCCATTCAGTTGTCCGATTTGGAACTTCACCTGCAAGTGGTCCTTATTCTCCAGGTCATCCTTCATCTCCTTTTCCTCTTTGTCAAAATTTATTTGTCCTGTGTCCCATTATATCAATGTGCTTTCCACTGCAAGGTCAAGTTACATGAAACTGTAACTTGATAATCATTGTTAATAGACTTCTGTGATTTAAGATGAAGAGAGTATTTAAAATGAAACAGGGAATCTCATGTTGGGAATCTCAGCTTCTGGAGAAGAGGAAGATGTTTGGTGATGAAGCTTATAGAATTAAGAAGTTGTAAGTAATCCTTAAATCAGTCTGTAAGTATTCTCAGTACATTCTTGGGGTGCTACGTTATGCCTTGTGCGGGATAGATAACTAGACATGACCTCGAGGAGTCTGCCATTAAGCAGGGTAGAATGGAGAATCTTGGATGCCAAGCACTTACATCCACCCTTTAAATAATTTTAATTTTTTATGGTAGGTATTATCATATGACTTCAAGGGACCAAACTCAGGAAAGTAAACTATTTTCCCCAAATTCTATGTAAATTGTGAGTGGTAGAGTGAGGATCTGAATTCATATCTGGTCTGGTTCTGAAATTTATGTTCTTTTCAGCATTCCATACTCTCATGGAAATAGTAGTCAAGAGAATAGATGAAGAGAGTGATTGAAAGCTGTATAGGACTGATGTGGTCTGTGATGGGGGTTTAAAGAAGGAAATGAGCCCAGTGCCCTGGAGAGCTAAGAGAAAACTTTTCAGGAGAAAACTTTTCAGGAGAACTTTTCAGGGAAGTGGGACTCCAGTAAGTTCTAAAGCCAACATATTTATCTGATAGTGGTTGGAAGAAGAGAGGTCTTTCCAGGTAGGGTGGCCAGTTTAAAGAAGAGCTTGGGAGTAGGAATAAAAATGTGCTGAAGGCCAAAGGGAAGAGACTTGATTAAGAAAATGAAAATTATTCCTTGCGGGCCTCCTTCTTCTTTACTTCATCTTAATTCAGATGAGGGAGGGAGAGCCAGCTCAGGATAGTATTCCCCTCTCAGGGACAGGAACTCAGCAAACACAGCCTTCCTCACAGTCTTATCTGGAGCCACTGCCTGGAAGGAAGATATTCAGAGTCCTCAAGGCAAGGGGCCTTTTCTCAGAAGTCCCAGATGAGGCAGGTTGGGAACTTCCTGGAGGAAGGGTTAGGGAGCCAGGTGGTTCTCTCTTTCCTTTTTGGAATTCTGGCCAGTTTCAATTTACATAACACAGCTTAATCCACCAAAACAAGAGCCAGGAGGCAGGTTCTTTTCTTTTTTTTTTTCCTCTCCAAGACACAGAAACCTTTATTTTCTCCCTACACTGCAAACCAGTGCTGTTAAATAATATTGGATAATTGCACCTGTCGTATTTCCCATATTGTGCCAAGGAAAAATAATTGCTGGTTTTCTGCTTTGCAGTTTAGCAGTGACTCCATCATTTGACTCGGAGCATGTCATTTTCTCCCATTTTAGACTGTGTACAGTCAGACTCTTGAAAGGACTCGCAGATAGCAGCCCTGCGTGTGTGAGTGGGCGCAGGCCTCATTCAGCAATGATTTCTAATTTATACAGCATTGAAAATCCACAGCTATAAATAAACAGTTCTGACTGGCTTTGCTGCCTACTCGAATGCTTTATTTTTTTAAGCCATCAACTGCATGAGAAAGGAAAACAATGTCTGAATATGGATTCTGGTTTCTGACACTTGGCCCTGGGAGAGGGAACTCCCAGATTTGAGATGGATTCAGTGCTCAGCCAGTCAGCCTTCTGGGAGGCCTGGCCTCACCTCACTCCTTCCTTAGCCTTCTCCCACTCCCCATATGCAGATGCAACATGTGTGGATTACGGTATATGAAGCTAACTTCCTATTATGACAAGTATTGCAAGTAGGTGCAGAGGAGCTAGAAATATCTTGAGAGATATATGACTCTTTGGCAGGGCGTAGGGATAATGTATTGTTTAGGAAAACAAGATAAATCTTCTCCCCAAATTCAAAATTGGTGTCACATGTGAGATAACACCTCCAGAACATAAGCATAAGTCCATGAGGCAGTGGTATTGCTACTCCCTCTGCCTGTATAGATGAGAACTCTCACCAAGTTGGGGTCCCCTGACCATCTTCTTTTTGTCCAACCTTGCAGACATACATACATTTTTACTTTTTTAAATAAGGGCTTTTGGGTGACTGGTTATTGCTTTGCTCTGTAATAACGACGAAAGAAGGGCTCAGGAATCAACCATCTGTGTAACCTTGGACCAGTCCTCTCCCTCCTCTGAACCCAGTGCTGGGCTGAAGCCTGCTTGTACAGCCTTGTAAGGACCAAGTAGTTGTTCATATCTCCTCCTAACTCTGCATTCAGTGACTCGCTGATAGCTGGAAAAGGACATGATAGAGTGCTTACACCATGGAAATGGGCAAACACTATAACTCAGGGCCTTAAAATTTTTTTCCCCAGAGAGTTGGTTTTTAAACATTCACCAGCACACCAATATCAGACTCAGTTGTTCATTTGTAAAATAAGGACATAATATCTTTACTATTTGTAAGATTTTTGTGAGGATAAAATGAGATCATGGAGATGAGCATAGTTGTAAATTGTATGATACTATACAAATATTATTGCTGGTTATCTCATCATTTGGTCTGTATTGTTTTCTAACCACTAATGGCCTAATGCACCTTGTGTAGGCATTGCATACCTTTTAATAAATGTTTAATCAATGTTCTTTACAGGTATTTTTGTTGCTTTTCCTTTCTTAAGGTATAGCAGCATCAAGGAAGCACTTGTGTGCTTATGCAAGTGCTGAACGGGAAATGGTTCTGAAGTATTTCTGGTGTTGGAATAGCTACTGCATAGTGGCCAGTCATGCAGCAATCAAGGTTTAATTTGGTCCTGGGGACAGTGAAGCCACAAATAGAAATCTGTAAGCTCATCTCAGCAAAGAGCTTACTATACTTCTATAAGTATGCATCTCGAGTCATCTTTGGGGGATGGAAAATTTGGGTGATCCCTGCGGACTTCATACTTGGGGAATTTCCATTGTGACAAGTGCTTCTGCTGAGACCAGGAGCTCTGACAACAGTCAAGAAGCAGTAAGTATAGGAAAAGAGGGAGTGTTCCCAGCTCAGTCCGATAAAACTTAAGGCTCATATTTACATGATAGTAGAGGAGTAGGGATCAAGCAGATTTCTTGGTGCCTTTCCTAGTCTTTTCTTGCCTACCCTGCCTGCCCTACTGGTATAGCCTATTCCCTTCCCTAATCCTTCAAGACTGCTCTCGGTATTTTGGAGGTATTTCTGGTGTTGGAATGGATATTGCACAATGGTCAGTCATGCAGTGATCAAGGTTGAACTTGGTCCCAGGGACAGGTTTTTATCAAATTTTATTCACTTTTACCAAACTTTTCCTTCATAAAGTTAGGTTGGGAAGCCCTAGTACAATTTATTCTGGTGCCCACACCCCAGCCCACCTGGGCCTGATTACACATCAGTACATTTGAATATATTTACCCACCACTAGACATTTGTCATTTGTCATCTTTACAAAATATGCCTGTAAATACAGATCTGGAAAAATTCCACTAAGAAAATCAAAGCAGTGTTCATGAATGTGCTTGCTAATCACCTGACAATCAGCTTTGTTAAATCGTAAAATAACTCAGCAAAGTACTTTGTACCAAAGTAATCTCAGTGGTTCTCATAATTGAATCACTTTCCATTTATATCCTTCCTCAAGTGAAATGTACATTCATTTGATGAGTTAATCAGTACTCAAATGGAAGAGATTTTAACAATGTTATTATGTTCAATGGTTATACCTACCCTGAAAGCTTGCTTATAGGTGAGACAGATTTTCTAATATTTTTATAACTTATTTTCTCATAGTCTCAAATAATTTGCTATCATACCATATTAGGTAAACAGACAACTCCGGTAGCAGCCATTTCCCTATACATCTCTATCTAGACTGAGAGGGGAAAAAAAATAAATGAACAATCCATAAAAATAACTAGCTTATGAAAATCTTATTTTCAGAAAAATTGGGATTATTCAAAAAATGGTACAGGACTAAGAGTTAGAATAAAGAAAATATTGTGGGAATTTTCATTAAAAGCTAATCAGCCTCTTGTTCTGCTTCTGTGAATATGCTTGTTGCACACAAGAGCTCACTTGCACTTTGCCCCACTTGTCTGAGTGGCGAATGAACTGCTTGTACCCAGCAGCTCCTGGCTCTTATAGTACTTTGTACATTAGAAGTTCCTGCTTCTTGTAACAATTTGTAACCATCGGTATCCCGTAACAATTTTCCTCCTTTTACTACTTGCAACCATAACAACCTCCACCATTTGTAATGGTCTGAGTTCAAATTAACCAATCAGTTTGTGTAAAAATCCTGTATATAAGGAATGTTGCAATTGAGCTCGGGGCCCAGATTCTTCAGAGCACTAGCTCCTCTGGGACTGCACATAATATATGTGAACTCTCCTTCTCTCCGATTTACTGCTTGGATTTTTGCTGGTCTTATTCTGAAGCTTTTCTGTAACAAGAAGATCTGGGAGACAAAAGCTTCTGTCTTGGTTCTAACACTAACTTCTCAGCCTCATACAGGTAACTTCTCATATAGGTCCTTAGCATCCTCCTCTGTAAAGTGAAGAGTTTGGATGATCCTAAATTCTTTTCTCTGTCTAAACATTCTCTAACACTGAGTTTATCAGTCCCCACCCCCCCGCCCCATGGCCAGATTTTGGCCACAGACCATTCTCCACAGAGGTCAGACTAAGGTAATATATTCTGAGAGAGCAGGCATTGATTTTGGCACATTCAGTAAGCCTTTCAAAAAATAAGGAGTCCTCAAATTAAGCTACTTTTATAATCCTCTTATTAAATTCAAATATTATTCCCTGTCCTTTCTACTTTCCTATGTTTCTCTACCACTACCTCCCACCAAAAAAAAGAAAAAAGAAGAAAAAAAAGAAAAAAAAAAAAAGAAAAAAGAAAAGAAAGGAAAGGAAAGTTCTTGGGAAATGGCATGTAATCACTTGTTCTTTTTCCTCAGGTGCCTCATGTCACCTGTGCAAACATGAACAGAGACTTCAGACCTCAGAGTTTCCCTAACAGTTGTTTTTATGTAAATAGACATTCACCCTGACATGAGGCAATGGAAAGTTGAGGACACTTTTCCAAAGGCAAGATGTCTTTAAGGAGTTCTAAAAAACCACCACCACTATTGCAGGGCAAGAAGCCACTCTGCTGTCTTCCCTTGGTGCTCAGCTCACAGCTGGCAAATTGACCAGTGGTGCCATTGGTCTTCATGTGGCTCTGCATATCTAATATGAACTATGGATTGCTGTTGCTCTTGGCCATGCATTTGCAGCCTGTGCACAATCCATCAACAAACTTTGAGACTTTGCATGTGGAAACAAGAGACCACATCAAATTAGAGAGGAAATAGACGAATGAATATTCACTTAATTAGGGATCATTCCATGACTTCACCAAATGAATTTATCAGCCTGGGTGAAAAGAATACTGGCATATTGATTAGTTTTTAGTAAGCTCATTAAAGGGCCTTTAGTTTTCAGTAAGCTCATTATAATTGAAATTATAACATTAGATTTTTAGAATGACTTCCATCCAGCCAAAAAGTTGTTACCACTATATTTAATGATCATAAATCTTTACATACACTTCTATATTTCTGAAACTTCATTAACTCACTTTCCTGTTGGCAAATGTTAACCTACTTTGAAAACTTTTTTCAACTCTGCTTCTTGTCCATTCTGGATGTTAAAACCCTGTTAGTTCTGGCTTAGTATTACCACAGCAATCTCACGCTCCTAATTTCATTCTTCACCATTTAAACCCTGCCTCCCCTGCTTTCCCTTTAAATTATATTCTTAACAATAAACATTAAATATCTTTCTAATTTTATTTTGCAGGAACTCCCCTTCTCAGAGCCTGTAGTGACTGATAAGTTGAAGTCCTACTTGTGGCCCCCTCATCACACTGATTTTTTTAAGACAGCCAACTGCTCATCACATAGCCCTCATAGCCATCCTTGTACTTATGTCTCTCAGCATTTTTCAGGACAGTCTTCTCCCTTGTTCTTCTAAGTCTCATCAGTTCAGACTACTCCCAGTCACTTTAGCAAAGCCTTACTAATTTATCCAGCTTTATATGGTTCAGATTCTTTTCACTTATGCTTTCACTTATTTTTATTTTTGATGCAAATTCTCTCCTCTCCAGTTAGGTCTTCTCTTTTCAAATTTGTTCCTCCTGTAGTCATTCTGAGGGTGCTTAAAACTTTCTTTATCCATATTGTTTACCAACTCCCAGTGCTTTGAGTCTAACTGTAATCATAACCTCACTCCTTCAACCCTAGATGCCAAGGATTGGAGACTCAATCTTCATTTAAGAAACACAACAGAACATGAAGGCTTAGAAACAGCAGAAGCAGGAGTGGAAGTAGTGGTAGGAAGTTCCGTTGGGGGAAAAGAGCAGGTAGCTCCATCCACTGGACCAGTGTCTCCCACATTCAACACTAAGCAGCTAGGTGGAGCACTAAGAAATTTTCACATACCCACCACAGTGCTAGAGAAGGCACTTTACCCAAATGTGTGTCTGTATGGAACTACAACCGTCATTTCATTCTATAGAGATTTACATGGTATGAGTATAACTTTTCAGAAATAATATTTTCCTTTTTGGTTTTAGCAGATGGGAGTGGATTCTTAGTCTTGCATTCTCATAGAATTGAGCAGTCTCTAGGCTTCTTTGAGTCTTCAGAATTTCTCTCTTTCCATGTTTCCATAATGCATGGCTAGAGATAAGGGAACTGTTGACTTAGTAATTGCTCATATTATCTTACCCAAACAAAATTCACAAAATGGATTTTAAAGTCTTATTGGGAAATGATGTTGTTATTACTCTTTTTTTCATTGAAGGGAGTTTTTTCCCCTGTAGAACACCTTCTAGTTGGGAAATTAGGTCAACTAATGACTTATTTTAGTCCTTCTTTTGTCCTGTGTCAGGTAGTACCAAAGAGTAGAGGCATTTTAGGCCAAATGTTTAATCTTTGTCTGGTGCAAGATCCAAACATTTTCTGCTAGCATGATAAAGGAACTGTTCTTTGAATCAATATCACTATGGATACTGTATGTAATTATACACCTTATTAGTTCAATAGTCAGAACACAGATTAACTAAAAACATACTCTTCACAAAGATTTACACCTGTGTATCTACAACCACAAAAGCTACTGCTAGACTTTGAATTAAAAATTTGAAGAACATTTGCCTTGTTTAGCAGGTTGGCTTGGAAAAGGGTGAGAAGGCAGATGGTTGGAGAATATGAGGTGTTAGAGGAATAAAATTTGAGCACTGATGAATATAGTCACTGTGCAGAAGTAGCAGGAAGGAGGTGAAGCTGACGGCTGGCTGGAGAAACCATTATGGGGAAAAGAGGCTGAGGAAGAGGAAGAAGTGATAATCAGAGTGGACTGTCTTTGAGTTTAGGGAGATGAAGTTAGGACAAGAAAGGCAAAAGTGCTTTAGAAATACATGTGGGGGGTCATCTCATGATAAGATTATTTTCTTATGAAATGATCAGGGATAACATGCAAGGCCGACCTTATAACAAATTTCTTCATGTATAAAAACAAGGAAGTAGACTAGACTAAGCAAATTTTAACAATAAAATTTCCTTTTAAAAATATCTTCTCTAGAGCAAATAGTATTAAAGGAAGATTTGTATGTCATTCTGCCCAAGGTACCATCACAAGGTCACTTGGCCAGACTGGAATTTTCAGCTTACAAACTATCCTTGAGAAGAAAAGGATGTATAGTATCAGTTTTTTATACAGCCCTCTGTCCTATGACACATAAAAGATGGCACAGGGCAGGGAGCAAAATGGTGACAAGTCATGCAGAGTGGCCCTCTGGGACCTCTTGAGAGCTTTTTGAGCCACAACATCATCTTGAAGGCCAGCAAAACCTTCCTAAGCATCTGACAGCATTTATGCCCCTGAGGCACAGGGCCAGCTCCCTGCATCCACATACCCCTGGAAAATGTCACACACTTTCCAAGTTTATATTTGATCCTTGGTACCATTCCTTATTACTGCCCTTGTTGTTCCCCTCTTCATTTTCACCCACTGAAATAACACACAAGGAGGCAGAAAATGGGTAGACATTAAGCAACTGTGGCCATCACTGCCAGCACCCTTCCCAGCCCAGCAGCTGACTTGGGAGAACACCACATTGGACAAGGATGCTTATAGACAAAATTATCTAAGTTGGGAGGAGTCCAGGTTCCCATGGCATATAAGACCTTGTCCTCAGACCAGCGGTATCAGTCTTTCTGGGGCACACATTAGGAGGACAGAATTCCAAGCTTTACTCCAAATCTACTGAATGAGAATCTACATTTTTACAAGATCCTTATTTAAAAAAGATTTTTAGGGAAATACAAGTTTGAAAAGCACTGCTCTGTGATAGTGGCTCTTGACCTTGACTATGAATTAAAATAACTGGGAAGCTTTTAAAAATATCTCATGCTAAGTCCCCATTTCAAGAGATGGATTTAATTGGTCTGAAGTGGACCTGGGAATTAGTATTTTAAAATTTTGCCTACTGATTTTATAATGTGCAGTCCAGGTCAAGAAATGCTGCTAGAGAAATATCTGCATATTATTTGGGTCTTGACTGATACCTCTTGATACTTAGCTAGTGACTCCCAACTGGGCCACACTGTGTCTCGGGATTTCACAAGCAGAGATTTCAATTAATTCTAGCCTCGGTTAACTTGATCTCCTATTTCATTCTTTTAAGTTCTTCAGGAACTGTACCTCTCTGTCAATTTGCATTCTGTTAGGTGGTTGCTACTTTTAATTGCCTTAGCAGAGAAACTGGTAATTTATACATACAATTGAAGGAGAGGATTGGATTATCCACATAGAAAAGAAGGTTCCTAATTTTTACTGGAGGAGAATGAGATTAACAGTAGTAGTGACTAACCCTATGTTCCAGGCCCTGTTCTGAGCACTTGATACTTCCTAAGTTATTTACAGTTCTCCGGGATCCTAGGAGATGGGTACTAATATTGTCTCCATGATGCACAGGAGAGAACTGAAACAAAAAGATATTGAGTGCCTCACTGAGTATTACAGGTCTACAAGTGGTAAGAACAAGATAGAAACTCAGACAGTCTGGCACAGAACTTTTCTCCTAACCATGGCTTGTCATAGCAACACCAGTGCATGCCTTTGAATTTCTGTTCTCATCCAAGGAAGTTTAGGCCATGAAAAGAGGTGAAAAAGTAGGGTTAGCCTTGCATTTGGAGTAGGTGGCTACTTATGTATTCCCATAGATCCAGAATAGAAGGTTTGGAGAGGAACTCAGGGATAGAGGAATGACACAATTGATTGTCCAAGCCTAGACAATGCTAAACCATATGCACACTGGCACAGCAGGCATTAACTAGGACCAAACCGAGATGTGCAGTTGCCCTAGCTTGCGGTCATCCTATCACTAGAGTTGAATGATGTTTACACAGGTTACACAGTTGGTTTGTGGACAGGTAGGTTTCTACCCTAGTTTTCTTGATTCCTATTCCAGCACTCTTCCCACTGTTTTGTACTATTTGCCCTAACATGCATCTCTTTTTTAACAACTTTCCAACTAGTATAAGCATCATCCTCTTGTGTTCCTTAAACTCCCTGTTCAATACTTTAATCTCCAACCATTAGAGCACTCTTTGACCACTGTTTCCAGAACACCTTTGTACAAAGTCCCATTTTATGTTTAGAGAGAGGAGTCCTTGGTTATTTTTTGTCTGTATTGATTGATCTATTTGGTAAGCTAATGGAAATGGGGGGTTCATAGGGACACAAGACACATTCCTAACCCATAGGAAACTCAGGGTCTAATGTAAAAACAAATCTCTTGGGAGCCCAGGGAAGGCTTCCTAGAAGGAAGTGAGTTGAAATGAATGAGTAGGTATGAGACAGGCAAAGACTAGAGGATATAAGAAACAAAGACCTGTGGAGGTGAGAATATCAGTGTATAAGGGAAACAAGCGGTTTAGTGCTGCTGTGGCACACATTGAGGAGAAGGGGAGCAAGAGCCAAGTCAGGCACTTGGTCACAAAGACCCTTGTGTGTCATTCCAAGGGTTTACATTTTCATCTGTAAGTTAAGGGAAACCTTAAAGTGTTTTAAGCAGACTAAGACATGGGAAAATGTGTTCACATAAATAACTGTAGTTTTAGGCAATTTAAAAGTGTTCACTACCATTGGGGTTTTAAGTAATATAATTTATCTTATAATTCTTATTCAACCATTTGTAATTAAGATCTGTTCAGAATTTAACACTTTTATGACCCTATCCTGGTGCTTTATAGAATTTTTCACTCATTCGATTCTTAAGGAGTTAAAAATTTAGAGTGAGGAGAGACAGTAAGCCCTTGATCCACTTACAGTAGACTCTATTACTTACATAAACATTCACATATGCACAATGAACTGAAGAGCCACATGTTTATGCTGGCCTATTTGCTCATTGGAACTTAATTGCAGTGAAATACTGGATACGGTACTTAAACAATGAGATTTATTAAAAAGAGCTTTGTGTTGAAAATAGTGATCTTGATATTAAATATAGTGAAAATTTTGTTTTTACTTGAATGGATGTTTAAAAATCACTATTCAATAATTTACAAATTAATCATTATTGAATTCAATACAATTGATTTAAAAAGTTATTCTCTAAGCTCTGAGTAATCAATTTTTTTCTCTGTACTTCTTACATCTGCCACATTTTAAATGGATTAGTTTCTTCTTTTTTCTTTTTCTAAATTTAAATATAGATTTGGGGAAGGCATCAAAAATCTTTACTCAGAATTTCAAAGAGCCAAAACTAGTTAGAATTAGATATCAATACATCTGAAATGTCAACACATTTTTTTCCTGGATGGTTTCCTGTGATTTGGAGTCCTGATTTTGGGAGTAATTTTCAGTATTCCACTTTTTAAGTGTTCGCTTTCAAGGAAGATATTGTCTTTGAGACTCAGTTTAAATTCTCCAAAAGTAGAAAACATGTGAAAAAGCCAAATTACATGCTTATGTCTCCAGGGTCTCAGTCTCCTCTCAGAAATATACACTCTTGTACTGAACCTTCTGAAACTGTTTTTCTTTTGCATACATGGCTTATGTTCTTACATCAGTTCATAAATTGGGTGGAAGATACCACTTCTGCTATTTCTGTTTTGATAGAAAAGAATGGCATGTGGGCATGTGATGTAGGGGACTATATGTGACTCTTACAGAGTAGAGTTCCTGCTCTTCTCCCTGGGTAGGGAAAAAATCATGGGTATTTTGCAACCTGACTTTTTGGTGGTTAATTTTCCAACAAAATATTTTGGGGGTGGGACAGTAGGGGAGGCAGGGAGAAGAATAAAATCTTAGATTTTTAAATCAACTGAGTTAAGATTATTTTTTTCTTATGAAAAAGCAACATGATTTTCCCCACCTATAATTAGAAAGCTTAGCTTACTGACATACTCCCATTGCCCAAGACCCTGTCTAAATTAGAATTTCCATCTCAAGTACAGATTGTGATTTTTACTAAATGTTGACAAATAACCTAATGGGAGACGGATGGGAACTCATCCAAGAAGGCACTATTGAGGTAGGAAGACCTAAAAGGGTCATTTACACACATTTCCTTAAAACAAAATCAAACAAACAAAAACAAAAAACCTAACATTTAAACACCTTGTTACTCTCAAGCCCCTACTTAAGAGAAGGAGACTGAGTCCATTTTTATATGTGGCAACAGCTTGCTCTCTGGGTGCTAAGTTCTCTAAACAAGATTATTTTTAGGATTAAATGAGGTGTTGTTTGGATGAGAAGGGGAGAAAATTTGATAAGGCTCTTTGAGAAAGTGCGAACTTCCCCCAGGCTTTTCCTTTGCCTACTTTGATAGGACCCATCTGAGTCCTTGGACAAAGGCATCAAGCATCACTGCCCTCTGCTTTGGACTTGTTTCTCTTCTGTTTCTAGGAAGAGTGGAGAGATGGTAAGGAAGAAGTGTTTCTGTAGGTAAAAGAGAAATAAACTGACCCCATTTCCAGTGGTTGAGCTTCTCTCCGAGTAGGTAGATGCCAGTAATAAAGATGTAGCTGAGAGAGAAGAAGACTGCCATACCTACTGGGCTGAGTTCAGCAAATATAGGATACGTCCACATATCCATCTGAGAGTAGAGCCATAGGATCCTGCAGAAAATGATAATTCACAATGATTAGAACAGTCTGAGGGATAAAAACCATTTTCTCCTCAAGATCAATGGGTTTTAGAGCCCAGGCAGATGAAAGGAAGCCATGGGGACATTTGTCAGCAGCTAAGAAGTTCCACAAACCCACAAAAGTGAGTCTTTTCTAGATAGACTTGATTCAATGAGACATCCTATTATATGAGCTAGGTTAGACTATGTTACCTTATCTATTAAATTCAGTGTTGGTGAAAAAAATATGGAAGAATATTGAACACATAATTAACCAAAGAGACTGTGGGAGAACATGAATTATTTCTTTTCCTGAGATGTATGACCTACTGAGACATTGAACTTGCTAAGCAAGTGTCCATTTGCTGGCTCTCAGCCAGGTGAATGGGGTTTGCATTTCTGAATCAGGTGTAGCTTTCTGTTAGCTCTCCAAGTCTGTTGGGGTAGGAGGGGCAGAGATTAAGCATTTTTACTCTAACACAATATGCCTGGGGTTCAATTGTTGGCCCTGATTTTACCTCATGGATATAGCCGTGGATAGTATGTTAAGTGGGACTGGATGGAATTACAGAAGGCAGAGATCTTGCTCATGTGAGAACATAATACAAGTAATTTCTTTAAGCCAAGAGAAGGAAAGAAATGTTAGGAGAGGAGCCATTGTGTCTAAGTGAAGCCTAAAAATGCAGTTTTCTGGAAACTACTTGTATTGGAAGATGCCAAAGTCTGAAATAACTTTTAAGATTATTGAGGAAGATGATGTATCAGCTACAGTTTATAACTGGTTAAGAGTACAGAAACTGGAACCAGGCTTCCATGATTCAAATTCTAGTTCTGCCACCTATTAGTCATGTTGCCTTCAATAATTTTTCAACCTTTCTTACCCCTACCCTCATGTGTAAAGTGGGGATGCAAACATCATTCATCATTGTAAGGATTAAGGGAGTGACCACATGTAAAATATAACAGTATTGAGCACATTACAATCATTTAATGATAGTTTAAAAGCTTCTCTCCTCTAAGAATGACACATTGGGAGTCTTCTCAGCAATCTTTCTTCTGAGGTTACTTGTCTTTTGTAACAATTAGGATAGGCTAAGTTATGCTTCATAAACAATATTCAAATTGGAATATCCCAGGTTATCAAAGGAGTTCAGATGGATGAATGAAATTCCGTGCTTAATTAAACTTTCAGAAACCCAAGCGTGACCTTGGTTATTTCAAATACTTGTCAAATGCTGTGAAAGAGACAAGGGATAATCTCAGGGCTAGGACCAGGGTGAGGCAAGGGAGGTACCTATGACATGAAATTTAAGGGGCCATCTCTGCACATCAAAGGACACAATCAACAGAGTGAAAACACAACCTATGAGATGGAAAAAATATTGGCAAACCATATATCTGATAAGGAATTAATATCCAAAACATATTACTACAATTCTACAAACAGCCCAATGAAAAATAGACAAAAGACTTGAATAGACATTTGTCCAAAGAAGATATACAAGTGTCCAATAAATACATGAAAAGATACTTAACATCACCAATCATTAGGGAAATGCAAAGCAAAACTACATCCATTAGAATGACTACCATCAAAAAAAGCACAAAATATCCATTTTTGGAGAGGATGTGGAGAAATTGGAATCCTTTTGCACTATTGATTGATATGTAGAATGGCGTAAATACTGTGGAAAAAGAAATATGGCAACTGCTCAAAAAATTAAACTTAAAATTACGTATGATCCAGCAATTCTAATTCTAGATATATACCCAAAAGAACTGAAAGCAAGGACTCAAGGACATATCTGTACATCTATGTTCATAGCAGTATCATTTACAATAACTAAAACACAGATGCAGCTCAAATGTCCATTTATGGATGAACGATAAATAAAATGTGGTACAGACACACAATGGAATATTATTTGGCCTTAAAAAGGAAGGAGATTCTGACATGTGCTAAAATATGAATGAACCTTGAGTGTATTATGTTAAATGCAATAAGCCAGTCACAAAAGGACAATCATTTTATGATTCTGCTTATATGAGGTACCTAGAGTCATCAAATTCAGAGAGAAACAAAGTGTTTGCCAGGGACTTAGGAGTAAGGGGCATCAGGAGTTACTGTTTAATGTGTACAGAATTTCACTTTAGGAAGAAAAAAGTTCTAGAGATGGATGGTGGTTATGGCTGCACAACAATGTGAATGCACTTAATACCACAAATTGTATACATAAAAATGGTTAAAATGGTAAATTTTATGTGTTTTTTACCACATAAAAAATTTTTAAGAAGATATCACTCTTAGGGTTGAATAAATGTAGAGCTGGCCCTTGATCTCTAGTCCTGGCCCTGTTAGTATAACTCTTTCCCAAAACTGTCTAGATGCTCCTCTAAGCAAAACTTTACCCAATTGAAAACAAGTAATGATTACTATTTCCGGTAGTGGAATTCTATGAATGTGCATTTCATGGATACGAGCATTTTAAGGGGATATCCGTAGCACTTTCCTCCTGCATGACTGCTTCTTACGACAAGCTAGAGAAGGTATAAGGGACAGTAAGTGAATGTCCCTAGGTAACTAGGGCTAGGAGTTTGAGGGTCAATGAGGAGATCTGAATATATGCTAAACGGGTTAGATTAATTAGTTCACTTTGTTTCCTTTATATACTTGAAATTAGGACTTCCTAGTTCCCATGCACATGTATATAAGATAGTCTACAAATAAGGGCATTCCCCTAGAGGCCTTGAACTTTTCTGTTTATTTATTTCATTTTTGTTTCCTTCAGCATAAGATTCCAAAAAGGAAAGTTCCTGAGATACGCTAATGAAGTCTGTACTTTCACAGAGAAAATACAAAGAAAGCTATAGGTGTGTTAACTAACACTGAGAAAAGTAATGAAAATACAAATAGAGTATCAGACAAGACTGTGGTTATTTAATGAAGGGCAGTGAGCAGAGAGGCTTGAGTGAAGAGATAGTAACACTCAGTTGGTATCTCTTCTTTATGGCTTGCCTGAATTTATGTTAAAAGGGGAAAGAGGATGGGGAAAGAAAAGGAGGAGGAGAATAAAAGGAGGAAGAGAGGAAAGAAGGGAGGAATGGAAGAAGGAGGGACAATGGAAGCAGGGAGGGAGGGAGAGAGGGAAGGTGGATGGGAGGGAAAGGAAGGGCTGATTTTGCAAGTCCAAAACTGAATTCTTCATTGTCCTCTATCTCAGTCTCAGCTCTTCACTAGCCCCCAGGTAAGAACCCATAAAGTCATATCTAAATCTTTCTCCAGTGCATTCATTTCATGCTGTCTGTCCAGGTCTCTTCATCTCACCTGGGTTTCTGTAATTGTCAACTCACTAGGCTTTATTGCTCCCTTCAATTTACTTTCCATCCCATAGGCTACCCGTAATCCAATAATCTTTTTTAAAAAAGAAATCTGCTCATGGCACTCCCCTTCCTCCAGTGAATCCCATTGCTGTAGGAAGATATCCAAGCTCCTTCACCCAGCCTACCTGGACTTGCCCTGCCCACCTATCCACTCTCAGATCTGTAGTCCATTCATATTGGACCACTTTCTGTTTCTTGATGAATCTAGCTCTGCATCCATGCTGTTGTCTGCTTGGAACACCTTTGACATTTTTACCTTCTGGAACACACTTTCTTTATGCCTGGCTAAGTCATTTTTAAATGAATGGCTGTTTGGGTGGCTCTACCAGTAGCTATGGTTCCCTTTAACTGCTGTTCACTGCAGCTGCTATAGATAGCTCTCAGTTGCCTGATCCCACAAGAACTCCTCAGCCTCTGAAAACTGAGAAATGTACCCAGCAGCCTTCCAAATTTCAGCTAATCTGATGTTCACTTTATTAGTACTTTGAATAGGCCAAGAATTCTAACCCTCAGTTGAGAGATCAGTGAAACATGTCCTTATGGAGCTGCCTGCCATGTGAATCTGTGCAAATCAGGGCATGCAGGTACAAATTGGTAGCCAAAAATTAATATTATAGTCTCGTCCTAAATATTGTAACGTCAAATGGTTATCATGTAATTCATATTTTCTGTATCTTAGCAGTGAGGAAATAGTGGAAGTCTGTGGGTTAGAGATTAGAAGATAGCTGAGTTTTGTGGGCTTCAAGCATAGTAATTTTTAAAGTGTTAACAGTCATGTCATATATTTCTAGCCCAGCAGAATAAATATAAAAAATATCTTCTCATCTTATGTTTCCTGCTGACTTCACATATAAACATGGGAGAGGTTCATGGTTGCATTTAATACCAGAAGGCAAGCACAGCCTACATTTACATTTGCAAATGAATTCAGCAAGTTAGCAGACTTCCTACAATGAAAATGTCCCTGAGAAGATGTAACTTGGTTAGTGTGGGGTTTTACCCTGTTGCTGTTCTTGAAACCCACCTCCTTGTCACACTTCAGTTCACATACCTTCCCAGGCTTTCTACTCCTCCCATACAAAATGCTAATCAAATATGAATAATGACATATTGAAAATGACCTCTAACTTTAATAGCTAAAAAAATCAAATTTGATTTTTAACATTAAGTCATGAATTTCTACTATTGTGTTAAAAATAAATTCCTATCACTTACTTTTCTTTCAAATAAATTTTAGATGAAGCAAAAATAGGTAGGTACGTAGGTAGATGATAGATAGACAGAATGAAAAAAAATTGTGAAGCTAGAGTGTTAGATAAGTAATTTACCTGGATATTGAAAGTGTTGGCAATAATGAGAGTTGGGTGGCAACCTCTTCATGACATTTAAAACTGTTGTTTGCCCCACTCTGGAACATCCCTTTCTGGCCTGAAGTTTTCTCTTCCCTTCAGGAATCATGAGGTTCTTGTACATTTCTGGTTTTCTACCCTCTGAACATTCTTTGCTACTTTGCCACCCTCTTACCCCTTCCTGTCCTTTAGACAAGGGTATTTCCCTAGCATTCACTTCCTGCTTCTTTCCTCTCCCTTTCCCCCTCCTCCCCCTTCTCTCTCTCCCTTTCTTTCTGGCAATCTTATCCCACCAGGAGGGGTTACTTCCCTGGATCTCCACAGTTTCGCCTCTTCTGAAAAGGCCAGGTTTGATTTTCCAAATGGAAGTTCCACTAGGCAAGTGGTTCTCAACTTTGGCTAGTGACTGAAATTGCTTTCAGGGCTTTAAAACTGCTGATGCCCAGGATATATCCTGAACCAATTAAATCAGAAACTTTTGGAATGGGATCCAGATACAGGATTTTAAACTGAGTTTTTTATTTATATTCCAACTATTTCTCTCCTAACTCCTCTACATCTATTAATGGAATCACTATCTTCCCAGTCTGATGGCTGGAAATTCTTAGAATTATCCTTGATTTTTTCTTTTCATTTGCCTGCTACATGCCAGTTAATTCAAAGAACCTATTCTGTAACTTCAACAATGTGTCTCAGGTATGTCTCTCATTCCTAACTGTACAGCTATAGCCCTCTTTGGGCAGTTCTTAGTTCTCATTTCTGTAACAGGCATTTGGGGCCAGCAGGAGGTGAGGTTTGGATGGGAAGGATGAGAAGTGTAGACAACCATTTCCTCTTCCAGCCCTCCACTTCCACGCCTCTTCAGTGTGCATGCTGGATGGCCTGGTCCCCAACCATTGATAATAAGGGGAGTTGTGTGGCATCTTTATATTTATTTTCAAATATTAATTTCCATGAGGACTAAGGAGTCCTTCTGTGGAAAGTGGGGCAAGGATTCTGATCCCTACAAAGATTCAAGGTTATAAAATTATGATGCATCTAGTTGGTCCCAGAAGAAGGTCATATTTCAGGGAAGGGTAACAGTGGCGCTGAGAGAGAATTTACACAATGCACTAGTGGGAGTAGAAGGATATTGTTGATATGGAGAGGTAGCTGGTCCTGGAACTCAGCCCAGTCCTCTGGTAGTTTTTAAGATTTTCTGCAGGTGTAATATCTATATGTGTGTGTATGTATAAATAGGTGCATGAATTTAGAGGATTGTTAAACCTGGGGACCAAGGCAGCTTTGCTGTGGACTTCACTTGAGTGAGCATGGTATAGAAGAAAGAAATCATTTCTCTCACCTCATACAAACTGCTACTGAGAAGTGACCTTGTAAATCTCTCCCCCAAGGGGGGCTTGTAACTGCATATCTATGCAACTCTTGTACTTAGCATACTGTATTTTACATATTAGCGGAGATACCTATAATATCAGCAGATTTCTGGTCTACCAAGATCAAGGTGGTGATATATTCCAGGACAGCTGGGGCTATTTCAGTGGCCAGGAGCATTGTTCTATTTCTACCAACATAAGAGAATAATGGGCAATGGTAGTGTTGGCATTGTTGGCAGTGGGGGTGGCATGCTAACCTTAAAGCAGAGCTGAGTGGAGATGTTGGCCCCAGAAGACTAGGTATTGTGGCTCTACAGTCTGTGCAGGAGAGCAGTGTTCAGGACTAGACAGCATGGGCATGTGTGAGCACTCACTGGATTATTAGAACTTTTTAGAGATGGAGGTCTTGGAGGATTGGACCACCTGTAGCCAAGTAGAAGGTGCACTGAGCACTCAGACATGGGACAGCAGTGGAACTATAACATAACCATGGATGAAGAATAAGACATTATGATTTAACTAGATGAAAAGAATATTCTGGCTAACTTTTATTTGTGTATTTTTAAATTCTATTTTGCTCCCCATGTCTTGACATTCTAGCACATTTTAAATACTGTTGTCAAGATACCCTTTGGAAAATATAATTCTCTGGCCATGTTACTAATACTTCTCATTCCCACCTCCATGCCAAAAAAACAAAATAACAGTGGCAATTAAATCTCACATTGTCTATACTATGTCTAACTGCCTCTAGCCTGCCAATCACAAGCCATCTTAAGAGGGCAGTTCCAGGTGACTTTCTATTAGTCTCTTTCACTAAGAGGTCCAGCTAAAGCAAGTTGCCGACCATTGTTTGAACATGATCTGTATTCTCTTGGCCTTGGAACAGTGCTGTGCTGTTCACGTTTTCCCATATTTTGAAGCTACAATCCAAACAGTCCTTCAGGACCCAGATCTAATGTATATCTTCCTCATACTGCACAGCAAGACGTAACCACTTTCTTCCTCCATGTTCCTGCAGTTCCTTGTATATGTTCTATTTCATCACTTTCCATGATGTGTTTTTATATTTATAATAAATGGTTCATCTCTACTTATTAAATACGAACCTCCTACAGGCTGCGGGTTGGCCTTAGGTAACTTCTCAGCAAGACCAGCTCTGTGTTAGGGGAAATATTTGTTCATTAAAAAAAATGAACAAGAGCCAGCAGTAGGAACATTTCTATGTTTCTGCTACTCACCACTGCCTCAGAGAAAGCTGGGTGAGGTGTTTTGGGGTGAGCAAGAAGGGAGGAGTGACTGAGCTACCATATTTGTAGGTGACTAATGTTTTCCAAAGGAAATGAAAGATTTGCAGTTATTACTACTTTGCAAAGCTTCATTTTCCCACTTAGGGGCCAGCCCTTCAATTTTGCAATCTGAAAAAATAACAAAAAGTAAGTGCCACATGTGAGGCAGTCCCCACGGTCTTGGTAATTATTTTTAGGTCATTGTGATGTGATTTCGGCAGTGAAATGTTTCCCCAGCTCAGGGTTATTGCCGTTTTTTCTAACTCATGTTTGTTTCTCATGCTCTGTTTGGCCTGCACCCATATTCTTGACCTTATTCCTGCTATACTGTTTCCCTATTTGACCAACAAAATAGGCACGCCTAACAGCTGACCCACAGCCACTTCCCTAAAACATCACCATGGATATCCACAGTTTTTGGAGCTTGTTGATGGCTATCTGTGGCCACAAGGGCCAATGGGTCCCAGAGCACAGCATAAGGGTGGAGAGAGCAGGCAGCAAAGAGTCTGAGCTTCCCTAACCAGGGAGTAGGGATGCAGAGGTAGGGATGCAGTCAGTGGTGCAGCATGAAATGCCCACATACAGGTATATTTGATATATTTTATGTATAATGGGGCCTGATGGACAAAATGCTGATTTACTACTTCATTAATGATAAGGATGTCCAAATCCCACAGCACTTCAGTTTCCCACTGGAGTCAGCCCAGTGGCAATTCTCCTGTGATAGGTCTCTATCCTTTACTCCCACTTGCTCCATTATATCACTCTAACATCCAGTCCAAGAACAGCACTGGAAATGACATAATGAAAGCTCTTAGACTGTAGAGACAATGCTATTCTTTTTTGCACACTCAACTCCTTAAGCACTTACCAGAGTATGTTTTGCACACACTGGGGGCTGAACAAATACCTAGCCATATGAGTACAGGGGAAAGAGAACTGGATTTGGAAACAGATTTGTATTTGTCTCAGCTTTGATTTTCCCTGGCCATATGACCTTGGGCATATGATTTAACCCACTGAGACTGTAGGTCACCAATGTTAGATGATCTCTGAGTCTCCTCCTACCACTCACCTCTTCTAATTCTATTTGCAGCTTATTTGATATTGTCATCAGTTGGCTAACATCAAGTATCCTGAGTTACCACAAATGCCACCAACTGGTCTCCCTGTCTAATTTCCACACTTCAGCCAAAATCAGCTTTTTGATCATCCATCTTGCATAAGCCATATCGTTTCACTCCTGCGCTTAAAATTTTTCCACAGAAAATCCCTCAGTTTAAAAGTCCAAACTTGTTGATGTCAATTCGTGATCTAGCTTTTCTCTGTCCTCCAATTCAGCCACACCCTCAGTTCCTCCAGCCTTTCGCAGATGCCATTCCCTCTGCCTGAAGGTTTTTCCATGTCTCTTTTGACTTATTCTTACTCATCCTTTGGGTCTCAGCTTAGACATTACTTTCCTTAAGGACCAAGTCCTAATCATCCCACAGCCCGCTGTGCTTACCCCTATTGAAGTTTCATTGTCCTGTCTTCCCAATGCGTATGCACTTTTCTCTCTCTCAGTCCCAAAAGGCAACGTGGCATCTCGTACATTGCTATATCCTCGATATCCTAGCACAGTTCCTGGCACTGGTGAATAATGGAATGGATAAGTGATATACTCACACTTGACCCCCATCTTGTTACACCTCTTTTTCCCAATGACCCAATTCCCTGCATTGTCAGAACACCTGTCCAGGTACTGACAAGCCAAGCCCTCTTGACCACTGCTGCTCATCTTTACAGCCATTGCAATTTGCCCTCAGATACTAGCGGCCTTATGTGCTCTTGTACCTTCTTAGTTTATGAGGAGGAAAAGAACAAGGATCAGATTTGAGGATCGATGATCGACTTCTAAGTCCTTAGGTAAAAAAAGTTAATAGATCAAAGTACAATCTTATATGTGAACTCCAAATGTTATACTTGACAAGAAAGAATAAATAAGATTAAAGTCCACCCCCTACCAAAAAGTATAGAAATTCATGTGCATAATCAGCCATTTACCACCCTGCTTCTCCTTAGCACATATGACAGAAGGAAATATCTTTATGCATGTGTGTGTGTGTGTGTGTGTGTGTGTGTGTGTGTGTGTGTGTGTACTGTTACCCCATCCCAGGTCCCAGATATTCTGTCTTTAGAGATTTATTTATTTGGATTAAGCCAGATTTGGCAAATACATGGCACATACCCTACCACTTTCCATTCTCATACTATTGACAGACATCACTAAATGATAATACAATGTTTTTTGGGTAGAACCTCAGAATGCTTCTCAACACAATGCTTCAGACATCAACTACCAGGTGACCCCAAGGAAACTTTATTTTCAAAAATGACCCTCATTAAAATGTAAAAGCCCCAGGCTAGAGAACAGTGTAGATCACTGGAGTCTTGGGGCAAATTTACTAAGCAAGTACTTTCTTCAAGACAGGAGGAGTAAAGAAGACTTTGGGCACTCAGGGAAAGAGAAGTGCAGAGGGTGGGAGGAATAGACATCATAGAAAGGAAACAAAGGCCAGGAAGGAATCATCATCTGAGTTCTGACACAAAGGTTACTTGCTCTAAGATAGAGGCTTCATGAAGCCCATGGAGCAGGCTCTGTGAGTTCAGGCCCTTTGGAATCTGTTCTCTTTCTAGCTTCTGTCTCTGACACAGCAACATAAAGAATTAAACTTTCCCCCCAGATAGGGATTGAGGGATTACTCAGATTGTCATACATGAACAGTTTATGTGAGTCTAAACTAGAGAAGGAACATAATGATTAGCTTCTAATCTTCAGGCATTATGCTTGGCATGCCCCTTTCTGTAGAGCAAAAGCATGGAGTGGATGAAAAGGCTATAGTATGGAAAGGGGTTTTCTAGTCACTAGATGGAAGGCTAAGCACTCTTGCTTGACTACAGATCACTGGGCAGTATTTCTGAGCATTAGTGTCCCCAGGTGGTTGAATGATGAAATCTAGGCCAGTTTCTAAAATGATTTTGCATGCCTCTATCTAGGCTGTTCTTCAGGCCCCTGAGCAATGCCCAAATGCCCTCTAGGAGGTTTAGTGCCAGATGTTGATGCGAATAAACCCATAATGTTACAGGCAACAGGAATGGACCAAAGCTAGCATTCTCAACCTGTCAATCGCCTTTTTAGATGGAATATATTTAGATGCCTTGGGTCATTCAGTCATTCAAATATTTAATTGCAAATGGAACTAAAGATTGACTTTTTCTTAGAGAAAATGTAACACATGTAGCTTTGCGATGATTAATTCTTCATAAGAGGGAGTGAGGACTTTGTAACTTGCTGTGTATGTGTGTATGTATATGTGTTTGTGCACAACTGTGTATTCTTGTGCATGTGATGTTTCCATGAGTAGCAAAAGCAAACAATAAGAATCCTTCTACTTGAAAATTTAAAGATAGTTAACCCCCATTAACTCAAGATAAAGGTCACTCTTATAGAGCAGTGTGGACTTCTGGAATATACCTTAGAGTCTCGAATGGCAACTCTTAAGTTGATTTTCTCTCTGCAGTTCTTACCTGCTAATGTAAGCAAGGACAGCAGTAGTCAAATGCTGAGTTCTTTCTACTTTAGTGGAGAGCAGTATGGTCTGAAGATGACTTCAATTAGTGAGAAGGGCAATATGCTTGTGTGCTGTAGGAGAAAAGATAACAAATCATAATATTGAAGTGTCTTTGCTGCTTACAGTGTTTCTTTTTTTTTTTTTTTGACTTCTTAAAATTATTTATTTATTTATTTATTTATTTATTATTTTTATGGTGACATTGCTTAATGAAATCTAATAATTTTCAGCTATACACTTTAACAGTAGGGCATATATATATTTATACTGTGTGTTCACCTCCCATAGTTAGATTACTTTCTGTCACCACATATTGGACCCCCTTTACTGCATCTACCTACCCTCTACCCCTACCGCCTACCCTCTGGTAACCACTAGTTCACTGTCCACGTCCCTGAGTTTCTATTTATCCTTATATGTAGGTTTATACACCACATGTAAGTGATATCGTGTGATTTTCAACTTTTTCTGTCTGGCTTATTTCACTTAGCATGATTATCTTGAGGTCCATCCATGTTGTCGCAAATGGCAGTATTTCATCTCTTCTTATTGTTGAGTAATATTCCATTGTATATATGTACCACAATTCTTTAGCCAGTCATCTATTAGAGGACACTTCGGTTGTTTCCATGTCCTGGCCACTGTGAATAATGCAGCTAAGAACATCGGAGTGCAAATATCTTTTCAGATTGGGTTTTCAAGTCTTTGGGGTCAATACCCAGTAGAGGGATTGCTGGATCATATGGTAGTTTCAATTGTTAGTTTTTTGAGGAACCTTCATACTGTTTTCAATTTACAGTCCCACCAGCCGTGTATGAGGGTTCCTGTTTCTCTGTATCCTCTCTGACATTTGTTATTACTTGTCCTATTATTTATAGCTATTCTAACAGGTGTGAGATGGTATCTCATTGTGGTTTTGATTTGCATTTCCCTAATAGTTAGCTATGTTGAGCATCTTTTCATATATTTGTAGGGCATTTGTATGTCCTCTAGGGAGAAGTGTCTGTTCAGGTCCTCTGCCTATTTTTTGATTGAATCATTTGTTTTTGTTGTTGTTGTTATTAAGTCATATAAGTTCTTCGCATATTTTGGATATTAGGCCCTTATCAGAGGCATTGCTTGCAAATATATTTTCCCATTCAGATGGTTGTCTCTTTACTTTGTTGATGGTTTCTTTTGCTGAGCAGAAATTTTTTAGTTTGATGTAGTTTCATTCATTTATTTTAGCTTTTACTTCCCTTGCCTTTGAGGTAAAATTCACAAAAACCTCTTTAAGTCCAAGATCCTTGAGTTTCGTTCCTATAATTTTCTTCTATGCATTTTATTGTTTCAACTCTTATATTCAGGTCCTTAATCCATTTTGAGTTAATTTTGGTGTGTGGTGATAGACAACAGTCTAGTTTCATTCTTTTGCAGGTGGCTTTCCAGTTTTCCCAGAACGTTTATTGAAAAGGTTTTCCTTTCTGCAGTGTATGTTTTAGGCTTTTTTGTCAAAAATTATTTGTCCATATAAATATGGGTTTACTTCTGGACTCTCAATTCTGTTCCACTGATCTATGTGTCTGTTTTGCTGCCCATACTAAGCTGTTTTGATTACTGTCACTTTGTAGTATAATTTGAAGTTGGCAGAGTGATGCCTCCAGCCTCGTTCTTTTTTCTCAGGATTGATCTGGCAACTCAAGGTCTTTTGTGCTTACATACAAATCTGATAATTTTTTGTTCTATTTCACTAAAAAATGCTGATGGGATTTCAATGGGGATTGCATTAAATCTGTATAATGCTTTAAGTAATATGGCCATTTTAGTTATATTGGTTCTTCCAATCCAAGAACACAGAATATCTTTCTAGTTCTTTGTATCTTTTTTGATTTAATAGGGTCTTGTAGTTTTCATTATGTAGGTCCTTCACATGTTTTGTTAAATTTATTTCTAGGTATTTTATTCTTTTTGTTGCAATTTCAAAAGAAACTATTTTTCCCACTTTTTTTCCTGACACTTTATTATTAGAGTATAAGAATGCTATGGATTTTTGAACGTTGACTTTGTATCCAGAGACTTTACTGTTTTGCTTATTGTTTCTAGTAGTGTTCTTGTGGAGTCTTTAGGGTTTTCTATATAGAGAATCATGTTATCTGCAAATAGTGACAGTTTAACTTCTTTGTTTCCTATTTGGATGCCTTTTATATCTCTCTCTTGCCTGATTGCACTAGCTAGGACCTCCAATATTATATTGAATAACAGTGGCAACTGTGGACAGCCTTGCCTTATTCCTGATCTTAGAGGGAAGGGTTTTAGATTTCACCATGAAGTATAATGTTGGCTGAGGGCTTGTCATACATGGTTTGCTATGTTAAGGTACTTTCCTTCTGTAACAATATTGTTAAGTGTTTTGATCATAAATGGATGATGTATCTTGTCGAAGGCTTTTTCTGCATTACAGTGTTTCTAATTCTCTCTTCCCTCTCCAATCTACCTTCTTCCACAACTACTAGGTGAAACTTTCCAATACTCGACTTAGATTATGCTCCTTGGATGTCCAAGGATCCACAGTGACTCTCTTGCTTATCATACTGATCTAAACTCCTTTGTCTGGCTAGCAAGATACCTTGTAATGTGCTGTCAACCTCTTTGGTTCTGCTCATTTCCCACTGTCCCCCTCTCCTAACACATACAATATTTACCTGTGCACACATGTGTATGTGCATGCACACATGTGCACACCTGTACACATACACATATACATACACACACTCTTCTCCACTGAGACAGGCTGTTTCCTTTATTCTCCTTTGTACCCAGCATGTTTGTTCCCACCTTTACGCTTCTGTTCATGCCTTGACTCTCTGTGAAATGTATCTTCGCTCCCTGTATTCACAACATCCATGTTCTTCACGGCCAAAGCAATCTTCCATGATGCTGTTTATGAATTTTCTTCTTGGTAATTTCTCTCACTCAATTTCACTGCCTTTATGTCCTGTGCCATACAGTCTTGCACTTATGATATGTACTTTTAAGATCTTGGGTCCAGAGAACACATCTTAGCCCATCTCTGTATTCCCCATTGCACTTGATGCCATGTAACTATCTTGTTGATGGCTGGTAGGTGCTGGGGGTGTTTGAGAATCTCCCTTTGAAACTCTCCATGTCCTTCCCACTCTTTCTCTGCTTCAACTTCTCCATTATAACCATCTGTCTTCTCACATCTTTCAAACCTTTAGTACTGCATTTAAAAATGATATAATCAAGGAAATTATCCCTTAGGAATAGTGGTGTAGAAAGGCTACTGAGGCCTGCTTCCTCCTTGATTATAGGAACTGATCTGGGAAAGGTAGGTGATTTGAGTCTATGTGCAATGTCCTTTCATTTATTAAACACATTTATTAAGTCCTTCTGCCATACTCTATGCTTATTGGGAGCATCTAACAGTGTTAGTAATTTTAAATTTTTTACATTTACAGCTATCATTCCTCTTTTATCTCTCTTGCATCCATCGCCTTTACCTGCAAACTCCGTCCCATTCCCGTTTCTGAGCCCCAAGGCAGCTATGTCAGCACGTCGGTTACTATAGTCCCTGAGGCTTAGGAATGTCACAGTGCTCATGTCACCATGCTCCCATGCTGCTGGAACCCTGGGCTCTGGGTGGTCTTTGCCATCAGTCATGTCATTCTTGTGTTCAGAGGCATCTTCAGGAGGCAGTAGCTTCCTCCAGGTCTACCTGAGCTAGCTAAGGTACAGTCATTTGGTCCGATTTTAGGCTATAGCTCCTGCCTCTCCCTCCAATAAAGGAACATGGTGTTTAAGGGCACACCCTTTCCAATTTGACTTTGGACTAGTTTCTGAATCTGTCTGAACTTCAAGACACTCAAATGACAGGAAATGTGACAAGTTTTGAAGGGACAGGAGTGGGATGAAAAGGAATAAGTCAAGTATAGGGTATTACTGGGCAGAGAGGGCCTCCTGTGGGAGGGGGGGGCCTGTCAAGGCTGCTGTTGGTGCTGCAGAGAAAATAGGCCTCTAAAAGGCCCTGAGTACTCACGTTTTAGTAGCAAAGCCTAAAGAAACAGCATTTTGGACAAACCATAGCTTTTACACACTTTGTCCATGGTTGGTTCTGAATATAGCTAACTGATTAGATATGCCAATGGAAAGAGTTCCAGGCCCACTGTCATACCTTTCATTTTTCTTTGGTCCGATTTTAGGCTATAGCTCCTGTCTCTCCCTCCAATAAAGGAACATGGTATTTAAGGGCACACCCTTTCCAATTTGACTTTGGACTAGTTTCTGAATCTGTCTGAACTTCAGTGTCCTCATTTATGAAATGGGATAATAAATAGCATACATGTCTTAGGGGTGCTGCTCTGAGGATTGAGATAAGTGCATGTAAAGGGCTTAGTCCTTGGCTCCGGAAATTTCTAGTGAGCATTAGCTGTAATTGTCATTCTTATTGTGATCATCATCCTTCATCTCATTGCTAACCCAGTGTGGACAGAGTGAAGCAAAATTCTGGGATTCCACAATACCAGGTACTCTGATGCACGCTGACCTGCAGCCTATAAGAGGCTGCGGCATGCAAGCAGTTGGAGTGTGATAGCAGAGCAGTAACCATGGCCACCCCATGACTCCCTCCTCAGCCCACTGCTAGTACCTGTGTTCCCAAGTGTGGCCACTTTAGAGCCCTGGCAATGCTCTGTGTTTGACACCAGTGCTCTTTTCACCCAAGGACCACCTCAGGATGTGAGAGATGGGGCTGTCTGCCCAGCAAAGCCACCTGCCTCTCTACCTGCCTTCATTCTGCCACAGCCAGGAAGATCCAACTTCTATTAGCAACCATTAACAACCCCATTATACTAGCCATTGATCTGACAGATTTTATTAACCATGCCCATGGTCAGCAGCTTCCGCTCTCTACATTAATAATCATTTGGAAAAGAATTCCTGTGAAATAATGTAGTGAGTTTGCATTAGGAGTAAATGAGTTCACAGTGATGAATGCTTTTACAACAAATAACTCCGGAATGCATGACTGGTCACCTTTTCCAGGAGCCTGCCCTTTGCAAGTGACATTCAATTGGATTTCCAAATGAATTCTCCCTGATGACTCTGGGACGTTTTACTTCAGTGATGTCATTAGTGATGGACCATATACTGTGGCTTAATATCAGCTAGAAGATCTTTAAAATAACCACAATTTTTGGTCGGGGCTGAGGGTAGGAATGAAGAAAGGAGGAAGACCACATTCTGTGAGCTTTCTAAATATTCAGCTACTGTGAAGAGCCAAGCATGACGCAATAAACCTCCTGGTATTTCAAATGTGCTGGTATTTCACCTCATGTTGATATAAATTATATAACCTTTGTCGAGCAGCGCATATTTAAAAAAAATAGAAAAAAATCAGTAAGAGAAAAATCAAATATGCCTTCTGCTTCCAAAAAATCTAATAATTAGTCTGGGATTGACACAAATTAGAATGCTGCCAAAAATTGCTGAAAACAGTGACTCATTCTGTATTTCAATTAACAGTTTCTCAGTTTCCCTTATAAACAGTGAAGCTGACAAAAATTAATTATCTCAGAGGGGGTAAAATATTTCCTCCCAAAGTAAATAAAACACCATGGGCTGAGACAATAGTATGT
Source organism: Eidolon dupreanum (assembly GCA_028627145.1). Lineage (NCBI taxonomy): Eukaryota > Metazoa > Chordata > Mammalia > Chiroptera > Pteropodidae > Eidolon > Eidolon dupreanum. The sequence goes on along the minus strand of CM053502.1, from coordinate 71,217,017 downwards.
GTAAACAGAGTGGATGGAATGAGCTATCTTCCCTTGTCAATTAAGCCATCATTTTGGTAGCTTTTTCTTTAAATATCTCATTCTGAAAGTATTGGTTAAAAGAACAGCGTTGTTCTTTTTTCAACTCTTTCTACTAAGTTATGTCTTTTCTTTCTCTCCTTGGTGTAATGTCTATTTCCATCTGAATATTTTGGAGACAGAACTATAAGCACAAAATATTGATTTAAGTGTTAGTATAATAATTTCACTTTAGATTCCTTGGTTGCAAAATATTCTTGTAAATAAGTACTAAAATTTACCAGCCCATTGAGAATTCTTACAGGGCTACATGAGTGGCAACATGGAAAATAATGAGCACTTAACTTTTACTCACCTCATACCAGTAGATAAGTAGCTCCTATAAATGACTTCTCCATGTATGAGGCTAAAATTAAAATGGGATGCATTTGCCTGACTCCTGCATAAAAGGCCAGCCTTAATCACTGAGATAACCCATGGAGCCTACAGTTCATCTTTGTCATGCAGGCTCCAATGACTGAATCTATATGGTTATCATGGTCACACTTTTATCTCTAAGATTCTTGGGCGGGGGGACAGGAGCACTTAATTTTCTCCAGGGAAAGAAATTCAAGGAGCCTACATATTTTGAAAATCAGATAGTGACGTTTTAAAATATGATCTCTGCTTCTTTTCTCTATTTCATTTCTTTAATATACTAGCTCTTTTGTTAAGTTGAGTTGACTACAATAAACAAGCCAACTTCTACTTTCTTAGACTGGTCATTGGGAGACTTTCTTCTTCATATGCTGTCTCTAATGAACTTACATGATATTGCCCTTTATGTTTGCCTCAATCTTCTTCCTTCCTCTGTTCAGACAACACTTGAATCCGAGAATTAATTCCTTACTTTGGCTCTTCCCAAACTGATGTCATTTCCCCTAAGTCTCTAAGGTAATATCTTTGGTTTGTTTATGATGATAATGGATAGATAGTTTTAAATCAAAATTTATTGCACTGACAAGATCTCATTTCTGGGCACATTAAGGAGAACGTTTTTGCTTACTATATATTAAATGTGTCACTTTTTAATTTATTTAAGAAATGAAAGGCTTCACAAATTCCCCTTAGGGGCAAACACATGGTCAAGCATCAATTAAACCTTAAACATAAATACAACAGACATGAAAATGGAGGCAAAACCAAACCTTAATAGAATGCCATTTTACCCAGGCTTGTTATTACACTGCTTGCTCATGTTTCTTAAGCTTGAAAATTATATGCAGTAATAGTTATTTTGTAAATCCTTGTAAGGCAATCTCTCGTTTTAATAATACTATACATTTGCCAGCTAAAATCTTTTACCTCACTCCTTACCAACTCCCCTCACTGTAGTTTCTGTCTCTAATTATCTTTATTCTCTATAGCTCTTATGTTGTTTATGGTGAAATTTTGCTTTAAGTCAATCTGATATACAGTAATTCAGAAATATAGACATAAGCTAAGTTGCTTCTATCTCTAGGGTACAACTATTTTCTTTTCTTTACCCTCCACCTATACTACCTGCAGGGGTCTTTTCAGTCTCAAATACTAGAGTTTAAAAGATGATTGGATTTGTAAAAATTCCCTTTTCCACTTTCTAGGAACTCAAGTGCATAGGCTAGGCACCACTATAATTAAAGAGTCAATGTTCAAATGCCTGGGGAGGAGGGACTGGGAAGATAAACCACCTACAAAGAGAGCCACAAGCTTCTCTTTAATATTCATAGTCTACATAGGTGAGCTGACACAGCTCAGCCTGCTAAAAAATCAGAAAACAGAAGTTAAAAACAAATAGTTTTATTTACTTCAGAGGAGTAGTAATGTTTTCAGTTTACTCAGAAATTCATCAAAATAAGATGAGTAGATGCATATATATGTGTTAAAGCAAATATGGTAAACTATTAATAGTAGAATCTAAGTGGTGGGTAATACAGGTGGTTTGCTGTAAAATTCTTTCAACTGTGCTTTATATTTGAATTTTTTTATAATAAAATGTTGGAAGAAATGTAAATAGTCTCTACTGACTTGGAAAGAGAAATTAATTCTCCATTGAGCTAAGGAAGAAAAGCATGCCAGTACTTTATGAACTCATATGTGAATTGAACAGGTGGTTAAATGATAACTTTCCAAATCTTCTAAGGAGGGTTTCTAAGTAATTTTTCTTTACTTACTACACTATTGTTCTTTGGGTTACTATGTAGTTTGACCAACATCTCAGAGCAGTCTTCTTCTACCAGGAGGTTAGTTGGCTTTGACAGTATCTCCCTAGTGAAAAAGTGGCCATTTAGATTCTATACAGTTAAGAGTAAGACAAAAGAAAGATCCGGGATCTTTGGACTCCACATCAGGAGAGTATCTGCCTCTTCCTGCTCTCCTCCCCTTTCCAAAGCACCCAAATCTCTTTCCCTAATTTAACTTTCTTTGGCAACAATAACACCTTACTTAAGACACCTGCAGAAATCAAAGACTTGTTCCTTTACTTCTCATATCCAAATGTGATTACTTTCCCCCTCAAATGTTTCTTATAACTGCCTATTCTTTAATCTTTTCCAACATTACCACCCAATGTTCCTTATTATAGTACATACTCAATGTTGCAATTAGACCAACCTTCCTAAAACAAGTTTCATGTTGACACTCCCTGATCAAAAACCTTTTGTGGCTCTCTGTTACCTTGGTCCACTGCTGTGTTCCTTCTCTAATCTCATCCCTCTCTCATTGCCCACAATATCTCAATGGGCTTACTCCTTTCAGCTCAAACCCGTCTTCCCATTATCCTTGTGTTTTATGCCATTTCCTTCCTTAGAATTATTTTCTTTTCAATTCTTCTCTCCCAACCAGCCCCACCTTTGAGATGCCTTACAACTAAAAGCACGCACTTTAACATGAGAAGATATGAAAGAACATCAGGACCCAGAAGAACACCGAAGCACAAATACACCAACCAGAGGTTTGCTGATCCACTATTATTGAGATTCAAATTTAGCAATACCTTTCCAGACAGCCAAAGCAAAAAGAGAGAGATGGAATGTACACAGTTCTTTTTTCTTAAGGGAAATTAAGTTTTTTCTACTGGTAATTAGGCCTCAAAGAAATTTCTACCATTGCATTTTATTTAGGGGACACTAAGTCATAGAGGGAGTGCTCTCCACTGTGTTCCCATAGCAAAAATACAGATCTAGTTTCCGTAAACTGATAAAATCTGATAAAATCTGTAGCCAAAAAGGCAAAATAATAAAACTCAATCTATTGAAGGGAATTCTGCCAGTAAGGAGATAATCTTGTATACTTATGTAGCCTTCTGATGACCAAAGCAGTAGACGAACTCCAGAAATACCATTTCCCCTAGAAGTGTTTGTTTGTTTTTGTTCCGATTGTGAGTCAGACAACAGCCAGTATTTTATTCTCTGTTTAGAGCCTGGAATGTAGGTATTATACACTGTTGATGATACAGAGATCTAAATGCTTGGAGGAATTCAGAGAGTCAGTGGTAATTTTGACACCCTTTTATTGCAAATAAGGAGCCTCACCAAGGAAACCATCCTGTATCTTGGAGCTGAGTGCCCAGCTCTTCTTGGGCCCGTGTCACACCCATATCACATCCTTTATTTGCATGAAATGCTCACTCTCCTGTCCTTCCCACAGCTCTTTTGGGTTGCACTTCACTCAGTGCTTAATTATTTTGTTTTACTTTTTACACTGTCAATTACATGTATTGTTTCCCTCTATTCTCAATTAAATTATAAATAATTTGAAGTCAAAGCTCTCATCTCCTTCTTTAGGACTCTCCTCCACCCTTTGATTCATAAATGTTTTTGACTGATTTTCTTTATTTGAACCTCTGTGTTGCAAAGTAGAATTGAACCTGTAATATGTCCTACAAAGATCCTCATGATCTAGTTACCTGTCCTGTCTTACTTTTATGCCCTGCTTCCCCCACCTACAGCCTTTATCCTTTCCTTACCTCCTAATTACTCTGTACTCTATCTATAGTTCCCTCTCTCACCCCTGATACATCGCACACTTATCCCTCCCCTCTCTCAGTTCACATCGCCTTCTCATCTTACAGAGCTCAGCATAAATATCACTGCCTCCAGGACAGAATCCAGCAGGGCAGGTACCCCTCTTTGGCATGGCTGAACCACCCTGTGCTCATCCCCTTCAGAGCATCACTTTATTGCATTCACCTAAAATTGGCCAGATCTTCCCTAGAGATGAAAACAATTAAAAGCTTAGAGCTGTCACCATTTCATTTCCAATACCTAGCACAGTGCTTAACCTACTCTGGCCACTTAATATCTGTGGCATGAATGAGTGAATCAATGAAACAGTAGAGTGGGACAGAAGAGGAAAAAGAGTTCCTTTGCATACCCTGGGAAGACAGTCCAGTGTCTTGGTGTGAGAAGATCACAGCTGCAGGCAAGAGTCAAATGACATGGGTAGCCACATGGCAGTCTGTATCTGTGGTAGCAGAGCCAAGGGATCAATCCAACTTTAGGCTGGCCACCTTTACTTTTTGTCATGGCTATAGATGGCACTCCAATCCTGAAAATGGGTGTTGTGGGTCACAGGAAAACCTGTGAGGAAATGTGTCTCCTAAAAACCACTCCTCGGTGCCCACATCATGGCAACTGAACTGTAAACTCAATAAAAGGATGTAACCATGGAGGAATCGGCAACGCTATAGGAAGTTGGAAGATATGTACTCAACAGAGGCTGTCCTTTGTCCATCTTGAGACCCACTGGCTTGTAGCCCTCCGTTCTGAAATTGGGCCATGTGGAAATTCCCTTGGTTTTGTTCAATATACTCATACACTCCCCCTGTCCCCGTATCAGTCTATAATTCACTTTTCTTCCATGCTTCTGTGCTTGGCTCCGCATAGCACACATAGAGACTTGTTTTTAAGACATAGACAGATGGGCAGCTCTCTAGAAACCTGCTCCAAATTGGAGAAAGGAGACTGTTCTTTTCAAGAAAGAGAAAGTTTTGGAAGCATGGAGATCTGCTCTTGCTTTAAGCTGCCATTTCTCAAGGCACCATCTCTTTCTCTCAGATATCTTATCACAATGTTGAAGGACTCAATGTGTAGGCAGCTGGTTTCCCTGGGAGATAACAGTATTTTAGGAAAGTGTCCTGTAAGCACAGGCTCTGGGGCAAAGTTCCAAACTCCCCACATGACTGATCTCATGATGGACCAGTTTCCACACTTTCTCCTTCCTGCCTCCAGTTTCCCTTGCTGATCCATCAGGGTTTTCTTAAAGAGACTCACTTACTGTTTGGCTAGAATGATACATATAACAGTTGCTCATTGGTGATTTTCCAAAATGCAATTAATTAGTTGATTTAGAGTTAGTCTACATGTTAGTTTGTATATTAGTCTGTTTAAGGGGTGCATGAGCTCACTGTGGGGTTTTGCCAGCAGAGGATGTGGTGGCTAAGAGTGGGGCCCAGAGGTAAAAGAAAAAGAGAATATTGCTTAGAAAATATCCTTTCAATATCCATCAAATACCTCATGAGAAGCAGTTATGTTTCAACACTCTATGTAATCAAAAGATATACAATGTATGGTCTTGAAACTCAAAAAATAATGAATTTCAACATATATGTGTTGTAGCCCTACAGTGTCACTAAGAATATGCTAGTTTTAAAGCATTATGCAGTGCAGGCCCTGAAACTGATAGACAACAGCAGGTAGCACTGGCTTGAGCACTTGGAGTCCACAATGAAGAGAACAAGTCCTTGTTTAATGCAAAGACCTACTTCACTTTCACTCACTAGGTAAAAATCTTTCTGACCTAAAAGACTCAAGAGTTTCTCTTCAGCAACTTTTGTTGTATCTCACATTGTCTTATTACCTCATAGAATGTCACTAAGTTGTGTTTTGTTTTTCAAGATAAGTCAGTTTTAATTTCTTTTTATTAAAAACAGATAACTATATATTACAGACTATTTTTCAGTTGTGAACTTTTTTTCTTGCTGATAAACGAAACAAAACAAAACAAAACAAAACAAAAGAGTTGTCTGTTGTATATCAAACTAAGATGCCAAGTAAGATGGTAGATGTGAGTTTGGTGCCCAGAAGAGAAATTTAGCTAGAGATAAAGATTTGGGAGCCCACAAAGTATAAATATGACTTTTTTTGATGAGATGACCCAAAGAGAGTGCATGAGTTAAGGATAAAGGGCCTAGGAATAAACACTATGGAACAGCAATAGTTAAGCCAGAGTTTCTCAACCTCTACGTTATTGATATTGTAGAATAATTAATTCTTTGCTGTGAAAAGCTGCCTGTGCATAGTAGGATGCTTAACAACGTCCTTGGCTTCTTACTTACTATATGCCAAAAGTACCTACCTGCTTTCATTCGTGACAATCAAAACTGTCTCCAGATATTGCTAAGTGTCTCCCAGATGGCAAAATCAATCCCAGCTGAGAATCCCTGATTTAAGTGATGGGCAAAAAAGAGCATCTTGCAAAGGTAATTGACAAGAAGTGATCAGAAAGTCTGGATGTAAGGAAAGAGAATATTTTGAGAAAGATGAGGTAAAATGTACCAAATTTCAAGGGAAAGTATTAAGACCTATTAAGATACCAATCTTCTACCCAAGTCTTAAAGAAAGAAACACTATGGTAAGCATGCAGGAGCTTGCTCCTTGTGTCCCAAATGCTTATTCTTCCTTCCAGGGTGACACCCATGTTCCTTGTCCAGCCCTTTGCATCTCTGGATTTCAACTTCTTGTTCATAGTATTCTTAGACTTGGACCTTGGAACCCCTGGTCACTCAGAGAAGGTTAGCATGGTGTTGTCTCCCTGTCTGCTATCGTCATCTGTTCCACAAAACCTGAGGGTGGGTGGAAACCTGGACTAGTTTGTAAGTGTAAACTCTAGGACCCTACATGCAGGACAAGTTAATGACAAGTCAGCTTGCTCAGAGCCTTCTACACTTCTGGGAATGCAAGCCTGTGGCACTGAGACAGTCTTCCCATTGCCAAGAAATTTGGCTCACTTCCTTATTATGGTTTTCTTATGAAAAATAAAACAGAATTTCTTAAAAGGTCACAAAATTTCTTACCACAGAATAGTAAAATGTGGCTTTTATGAGTTCCTAGATGTGTTCAAAGAGAGATATCAAAAACACACAAGCTTTTATTTCTAACCAATTTGTACCAGGAGAACTCTTCAGGCTACCTATCTGAAATGATCATGTACTTTTTGGTTTCCAAACTAAGTTGGGGGTGGGGGGCACACAAAGCACAAAGGTTTTTGCTTTGTTTTGTTTTGTTTTGTTTTGTTTTGTTTTGTTTTAGCTTTCAAATCTGAATTTTCACTGGTAAAATCCGTTCCTATTAAGGGAAGTGAAATGATGAAATTCCCTCTCTTCCTCTATGAGGCTTTTTAATTCTGCCCTCAAAATAAGAAGACTCTTGATTACTATTGAATTGTTAAAATATTAGGTTCCATGGCAGCCACCAAAGAATGTGTTTTGTTTCTATTGGTGGAGTTCCACACTCGTGGATTCATTTTTCACATACACACACTAATGCGCCCCATCACCAGCCTCTTAGCCTATCAGTAGAAACCGTGGGTGGGATATTATTAAGTATCTCTCTCAGGGCCCATGATAGTCCAGCAATGAAAGAGGATGGGAGAAATTGGCCTTCCACACACTTCATGAAGATAGAAAGTGGCTCTTTTTCCAACTAATTCTTTTTTTTCCATTGACCACCTTCCTTCCATTTGTCACCTCATCCCTTCATTTCAGCCTCTGCCACCCTTCTTACTTGATCCAGTGGATTTTTAGAATTCTCTTTGGTTACACGAGTTCCCAGTTACCTAATGAACATTTAAAAATAGTGGTAATGAAGGAAAGGAAAGTATAAGCCTGGAAACAGTTCTGCCAAAGAGCATCTATCTTTGAGTCATAGTCCAGATCAGAACAAACATCATCTCTCCTTCAACAAAATATATGCAATTACTATGACTCTATGCATCTCTTTCAACATAAATCAGTCTCTAATATATCATATGTTTTCAATATAACAATGAAAAACCTCATAGATGTTTCAAGGTACCAATAATCTCTCTAAAATTTTCTCGCTTATAACTTTCTGTGCAAAAACAAACAAACAAACAAACAAAAACACCTCAAAGTATCAATTCATATGTCAGCCATGGATTCCAAAGGCAGGGCTACTAATGACTTTCTCTCTGCCTTTAATATTCCCTGGCCCCAGCACACCCTACTCTACCCCTAATGAGGAATTCTAGGGTCAGTCAAGGGCACAGAGAAACTACCAGAGTAAGAGATAAAGTCTTCACTCATAAAGTAGCAATCTTCATTAAGTGCTCACCCCATGTTAGGTGCTATACAGGGTTCTGGGGATTAAATGGCAAACAAACATGGTTCCTGCCCTTGTAGACCTTATAATTTAATCAGCAAGATTTTCTATGAACATGTGAAAAAACACATATAGCAGTTATGACATGTGCTATGAAGGAAAAAAACAGACATCGATGCAGCAGAAGAAAAGTGGGGGGACATTAAGTACAGCAGTCAGGAAAGGCCAGTATGAGGAGATCATTTTTTAACCTGGTGATTTTTAATATGGCAGAGTATTAGGAAGGGGGATGCTATTTTCCTATTTACAGTTGACTCTTGAGCAATGCCGGGAGTTAGGAATGCTGACACCCCCATCTTGGCAATCAAAAGTTTGCATGTAACTATTGACTCCCCAATAACTTAGTTGTCCCTTGGTATCCATGGGAAATTGGTTCCAGGACCTTCACAGATACCAAAATTTGTGGATACTCAAGTTTCCTGCATAAAAACAGTGCATAGTCTGCCCTCCACATCTGCAGACTCCCAAGCATGAATCAAAAACAGTACAGGTATTGAAAAAAAATCCACATATAAGTGGCCTTGCACAGTTCAAACCATGTTGTTCATGGGTCAAATGTATTTTGTAGGTATATGGAAAAAGGTTGAGAATGGAAGCAGGAGGACCAGTTTGGAGGTGTTGTGTGGGAGAAGTTAAGGTGGACACCAGGGTGTTGGCAGTGGAGATAGAAAGTAAACAGATTTGCTATACATTTTGGAGGTAGAATGAACAAGGTTAGCTAATAGATTGGATATAAGGGTAGTGGGATGAGAGGGGGTGGTAAGGTCAATGTTGTTTCTATCTTTAGCAATTGGGAGGATGGTGGCTCCATTTCCTGAGAAGGAGGAGCCCAGGACAGGTTTGGCAGTGAGTATAACATGTCCACCTCTGGACAAGTTGACTCAAAGATGGGCCCATAACAGCAATGTCAGGTAGACAGACGTGCAAATTTGGAACTCAAAAAAAATCTGAACTGGAGACTCATGGATAGAATTAAATCCATGAGGATGGATGTGAGCTACTAGGAAAAAGAGTACTAGCAAAGAAGGTGTCCCAGGATAAGCCTGGAAAAACACCACCATTTAAAGAGCAGGTAGAAGATATAAGCAAAGACTGAGGTAGTTGGAAAACTAGTTAATGTGCTATCGATAACAACAAAAAAAGCAGAGTTTCAAGTAGGGTGAGGTCTACTGTGCTGAATGCTGCTGAGAGTTAAGTAAGATGGGTCGGGGGGAAGGAGCCCTGGATTTAGCAATGTGGAGATAGTGTTTCTTTACTTTCATCTTATCACAGAATAGGCTGTTGGAAAGACTACATTCCAGAAAATAGGTCCCAGAAGAGTGATCTAGCGGCACAATCTAATTTACTAGAATAAGAAGGATTGGGAAATAGAGGAGGGTTGAATATTAAAAAAAGAAGCACCTTTGTTGACAAAGTTTCTGTCTTGAAGCATTAGGCAGCTTGGGGGAGAGGTGAGAGTCTGGTTTCTGGTTGAATCTCTCAATGGGGAAGTCCAAGTTTACAATTAGGACTTGCATTTCACTCCTCCCCTTGAGAGTAGACTCAGGTTGTTCTGTAGGTCTGTGTGCAGAACTCCCATGTTGACATTAACCAGAAAGTAAATCAAGCAATCTTGGGGACATTAAAGGCCAACCCAAAAACTTTATATACAAATGAAAAAACAGTATGCACCAAAATATAAAGAAATATAAACTTGTGCTAAGTTGTCACATTGCCTATCACAAAAGACAGGCAATTTGATCACCTCCAGAGAACACTTTATGATCAAGAGCTTTTTTTTAATTGCAAGAAAACTCAAGGGTCTTGCCACCAGGGACAGCTACCAGGATTAGAAAAGAGAACACTCCACCAAATTCATCTATAATCATGACCTAGTATTATTAAATAGCAGTCTGTGTAATAAACCTGAGGGAACAGGTTTGTTATCCCTAATAAAGAGATGGACAAAATGGGTTACTTAATCATTAGTCCTCTTTCTTTGTTTATACCTACCCCTTTAAAATGAATACTTTAGAGACTTTGCATTTTCCTCTCAAACGTTTTCTGATCTTATCATATTGCCACCTCTCTCTGTCTGACTACATTAGTAATTAGAATAGCCCAGTTAGGGGTTATTGTATAACTTCAAGATTTGGGTCTTCAAGAACAGTAGAAATGCTTCTCAGGAGAGGTAACTTAATCCTGCACAAAAAGCCTTTCCACCATAAACATCTTCTCGTTTCATGGATTTGCATCTACCATACCATATCTTTCTCTACACCTTTGAATAGCCTCTCACCATGGATTCAAATTCTTATCAGTTTGTTTCCTCTTCTACTAATGTGGAAGTCAAACACTCCATTTCTGTGTGGCCATTTTAGACATTATGTCATGGTCATTATCTCTAGCCTCTCCCTACCACAAATCCAAGGAGGCTTTAGTGTGTCTTAATTTCAGATATCCCTCTCCCAACTGATTTTTATACAGTATTTTAATTCATTCTTTTTTTTTAAGTTGCCATAAGTTGAATAAATTGCTTTCCATTGCATTTGGTATCTCGGTCTTCCCTTTTGAGATCTTCTCTTTGAAGTATATCCTTCAGCATTCTCATCACTGAGGGTCTGTAGATGATAAGCTCTGTTTTAGTATGACTGAAAACATCTAGTTTGCCTCTATTTCAGAAGATACTTTAAGTGAGTAAATAGGTTGGCCGTTTTTTTCTTCAATATTTTAAAGCTGTTATTCAACCATCTTCTGGCTTCTTTGTTGCTATTGAGAAATCAGCTCTCAGTCTAATAGTGGTTCCTTATTTTGGAAATACATTTTATTAATCTGGCTACCTCTTGGGTCTTCTTTTGTCTAAATGTCTGCAGGGTTACTTGAGTGCCTAGATGTCTGCCCTTCATCCTGTGTAGCATTTTTTTTGTTGTTGTTGTTTGTTTGTTTTGTTGTTTTTTTTTTTGGCACTTCTTGAATCTGAGGATTAATTTTTTTCATAAATTAAAAAAATAATCAGTGAATCTCTCTTCAAATATTGCCTATATGTCACTCTCTTTGTTAGATCCTCTTCTATTTTCTTTTAGCTTTTGGGAATTTCCATTACTTTTTTTTGTCAGTAAGTCAAACATTTAAAAATATTTTTAGAAATATTTTCTTTAACATTTTAGTTGTCATATAATATTTGCTTGTTTCAGGCTATTGTTCCACTTAGAACCTAATTTCTTTTGGATAGAGAAATTTCTACTCATGTTAAGGGTTGTAGGCATAATTCAGAAGGAAGCAGGGATTTTATGGTCATGTATCAGTCAGGAGCCCATTAGGAACACAGAGGCCTTTGTGGCATTCCAAGGAGGAAGGTTTAGAGCTTAAGCAGCTGTTGGAAAGGGTAGGGCAGTAAAAGTCAAGAAACTTCTGCTGGAAGGGGGTGATTTGATGGAGTTGGCCAAGAAGCTATGGCAAATCTTGAAAGTCTCTGGGAACTGCTTCTTGTGATCTCAGCTGCTTGTAATAAAGTGTGTGATTCCTAGGTGTTTGTCCAACAGCGGATGCTAACCCTGTGTCTGCAATCTTCCCACACAGCTATTCTCAATAAGTTCTGTTCTTCCACATCTTATAAGAATGCCTCTCATTGGCTGACTCTCACCTGAAACCTTATGCAGAAAGAAATTTTAGAAGCTGTGTGTGTTTCCAGGCTTATCCCCTGCTGCACAGAGGACAATGAAGAAGGGGTGATATTGATTTCAAGGTGACAACATTAGGCACAGGTTGTTATGTATCACTGATAGCACTTTATGGTGCACACATTTTATTTGCTCCTAATAACATTGCTGAGAATTAAGAACAGTAAACACACCCATTTTAAGGATCCAAATACCCAGAGTGGTCTGTTAACTTTTCCAAAATTACACAGCAATAGAATGACAGAAACGGGGCTAGAATCAAGGTTTCCTGGTATTGAAGTCAATTTTTTTTCATGAAATCAAAAGTTAACTTGTAGAAAACATCTGACATAATCATTTTTGCAACTTAGACAAAGAGCTAAGAAATTTTGCTTCCATCTACCCCAATCCAATTTTCTTCTTAATTGTGTATCCCTTTAAACTTGTTAGCCCCCCCAAAAAACTTAATGGATGTGAAAAACATTTGTGAAGATAGAATATGATTCACCAGATGATTAATTTCCTGATGATCTGTACCTGGAGATATCTTGGATTATCTGCTCAATGCTCTAAAAGTCACCACCTCAAAAAAAGCCACCAAGGTTTTCAGTTCCATTGGACATGCAACTCCACATTTCAGTTGTCATATATCATTCAACAAAAATTTTTAAGCATCTTTTTTTCCAGGCTTACAAGTGCTGTGATGATCATGATGTTTTAATGCTACTAACTCTAACATTATTAGGTTAGCAAAGTATTTTAAAATATGTCAGTAAAAGTATGCATATTAATTAAAATATTCCCACATATAAGCCTTAAACTAAACTCCCTGAGCTGATTGGAGACAAAAGACTTTTATTAAATACTATTTGACAGGTTAAGTGTTTTAGTATCTCTGCCAATCATCGCTACAAAAGAATATTTATTGTCAAACATGAAACAGGTAAAAAGGAGAAATATTACCACATTATTGTTTGTTATGACCACACGTTCTTATTGAGCGGATAATCCAAGATATCTCCAGGTACAGCAACAGCAAAAACAACATTTTCAAGCAATGGTCAGGCCATCTTGCCCTGATTATAGGACTATTGTCTAACATCATGTTTTCATTCTGTTTTAAATGTTCATCATTACACAGCTGATTCTTTTAGTAGATAGATGGAGTGTGAACCAAACATGCCTATAGTTTTTGTCGGTGGAGATGCTCTTTAGTGGCATCCAGGGCACTTTTAGTTGCCAGTCCACTGTTAAAAAAACTATGGGTAGAACCACTGAGCATAAAAATAGGATCCCCACTTCAAGCAAACCTTTCACTCCCACTCCCACAGACTCTGACCGTCACTTCTATCTCACACTGCTCAATGTACTTGAGCTCTTCCTTGTCTCCATGTCCTTACTTCTCTTTGGCTTTGATCCAAAGTAAAATTTTAGGGAAAATGGATAATCTAGCAAATACATGAAGGGGACAGAAAGAAGATGAAACTGGTAAGTAAGGCTGGTAATAGGTTGGAAGGAGTTGGCAAAGCAAATACCTATATGTAAATGAATGTGTCCATTGGATTGGGAGAGGGCAGTGAAGGGCAGGGCCAAGAATTCAAAATGTTAAACATAACGCATCTGAGAACTAGGAATCCATGTGTATAATATGCGGGCAGGAGGAATCACCATCAAGAAGACTAGGTGATAACCTGCAGAAATATTACACTGGCTGGTAACCCAAGGACCTAGATATGAAAGGAAGATAGAAGACTTGGACTTACTTGAATTCCCAATTAAGTACAAGTGACTGCTCTGTAGGCAGAGAAGATGAAAAGATCAGGGAAAGAGATGTGGGGGTTGGCTAAAAGCCTGTTCAAGGCAAGGACAGGACTCTGCAGCTGTCAGAATGCCTGCCCATGGGGTTATGAAGCAACTAGAAGCATGATGAGGGCTCTTCTGTGCTGGCTCTCTAATCAGGAAGGGGTTAGTCGTTCGAATCTGACAGAGAAGTCTCTCCACCCACCCACTCACCCACTGGGCAGCTCCTGGGCATTTTCACTTCTCTTCTGAGATCATGAGACTTTAGCTCTTTCCTACCCACTTAGATGTGATTTATTTCTCTTAGTAGTTCAGAGGGATTTAGGATCTTCTAAGTTTCTCCATCCTCGTTATTTTCTAGCATAAAGTCATTCTTCCTGCTGGTAGTATTACACATGGTTGCCATGGAAGCGAGGATTAATTATACCACACAGGAGGAGGGGAGGAGACTTACTAGTAAACCCTCAAGGGCACCAAATGATTTCAACTATTTAAATTCCTAGTAACTTCTTAGAAGACAGGTATATATATTTTTATCATTAAAAACATTTGACCTTGATTTTGAAATTGGGATATATTTTCTACTAGTATTCTTCTATTTAAAAAGCAACCCATGAACTGATCAATGTGGTGATGTCACGAAAAAAAAAAAAAAAAGAGAAAGAGAAAAAAAAGAAAGAAAAATAAATAAAAATCAGCCTGTTGATGGAGAATCAGTGGATAATGGAATTGTAAAAGCAAGCTACTCCACAGCACACATTGAAAATTCTCTAAATTGCAATAAAAAGGGAAAAAAGGAGATATACTTTTGCCATTTTGGTCCCTGCTCTCAAGAGATGAAGAGGCAGTATGAATGCTTGGTTGTAGTTATATAAAAGCTTAAATGGATTGGTAATCCTTTGGTAGTTCACTATTAGAATCTCCTCTATTTATCTTTAGACTTCCTGAGGGCCAGGATGGCTTTATTGTCCTCGCATAGCTAATTCTGCTTCATAATGGCAATTAAGCTTCTAATTTTACTGCTGAGCTTTAAGCATTCATTTAACTTCTCAGTGTTCCTCAGGTGAATGCCATTGGACACTCTAACCAACCTTAGAGTAAGAAGTGACTGGAATGAATAAAGGGATGACTATAAAGTGTTTTAACCAAGAAGACAACCCATAAATAACACTGTAGTGATTATATCTGAAAAAATATCCAAGTAAATATCAGGGTGTGGCAAATGATTCCATTTTGATTCTTGCCCAGAAACTTTAGAACATTGCTCTGAAAAAAAGATCTTTCCAGTGCTACCCACTGAGGCATCCATTCCTTGGCTTAACTAGTATATCTCTACCCTCCCTAGGGTCACATGACAAGTTCTTTACCAATACCATTTTCTGGTCATTGGTGGCAGTCATATTTTCTCTCTCTAATGTGAATGAACCTGGTCTAGAGCAGAAAATTACCAGAGATAATCTTAGAATTGAATGGTACAACAGATTTGAAGGAGGAAGCAGCCATGAATCGAGGAATGTAGATGGCAAAAGCAAGGAAACAGATTGTACTCTGGAGCCTCCAGAAGGAATGCAGCTCTGCTGATGCCTTGATTTTATCTCATAAGACATATTTTGAACTTTTGACCTCCAAAACTATAAGATAATAAATTTGTGTTGTTTTAAGCCATTCAGGTTGTGTTAATTTGTTACAACAGCAACAGGAGACTAATATATACAGCATTATCAAGGCTCTACCTCTCCCCACCACTCAATCAAACTGCTCTCATACCAGAAAATTCCATATTGCCAAATCCAATGGAAATTTTAACTCAAGTCATCTTACGATATCATCTTACTTGACCTCTTGGCAAGTTTTGACATAAAATACTACCTCTTTCTTGAAAGATTTTTATACTTGACTTCCAGAAGACTAAACTGCACTGGGTTTCCTCTTAATTCATTGGCACCCCCTTCTCAATCTCCTTTGTTGAATTTTCCTGCTTTTCTCCCCAAGCACTGAAAGTTGGAATGTTCTAAGGCATCAATTCCAAACCCTTCTGGAGCCATGGACTGGTGCTCCTATGAGAATCTAATGCCTTATGATCTGAGGTGGAGATGAGGCAGTGATGTTAGCACTGGGGAGCGGCTGCAAATACAGATGAAACTTTGCTCTCTCACTTCCTGCTGTGTGGCCTGGTTCCTAACAGTCCACAGACCAGTACCAGTCCACAGCACAGGGGTTGGGGCCCCTGTCTAAGGCTTAGTCCTGGGGAATATTCTAATCTTTCTTACTCCCTAGGTGATCATATTTTCCTTTAAAAACAATCTTTATAATGAAGACAACCAAATGCATGTTACAAACTCAGAAATCTCCTCTAGGCTCATATGTCCAACTCCCTATTCTGCATTTAGATTTTGCTCTCTAATAGATATCTCAGAAACAATCTCCTCCTCCATATATATATATATTTTCTACCTCCCTTAGCATCTCTATCCACACCCCTCCCCTCTGTCTTAGGCTAAAAATTTTAATCTCTTTTTCATTGCCACAATTCAGTGAATCCTGATGGGCTTTTTGTACAAGATCTATAATGAACACAAGCCCATCAACTCCACTGTTACACCTCTAGCACAAGCCTTCATCATCTCCTCCTGTACTTTGCAAACACTTCCTAAATGGTCTTCACTCTTCCCCTCCCCAACATCTCCACTGTGCCTGCTCTTAGAGTTAATTTTCTATATAACAGTGAATGTGATACTTGTGAAATGTGAGCAAGTAAAATTCAAAGTAGAAAGAGGAGATAGATGATAGATAGATAGCTCTATCATCTATCATCTAGCTCCAATTTAAAGAGCTAAAGAGATAGATAATAGCTGCTGATGAAGAAAGAGGAATATATATATATATATATATATATATATATATATATATATATATATATATATATTACATGTAGTATATTGGGAAGGGACATTATTTAATATATATATTAAATGTAGTATATTGGGAAGGGACAAAAAAGCCTATACGTTAGCCTTTATATAGTTTATATAGTTTAAACTTTGAAAGTACTCCCTCAGTAGGTAAGGCCTTCCTGAAAAGATGGCCTTCCCCATCACACTCAGAATAAAATTCCAACTCTGTATAAATCATGTGAGACATAATCCAAACCCTGACTACAGTACTATCATTCATCTCTTTATTCAGTCTGAAGCAACCACACTGGCCTTTTTGCTCTTTCCTAAATATGCCACTATTTCCTCTCAGGGTTCTTGCACTTGCTCACATTTCATGAGCATCACACAAACCTTCTAAAATAGTACAGAGATTTCCATAGACTCAGAAAGCGGTCTATTCCCCAAAGGTTGAAACACATTGAGCTATCCAGAGCTATCTGAACTGTGGGTCTCCTCTGCCCAGAGGAAGGCTGGAATGCTTTGTAATGTTGGTGGACAAAAAGTGGTTATTTGATGCTGACATATCTGTAGTTGACCTTTACTCATCAGGACTCACCTACCTCTGCTTAGCAGATCAGCAATTTCACACTAAGCTTATGGATGAGAGAGAAAAATCTGATACTGGGTCTGAATTTAATGATGGACAACATCTTGCATGTTATGAATGAGAAAGAAAATGGAAGGTTTAGAGTTTCATTCCCTTGACATTTTGACTGTCTACTAAACCCTGGAAAGGGCTCAAAGGCCTTTGAGGTTGTTCAGTCATGACTCACATGTTGGTCACAGACAGGACAGAACACAAGAGGCATGAAGCCCTCCTGTCCATATTGTTCATTTGGCAGTAATCACATACTGCTGCATAACACCACTTATGTTGATGTCTTGTATTAATAGTAGCTGTTATTTTATTGCTTCAACTTTGTGTATATATACTAGGCTCAACCAGATTTAGGGTGCTAGAAGTCAAAAGCCTTGCCAAATATTGACCATAGTGTTATACACATAGTATGTACTTAATAATTATTTTTTCAAATGAATAAATGACAGCACATTAAATGGGTGTATTTGGTACTTGCTCCAATTTAAAGAGCTAAAGTAAGGCCTGACTCTGAAGAGCAGATTGTAAACCTTTGTTAATGTCAATAGAGTCTTTTCAGTTCCAAAACTGTGATCATGGATTGATGGTGTTACATGATAATAACATGTTTATGTACTTTGTGATAGTTTACAAAGTGCTTGCACACACATTCTTGATAATAGTGTACTATTTTCAAATGTGGAGGGCTCTGGGGGGGGGGGGTTCTCTGATCTATTTTGGGGCAACCTGAATAATTTAGGATAATTTCCTGAGAAATAAATTCCCCTGCTCCCTTCAGGTTAGCATCTGATAGTTTCTTCAGTTCCTGAGTCCTCTTCCTGCTGTTTAAATCTGTCTGCTCTGGTTCTATCTTTAGTAGTCATTCAGATAAGAATGGAGGGGTTAACGTTTTCCTGGCTAAGCCTGGAGGAATACTTTGCTGGTCTTTTCTTTCTTTCATGAAGACTCGAGAACTGCTTAACAATAAAATGATCAAGTCGATCTACTTTAAATGAGGCAGCAGGGCTCAAATAGGAGTTGTTAGGGCACCAGTGAATGGCAGCCTGACCATGGTTGATGCAAACAATTCACTGATGTTACTATTTGGTTTGAACCCAAAACAAGGGTAAAAAAAACTTTCATTAGAGATGACAGTCAGCTTTGAATAGTCCTACTGCAATAACAAGTCTCCAGTGAGCTAGAAGGCTTGTGCTGGGAAGATTCCAAAAACTTGATAAATCATAAAGGTTTTAGAACCACACCATGTCAAAAGGGAGAGTGGTGTTTCTTAATTTGACAAATATTATTCGTAGAACCCAGGGCTAGAATAGCAAACATAGGAACTGTTGTGAAATGAGAGAACTTTTCAGGAAAGTATGACACTGGCTATGTATACTAATAATTCTGATGTAGTGGAAGAGGAAAAGGAGCAGTACAGGAAGTGATTCCCTTTAAGAGCAGGGCCAGCTCCATGTGTAGGTAACTAGTATCAGAAGTCCAGCCTGATTGCCCATCATCACTCTGGCTGCCACAGTGGTGGTTTCTAGGTATTCACTCCTTTGGGCTGTCATGGAAGGAAACTGTTAAAATGTAGAAAATGTTAACAAATTGAACTGGTAACAGCCATTTCTATATTCGTTCATACTAGAATTTGAGAAGTTAGCAGGAAGCATTCCTTGACACAATAGAACAGGAAGATTTAAGAGCGAGGACAGAAAATGTCCAGAATAAGGAATGAAATGAATTCATGAGAACACTGGATTTGGAACAGACACCAAAAGGAAGCATGAAAGTTTGGGGATGACCACATTAGGTTTTGCTGATGACAACTTTTTCCCCTAGAAATGGTTCTCTTGGGTATTTTTCCATTTAAATGAACAGAATCAGAGTCTGTGTCTGACTGAAGGAAGTTGCCACTTCATATTTTCTTTGTCACTATTGTCTTACCTCCCTTTACCCTAGCCCCTCCTAAGAGATTCAGGTTACTTGACTGAGAAAAAGACCAGGAGCAATCAGAATCCCCCAGGTTGTGAAGGCACAAAATATTTTAGGATTTCTGTTGTACAGTATCTGTTTTCCCCTTGGATGTACATTGTCGCATTATCTGCTTTCAAAATGACTAAAAATCCATATGGCTGTTTAGAAAGGTCACAGATACTGGCCATCACCATCACAACTATTTTGAAGAAATCCAACTTTACTTCCATGTGGAAAATGAAATCCTGAAGAGCTAGGAAGCTTGTAATTATTGCAGGAAAACTAGAAAAAACTAGAAAACTAGCTCCCAAAGACTTGAAAGGGTTTTTGATATATGTGTTTGGCCCCAAATTAAAGACACTTTCAAGATTCTGTCTTTTCTAGTTTAGCAACATCTAGCTCAGTCAGTTGTCCCAAATCACTTCATTTTCTTTGACTTAAGTTTTGATTTATTAGCATGCAGAT
This sequence comes from Eidolon dupreanum, assembly GCA_028627145.1. Taxonomy (NCBI): domain Eukaryota; kingdom Metazoa; phylum Chordata; class Mammalia; order Chiroptera; family Pteropodidae; genus Eidolon; species Eidolon dupreanum. The sequence goes on along the minus strand of CM053502.1, from coordinate 71,197,186 downwards.
GGGGATTCTAGATTTTTTTAAGTGAAAATTCTCACTTTGCTATGTTAATCAAGCAAAGTGACATTCCTTTGATTGACTGGTGAATTAATTGTGAAACAAGATCAAACCACAAGTTCTGCACTTACTGTAGCAAAAGACAAGGAAGAGTGAATTAGCCTTGGGTTTAAAACCTAGCTGTCCCACTTATCTGCTCTGTAGCCCCAGGTAAATCACTTAACCTCTTTGAGCTTTTCTTTTTTCTAATTTATAAAAATCTGAGTTATAGTTGTTATCTCCAGAAGGTTGTGTGAATTAAATGAGTTCATATTTGAGGAACATGCTTAGTACAGTGTAAAGTACCATTAAAAAAGCAGGAATGTCCCCTACATAGGTGTCTCAGATTGTTAATGGGAATTGAAAAAGTGGTCAGACCTTCTCAGAGGGAGGCGGTCAGACAAAAAGAAGGTGGTAGGAGGGGGTCCCTGAGAGATGAGACTTATTTAATATAGAGTTTTTGATCCTGAACTCTAAATTAGATTAGAAACTGGATATCTTAGTCAGTCAGTAATCAGTATTTCACCAAGCACATATATGAAATGAAAGTACCTTTTTACTAAGGACCGGGCATGTGGAGTGGCAGAGTCAGTGGACTGAGCTGCTTTTCCATATTGGTGATCATTGGAGTTTTAAGAATAATGGAAGGGTTGTAGGTAGAAGAAGGTCTGTAATCTGGGGGAGCCTTGATAATGCTACTCCCTCATGATTCTCCCTGGTTTTTAAATGTTGTTTGCTTCACAGACTGAAACCTCCTTCTGAACTCCTGACTAATGTGGAAACATATTTGTTGGTATCAAGCTGCGAAGCTAGGATGTTGAATGATTACTTCATGTACATAGTGCCAGTGACTCAAGCCCCTCCTTCATCTAAGACCTGGATAGCCTTGTTCCAGCTCTGCTTGCCCAGGTTACTGTTACTAGTATTCAGATACTGGCGGCCCGAATATCTCAGAACAGGTTCTGTTTACTATTCAGCCCTTTAAAAATAAATGCATGAATAAAAAAAAAAAAAAACGAAAATGAATTAACAGAAATATGTAAGTAATAATTCCATTTGCAATGAATAGTTTCTGCAAAGTGTTAGCAAAGAAGCTGCTGCTGAGCTCTGATATATTCTTTGATGCTGGAGTGGACTTTTATTTTAAGTTTACTTGATTCCATTCCTAGACCAGAATGTTCATTACATGTTATTTGCTGAAGTCACTTCTCTTTCAGGGCTGCAGCCACCAAGAAGTTGCCTGCTCTTATGGTTGCATATATTTTCAATGCCTTCATAAGCAATGTGGCAGTGTCTTGCTTGGACAGCCCCTCTGCTATTAGTGACTGCAATTACAGTACCAGTTTTCATTCATTTCGTATCCTCAATGAACTCTTTAAATAAATAATGACAGGATGGAGAGGGAGGAGTGAACAGGATGTTGGAGGTTGAGAAGTTTAGAAACATAAATAGGGCACTGTGGAGTTCTAGGCTATTGCCTTTCTATATTCACTAATTCTTTTCCCCTCACTCACCATTGCATGATTTAACCATACTGGAAAGATATCATCTAGGTACTTTGGGTAAACAACTTCTCAATCATAGAGCATGAGGATCCAGAATAACAGAAATACTATCTGGAAAATAAAACACAAAAATAACATTAGGTTTGTTTTCAGTCAGAGCTTTCTAAGAGAACCAAGGAAACATAGCAAAATAAAAATAGATACCAGTTTAAAAGATATTATAACAATGTAAAATAAAGAAAAAAATTACTGTAGAATTGCAACATCTACTCTCTGGAGAGTTAGGGATCAATTATTTGTCATCATGGCAAGCAGAAAGGGTGTAGACAAACAGAATTTGCAGACCATTAAGTCATTTAATTTTAACCAATGACTTCTCTCTTCTCTAAACTTTCAGCAAGAGTGCTGAGAGCAGCCACATGGAGTATCCTCAATCTTACACTTTCCTTGCCCACCCTCTACATAGGCATGGCAAGGGAAAGCAAGAAAGCTGGGAAAGAAGTGACAAACTCCCAGGATCATTCACAAGTTAGTTAATTGAGAGTTGGACTTCTTCATTGCTCAGAGATTTGGGTTATTCCTCATCTTCTTGTACTCCTTGGCTATCATTTTAGTGTCTGTCTAAGAGTCCCCGATCCCCAGGCTGTGGACCTGTAATGGTCTGGCCTGTGGCCTGCTAGGAACAGGGCCATAGAGTAGAAGGTGAGTGGTGGGCAGGTGAGAGAAGCTTCATTTGTATTTGCAACCACTTCCCAGCACTAGCATCACTGCCTCAGCTCCACCTCAGATCATCTGGCATTCGATTCTCACAGGAGCACAAAACCTATTGTGAACTGTGAGGGATATAGGTTGCACACTCCTTGCGAGAATTGAATGCCAGGTGATCTGGGGTGGAGCTGAGGCAGTGATGCTAGTACTGGGAAGCAGCTTGTTTGTATGTACGTGTGTATTATATTGCATAAACAGATTAATGTTAACAGAGAGCTTTGACTGCACAGAGATCAAAATAAATCAATTGCTTGCAGACTCATATCAAAATCCTATCAGTGAGTGGCAAAAGTCAATTAAGCTGCATCTGGTGGCAGGCTTTATAGTAGCAAGTGAGTTGATGTGCTTGAATTGTACAGCTATATCTGGTGGCATTTGATTCTGCATTGTGGTGAGTTTTATAATTATTTCATTATACATTACAGTGTAATAATAATAAAAATAAAGTGCACAATAAATGTAATGAGCTTGAATCATCCAGAACTCCCACCCTGTTCCGTGGAAAAATTGTCTTCCATAGAACCAGCCCCTGGTGCCTAAAAGGTTGGAGACTACTGCTCTATATCAAAGTCAGTATAGAGATGAAAAACATATATATTAATCTTTTAATCTTCTTAAATTCCAAAGCCTCAAATTCTAAGCCTTAAAAAAATGAATACATTTTGTTGTTATAAAAAACTTGGCCTTTAGATGTATGGAGGTGGAGGAGGAAGTGTCCTGCAAAGTGAAACTGGTATGCCAATTCTTGCTTTTTTATCTGAGAACTAATTAGAGTTTGGAGAGTTTCATTTTGCATTTAAGTTTGAAGTCTCAATAATATAGGAAGCAAGACAATGACAGGTAGAAAGAGGTAGTCATTTCTAATTATAGGCCCTGCTGGGCAGTTGGCACACTTGATCTGTTTGTTTCCATCTAAGTAATGAATGAAATCATAAGCAATGTCATAGAAATGTGGTCAGTGTCAGCAAACAAGCTTACTCTCCTTTGCATATGTCTTGCTTCTTCCCAATGTCCATTCAACAAAATGAATGTGGCACCCACTGTGTGCCCCACACCAGGAATTTCAGACAGATCATCTTTCTCTCCTCAATTGTCTTTTCCATGTGCCAACTTTGAAAGTTCTTATACCTTTTAGGAGGGGAGGAAAGTTCTACTTGCAGAAGTAACATGCTTATTGTAGCAAGTCAAGCAAAATGTATAAAACGGAAAGTTAGTCATCTCCCTCCCTAGCACTTTCCATTTTCATCTTCCTGATGGAACCAAGGTTATCTTGGTTGTATTTTGATTAAGAAAGGTCCTTCAAACTTCCCTATGACATAGCAATAAGAATTTTGTATCAAACATTCACGAAGACACAAAAGCGAATGATAAATCTATCAGTAATATGCCCTATTTCCTCAAGACACTGGGCAATGTGGTACAGTCCTCAGACAGGACATTTATGCAAATGCAGTTGCTTTGGTTTACAATAATGGACTCCCAAACAGCCTTGTCACCCAGGAGACATGTTTGTTTGTAGGTACATGTGTATTATATTGCATAAACATCTTTGTAGCTTACTGAGGATACAGGAAAAGCCAATGTGGTGAAAAGCAGGTCTCTGAAGGCAATTATGAACTTAATGTCTTTTTTCCCTTTAATTCATTTCAGCACATCTTCTAGGCAGGCGACCCCACAGAAAATGGTCTGCAAGAGCTAAATTCATTATAACAAATGAGGGCATTTTCACTTGCTTTAATTAATACATTCCTCACTGATGTAAAGTTCCATCTCTCTGGGAGTAGTGTTGATTTGAGAAGGAGGGGGCTGTTGGCTGTTTTGGTTGAAAGCCAATTTGAAGGCTGGTCTTCCAGCTCACTGGGCCCTGACCTTGCTCACTAAAACTGATTGAGTAAAGTTGTTTAGGGGATAATGATGTGTACAGTATTTAGTATAATGGACTCGAGCTAAAATGGAAACAAAATAAAGCATCAGCTTAAAAGGAGAATAGAATGAGCTAGATACCTTGGCTACACAGAGGTGGGGGAAAAAAAAAAAGACAAATAAACAGCACAAGGGCAGAGAGCCAGACACAGTGGTGGACATGTTCTTGCTTCTTCCTAGGAAGAAAAATTAAGACAAATGTCTGGTGCAATGTAATTAAAGAAGCAAGAATCAGGGTCCATCCAGATCACTGTGAAGGAACTCTATGCTCTCCTGGGGGAGATGCATAGAATGGTGTCTTGTTTGTTTGAGGGAGAAGCCAGTGTTCTTCCTTAAAAGTGTTCTTCATTAAATAGGGGTTGCCAGAAGGACTTACAGAGAAAATCTGACTGAGGAAATGATTTAAGTCCACAGAGATACAGCAAACCATGGGCTCTGATGCAGCACTAAATACTGTGAGGTTCTTGAGGTCACTTAAAAGAGAAGCAGGGCAATCCTTACTGAGAACAGGGCGTAATAAGCTTAAATAATAAAAAGAGAATTGCTATAGCAAGATAGTAATGAATGTTCAGCATACATACAAACAAATTGAGATAACAATGATTGAAAAGGAGAGGATTCAAAGATCCAGATTAGCAATGGGGAAAGGAGATAAGGCACACACAGAAGAAAATGGATAACTGTATATATATTATATATTTGTAATGGTAACTACACACCATAGAGTCAGAACTGGAGTATATAACATAAAACAAGAAGAATCAGAGGCAAAACCCACAAAAGCCAATCAAAATAAAGAAAAAAGAAATGCAAAAACAAGGAAGAAATGGAAACACTGAGCTACCAGAAAGCAAAAATAAACTGGCTATAAGAAGACCTTGTATTTCAATAATCACCCTAAATGTAAATGGATTGAACTCACCAATAAAAAGGCACAGAGTTGCACAATGGATCAAAAAACAAAACCCAACCATATGTTGCCTCCAGGAGACACATCTCAGCTCCAAAGACTAAAGCAAAAGGGTAGAAAATAATATTTCAAGCAAGTGGCATTCAGAGAAAAGCAGGAGTAGCAGTACTAATATCAGACAAAATAGACTTCAAATTAAAAAAGGTAAAGAAAGATAATGAGGGACACTTCGTAATGATAAAGGGAACCATGCACCAAGAAGATATAACACTTGTTAAAATCTATGCTCCCAATTAGGGAGCCTCAAAATATGTAAAGCGATTACTAGCAGAACTAAAGGGAGAAACAGACCCAAACACTATCATAGTGGGGACCTAAATACCCCACTGTTGGATATGGACAGATCATCCAAACAGAAAATCAATAAGAAAATTACATCCTTAAATGACACATTAGACCAACTGGACAAAATTGACACATATAGAGCCTTCCATCCCAAAACAGCTGCTTATACATTCTTTAGTGCACATGGAACATTCTCAAGGATTGACCTCATACTGGGACACAGAAATAACCTCCACAAATATAAGGGGGTTGAATATCATACCAGACATATTCTCTGATCATAATGCTTTGAAACTAGACATCTACTGCAAAAAGAAAGCAGGAAGAAACACAAATACATGGAGATTAAACAACATGCTACTGAAGAATAACTGGGTCAGAGAAGAAGAAGAGGAAAGATCAAGAGTTTCACAGACACGAATGATAATGATAGTGCAACATATTAAAACATTTGGGACATGGCAAAAGTGGTCATAAAAGGAAAGTTCATTTCATTACGGGCCTATCTCCAAAAACATGAATGAGCCCAAATAAACAACCTAATGCTTCATTTTAAAAAACTGGAAAAGAAAGAACAAATGAGGCCTAAAGTCAGCAGAAGAAAAAAAATAATCAAAATTAGAGCAGAAATAAATGAAATTGAAAAGAAAACAATAGAAAAAAATACAACAAAGATCTGGTTCTTTGAGAAAATTTAAAAAATTGACAAACACCTGGCTAGATTCACTAAAGAAAAAAAGAGAAAGGACACAAATAAACAAAATCAGGGATGAAAGAGAGGAAATTATGATTGACATCGCAGAAATATAAAGGATCATACAAGAATACTATGAAAGAGTATATAACACCAAATTTAATAACCTAGAAGAAATGGACCAGTACTTAGAAAAATATAATCTTCCTTGACTGAATCAAGAAGATCTAGAAAATCTAAATAGACCGATCAGCAGTATGGAAATTGAAACAAGCATCAAAAACTTACCAAAAAGTAAAAGTCCAGGACCAGAGGGCTTCACCAGTGAATTCTACCAAACATTCTAAGAAGATTATCCTCAAACTCTTCCAAAAAAATGCAAGAGGAAGCAATACTTCCCAACTCATTTTATGAGGTCAATATCACCCTGACACCAAAACCTGGTAAAGATAATGCACAAAAAAGAAAACTACAGACCAATATATCTCATGAACACAGATGCAAAAATCCTAAATAAGATACTAGCAAACCGAATACAGCAACGTATTAAAAAGATTATAAGCTACAATCAAGTGGGCTTCATCCCAGGGGCACAGGGATGGTTCAACATACACAAATTGATTAATGTGATACACCACATAAACAAATTAAAAAATAAGAATCATATGATCATATCAATAGATGTAGAAAAAGCTTTCAACATGATACAGCATCCATTTATGATCAAAACACTTAACAAAATTGGTATAGAATGAAAGTACCTTAATATAACAAAGACCGTGGATGACAAATCCTCAGCCAACATTATACTTAATGGTGAAAAACTAAAAACCTTCCCTCCAAGATCAGGAACAAGGCAAGGCTGTCCACTATTGCCACTGCTATTCAAGATAACATTGGAGATCCTAGCCAGTGCAATCAGGCAAGAGAAAGATATAAAAGGCATCCAAATAGGAAACAAAGAAGTCAAACTGTCACTATTTGCAGATGACATGATTCTCTATATAGAAAACCCTAAAGACTCCACAAGAACACTACTAGAAACAATAAGCAAAACAGTAAAGTCTCTGGATACAAAATCGAAGTTCAAAAATCCATAGCATTCCTATACTCTAATAATGAAATGTCAGGAAAAAAAGTGGACAAAATAATTCCTTTTGCAATTGCAACAAAAACAATAAAATACCTAGGAATAAATTTAATGAAACATGTGAAAGACCTATATAATTAAAACTACAAGATCCTATTAAAAGAAATCAAAGAAGATACAAAGAAATGGAAAGATATTCCATGTTCTCTTCAATGGATGGTGCTGGGAAGATTGGAAGGCCACCTGCAAAAGAATGAAATTAGACTGTTGTCTATCACCACAAACCAAAATTAACTCAAAATGGATTAAGGACTTGAATATAAGACCTGAAACAATAAAATGCATCGAAGAAAACATAGGAACGAAACTCAAGGACCTTGGACTTAAGGAGGATTTTATGAATTTACCTCAAAGGTAAGGGAAGTAAAAGCAAAAATAAATGAATGGGACTACATCAAACTAAAAAGCTTCTGCTCAGCAAAAGAAATCGTCAAAAACAAGGTAAAGAGACAACATTCTCAATTGGAAAATATATTTACATCAACACCTCTGATAAGGGGCTAATATCCAAAAATATGCAAAAAAGTTATACAACTCAATAACAACAACAACAAAACAACGAGCCAGTCAAAAAAATAGGCAGAGAACCTGAACAGACACTTCTCCCTAGAGGACATACAAATGGCCTACAAACATATGAAAAGATGCTCAGCATCGCTAGCCATTAGGGAAATGCAAATCAAAATCACAATGAGATACCATCTCATATCTGTTAGAATAGCTATAATCAACAGGATAAGTCATAACAAGTGTTGGAGAGAATGCAGAGAAAAAGGAACCCTCATACACTGCTGGTGGGACTGCAAATTGGTACAGCCACTATAGAAAACAGTATGGAGGTTCCTCAAAAAAACTAAGAATTGAAACTACCATATGATCCAGCAATCCCACTACTGGGCATTTACCCCAAAGACTTGAAAACCCATATCCAAAAAGATATTTGCACACCAATGTTCATAGCAGCATTATTCACAATGGCCAGGACGTGGAAGCAACTGAAGCATCCTATGATAGATGCTTGGCTAAAGAAGCTGTGGCACATATATACAATGGAATATTACTCAACCATAAGAAGAGATGAAATACTGTCATTTGCAACAACATGGATTGGCCTTGAGATAATCCTGCTAAGCGAAATAAGCCAGACTGGAAAAGTAGAAAATTACATGATATCACTTATATGTGGGATATAAACCTAAAAGCAACAAATGAACAGGACAAACAGAGACTCAGGGACATGGACAATGGACTAGTAGTTATTAGAGGGTAGGGGGTGGGGGAGGAGGGAAGAGGTAGACAGGGTAAAGGGGGTCAAATATAAGGGACAGGAGGAGGGTGAAGTGGGTAAAGGGGATCAAATATATGGTAGCTGGAGGAAACTGGACTTTGGGTGGTAATCACACAATAGAATATATAGATGTCAAATTATAATGTACACTTGAAAATTATATAATTATATTAACCAGTGTTACCCTAATAAACTTAATTTTAAAAAATAATTAAATAAAAATAAATAAAATAAAATAAAAGAGAAGCAGGGCTTTTTAAAAAGATTTTTATTAAAATGTTGCTAACATATAATATTATATTAGTTTCAGGTATACACTATAGTTATTCAACATTCATATACCTAGATAAGTGATCACCATGATAAGCCCAGCAATCTGACACTACAATGCTATCATGATACTATTGACTATATTCCCTATGCTGTACATTATATCCCCATGACTTATTTGTTTTATACCTGGAAATTTGAAACTTTTATTCCCCTTTTCACCTTCCTCCCCTTTAAAAATTTCTTTTCAATTATAGTTGACATTAAAAATTATTTTTATATTACTTTTGGTGTACAGCATAGTGGTTAGACATTTATATAATTTACAAAGTGATCCTCCTGAATAGTCTAGTACCCACTCAGCACTATACATAGTTATTACCATATTATTGCCTATATTCTCTGTGGTTTATTTTATATCTCCATTACAATTTCATAACTACCAATCTTTACTTCTTAATTTCATCATCTTTTTCACCTGACCCCCCAAACCCCATCTCATTTGGCAACCGTCAGCATGTTCCCTGCATCTATGAGTCTGCTTCCTTTTTGTTCATTCATTTGTTTTGTTCATTAGAGTCCACATATATATGGAATCATATGGTATTTGTCTTTCTGTATTTGACTTATTTTACTTAGCATAGTACCTTCCAGGTTCACACATGTTGTTGCAAATGGTAAGATTACATCCTTTTTTATGGCTAATATTTCACTGTATATATGTACTGCTTTTTTAAATATTTTTTTTATTTTTCAATTACAGTTGAGATAAATATTATATTAGTTTCAAGTGTACAAGATAGAGATTAGACATTTATATAACTTAAAAAATGATCGCCCTGGTGAATCTAGTACCATCTGACACCTTACATAGTTATTACAATATTATTGCCTATATTCCTCATGCTGTACTTTACATCTCCATGACTATTTTGTAACTACCAATTTGTAGTTCTTAATCCCTTCCCTTTTTTCATACATCCTCAAACCCCTTCCCATCTGGCAACCGTCAAAATGTTCTCTGTATCTATGAGCTTGTTTCTATTTTGTTTGGTTGTAAAACACCAAACAAAATATGTCAATATTTTGTTCTTTAGATTCCACATGTCAAGAAAATCATGTGGCATTTGTCTTTCTCTGACTTATTCCACTCAACATAATACCCTCTAGGTCTACCCTTGTTGGTGCAGATGGAAAGATTTTATTCTTTTTTTATTCTGTTATACACATGTACTACCTATTATTTATCTATTAATCCATTGATTGAAACCCAGGTTGCCTCCATATATTGACTATTGTAAATAATGCTTCAATGAACATATGGATTCACATGTCCCTTCGAAGTAGAGTTTTGGGTTTCTTCAGATAAATATCCAGAAATGGGATTCCTGGGTCTTCTTTTTCTCTTATTAGAGTCTTTGTTTTAAAGTCTATTTTGTCTCATATAAGTATTACTACCCCAGCTTTTTGTTTGTTTCCATTTTCATGAAATATCTTTTTCTATTCCTTTACTTTCAGTCTCTGTGTGCCATTCAATCTGAAGTGAGTCTCTTGTAGGCAACATATGTAAAAGTCTTGTTTTCTTATCTGTTAAGCCACCTTATCTTTTGATTGGAGCATTTAATCCATTTATATTTAAAGTAATTGATAGATATGTTGTTATTGCCACTTATTATTCATATTTTTAATCTTTTTTCCCCCTTCTTCTTAAAGAAGTCCTGCTAACATTTCTCATAATACTGGTTTAATGTTGATGAATTCCTTCAGCTTTTTCTTGTCTGAGAAGCTTTTTATCTGTCCTGTGATTCTAAATGATAGCTTTGCTGGGTAGAGTAATCTCAGTTACAGGTTCTCCCTTTTCACCACTTTCAATATTTCATGTCAGTTCCTTCTGGCCAGCAGATGGCTGCTATCTGCACTGAGCTTGAGGTACTTCAAGAGGCCAAGCCATGAACCAAGGCTGGCTACCACTAGTGCCAAGCTTGGGGCTGCTCATCAAGAAGTACAGGGTATGCAGAGGGCAGATGCTTTTTTGTGTGTGTTTTGCAAACCTTTGAGAGATTTTCGGAAAGTCCACAGCATGAGCCAAGATAGGCCGTGTATATGAAAAAGTAACTGGAAGTGGCTTGGATGGGCCTGCAAGTATGGTGGGGCATGGTCTCAGGGAATCATCGGGGCAAGGCAAACTGTGTTAGTCAGGTCAATGGAGACTTAGATGGTGTCTGCCTTCATCTGCACTCCAGGAGTGGGGAGGGCTCAATAAAGAAACAATGGATTCTGCCAGCACTTCTGTTTGGTTGAAGGCTGCCCCTGTAGCCCTCTCCCTGAAGCCAGACAATTCATTTTTTCCCCATATATCTTTAGTATTTTTAGAGCTGCTGCTCCAGCCCTGGTGCTCAGAGCAAGCACTTGTGTCGGCAGTTAAGTCCATGCATGTGCCCTTTAAGAGAAACCCCTGGGATTCCCGTAGCCCTCTGTCTCACTCCCTCTCACTCATCCACAATCTTTGCTGGTTTTTACCCTTCTCTCCCCAGCACTGGGGAGCCTGGTGTGGGGCTGGGATCTCTCACTCCTCAGGGAGAACTTTCTAAGGCAAGATATCACTCCCGAGTTTTAACCACCACACACGGGGGGACGACCAAACCGTTCTGCATCTCTGCCCCTTATACCAGCCTCAATGTGGCTTCTTCTGTATATCTTTAATTATAGTACTTCTGTTCAGCTAGATTTCATGTGATTCTCTATGATGATTGTTCTGTAGTTTAGTTGTAATTTTGACATGATCATAAGAGGAGGCAGGCACAGCATTTACCTACTCTACCATCTTCCTATCACTTCTTCTTTATTCACTTGTCTATTGATGGACACTTAGATTGCTTCCATATCTTGGCTATTATAAACAGCACTTCAGTGAACACAGGGTGCATAAATCTTTTCAAATTAGTATTTTGATTTTCTTTGGATAAATACCCAGAAGTGGAATTGCTGAAATTAATTTCTTGATGAATTTCCAAATTGTTTTTCATAGTGGCTGCGCCAGTTCACAATCCCAGCAACAGTTCACGAGAGTTCCCTTTTTTCTGGACCCTCATTTGTTGTTTGTTGTTTGTTGATCTATTGATGTCGGCCATTTTGACAGGTGTGAGGTGATAGCTCGTTGTGATTTTAATTTGCATTTCTCTAATGATAAGTGACCTTGAGCATCTTTTCATATGTCTATTAGCCATCTGTGTGTCTTCTTTGGAGAAATGTCTATTCAGGGCCTCTGCCCATTTTTTAATTGAATTGTTAGTTTTTGTGATGTTAAGTTGTGTGAGTTCTTTATAAATTTTGGGTATTAACTCCTTTTGGATATATCATTGGCAAATGCCTTCTCCCATTCAGTAGGTTGTCTTTTTGTTTTATTGATGGTTTCCTTTGCTATGCAAAAACTTTTCAGTATGATGTAGTCTCATTTGTTTATTTTTTCTGTCTTCTTTGCCTGAGGCAACATGTCAGAAAAAGTATTACTAAGAGCAATGTCAAAGAGTTTACTGCCTATGTTTTCTTCAAGGAGTTTTACAGTTTGGGATGTTATGTCTAAGTCATTAATACATTTTGAGTCTATTCTTGTATATGGTGTAAAAAGGTGGTCTAGTTTCTAGTTTCTTTCTTTCTTTTTTTTTTTTTTTTTGCATGTATCTGTTCAGTTTTCCCAACACCATTTAATGAATAGCCTGTCTTAACCTCATTTTATATGCTTGCCTTTTTTGTTGTAGATTAATTGAGCATATAAGCATGAGTTTAATTCTGGGCTCTTTATTCTGTTCCATTGATCTATGTGTCTGTTTTTATGCCACTATCATGCTGTTTTGATTACTGTAGTGTTGTTTGATATCAGATATTGTGATACCACCAACTTTACTCTTCTTTCTGAAGATTACTGTGGCTATTCAGAATTTTTTATAATTCCATATAAATTTTAGGATTATTTGAGTTCTATGAAAAATGCTATTGGTATTTTGATAGGGATTGCATTGAATCTATAAATTGCTTTGGGAAATATGAACATTTTAATGATGTTAATTCTTCCTATCCATGAACACAGTATATGCTTTTATTTATTTGTATTTTCTTCAGTTTTTTTTTTTCAATATCTTATAATTTTCTGAATACAAGTCTTGCACCTCTTTGGTTAAATTTATTCCTAGGTATTTTTTTCATGCTATTGTAAATGGAATTGTTTTCTTAGTTTCTCTTTCTGATAATTCATTATTGGTGTATATAAATGCAACTGACTTCTGAATATTAATTTTGTATGCTGTTACTTAACTGAATTCATTTATCAGTTCTAATAGTTTTTTGGTGGAATCTTTAAAGTTCTCTCTATTATGGTATGAAGTCATTGGCAAATAATTACAGTTTTATTTCTTCCTTTCCAATTTGGATGCCTTTTATTTCTTTTTCTTGTCTGATTGCTATGGCTAGGACTTTCATTACTATGTGGAATAAAAGTGGTGAAAGCAGACATCCTTTGTCTTATTCCTGATATTTCATTGTTCAGTATGATAACTGTGAGTTTGTCGTATATGGCCTTTATTATGTTGAGGTATGGTCCTTCAATTCCCATTCTGTTGAGAGTTTTTTTCATAAATCGATGCTGGATTTTGTCAACTGCTTTTTCTGTGTTTATTGATATAATCACATAATTTTTGTCCTTTATTTTGTTTATGTGGTGTATCGCTTTAATTCATTTGTGGCTATTTAACCAAACTTGCATCCCAGGAATAAATCCCACTTGATTATAGTCTATGATCTTTTTAACATCTTGCTGAATTTGGTTTGTTGATATTTTGTTGAGGATTTTTGCGTCTATGTTCATCAGGGATATCAGCCTATAATTTTCTTGTAATGTCTTTGTCTTTGGAATCAGGGTAACGGTGGACTCATAAAATGAGGTTGGGAGCCTTCCATCCTCTTGTCTTTTTGGAATAGCTTGAGAAGGATAGGTGTTACTTTTTTCTTTGAATGTTTGGTAAAATTCACCTGTAAAGACGTTTGGCCCAGGACTTTTGTTTGTTGGGATTTTTTTTGATCACCGATTTGATTTCATTAGTAATTGGCTTAAGCACAACCTTTTTTAAGGAGGTAAGATCACTTAAAAGCAAACTTTGGCCACTCTTAATGTTTTGCGTAAACCCATGGCTTCTAATTTAAGGCCTCATGGGTCACAAGAACACAGAGTTGAGGTTGGTTTAGAATTATGCTTGCATCAGAATCCATCTTATTCCTTAAAAGCTCTGCATTGGTGCAAAAACGACATGACTCTGCTCTGAGAGTATGAGTCTGGCAAGTTCTTGAAACTGAAGAGCTTGTTCAATCAAATTGGCTATTGGGGAACAACTTCTGAGGTCTGAACTTTGGGAAAGTTCTAGTTAGTCAGCCTCCTGCCATTCCTTGGGCTGAAGGTGTGGATGAGAAAGGATATGGAATTAGATTATGCCAAGAATAATCTTTCAGCTAGGTCTTCAAACCAGCAGCACTGACATCACCCAAAAGTTTGTTAGAAATGCCATACCTTAGCCTCACCACAGGCTATGGAATCAGAATCTTTGGGAATGGGGCCTAGAAATTTGTTTTTTTAAAAAAACTCTTCAGGTGATCCTTATATACATCTAATTTCTAGAACCAATGGGTAAGTCATAAGTTTATCACTTAATCCTACTTACAACTGAAAGGTATATGGCTTTTTATTGAATTCTTGTTATGTGCTATCTACTGATCTAGGCTTTTAATTTATCATAACAACATTATGAGGTAAGTCCATTTATTATACCTGCTTCCAACCCATTTTATAGAATGAGGAAACTGAGGCGCAGAAAGATAAACAAATCTGTCTAAAGTCTCACAGTTGGTAAATGTCAAGGTCAGAATTTGAAATGCAGGATCTGGTTCTTGTGCCAGACTTAAAAAAAAAAGTATCAGGTTTCTAAAAACAGTTCAGATAAAGCACTGTGGGAAGTCAGGAGAGAGACAATTATCTCCAGGTGAGAGAATTAAAAATGACTTTTAAAAATACTGATGCATGATTTCCACTTACCCAGAGATTCTAATTTAATGGATCTAAGGGTGTGGCCTAAGCAACAGAATTTTAAAAATTATTCCAGTAATTCTAATCAGGGCAGCTAAGGTTGAGAACCACTTGTCTAGAGGAACTTTCATTTGGAAATTCAGACCTGGCCTTCTCAGGAGAGGTAGAGCCGCAGAGATTCAGGGAGTTGAACCCTCCTGGTGTTTGCTAGAGAGGGGAAAGGAGAGAGGGAAGAGGAGAGAAGTCAGAAGTGAAAGCTGAGGAAATTCCCTCATCGAAGGGACATGAAGGGGTAAGTGGGCAGCAAAGTACCAAAGAATAATCAGATGTTAGAAAACTAGGAATGTACAAGAAACTCGGTCCTTGAAGGAGAAAGCTTCAAGCCAGAAAAGGCATTTCAAGGAGGAGTGGGCATCAGTTTTAAATGTCATGAAGATGTTGCCACCCTAATACTTGTCATGAACTTTCAACATTTGGCCCCTCCAGCTGTAGAATTTGGAGTGCAGTCTTTTGCAGATAGATGTTAAAAGTCTCCTCCTCTCCTCTTTCCCCCTCCCCCAGCAGTTCTCACTTCATCCTGGTTTCACCTCCAGCTGTTCAAGCCAGGGCAGGCAGCTGCTTTAGTTAGGAAATGCAGGCATAGGGCCTGAGCCTGAGTGAGGAAGCCTACACTTTTCTATCATCAGAGCAATTAATCATCTACTGAGCATGGAGTGTCTGCCAGGTTTTCCCTCCCTTGGGGAGAGGCTGTCTCCACCTAGCATGTGAAGTCCATGTGACTACCTTCCCTAGTGAGAGCCTCCTAAAGTCATCATGAATCAAGCTCATCCTGATTCTCTCTTGCCTTTTCCAGTCACAGAATATGGAAATTGGATTGGGTAAATGAATACATTACTCTGAACTTCCATGGGTTTTCCCTCATCAATAAAAATTTGTTCTACACCACAAACTTACCAATTACTTCTCCCGCTCCACCTTTAGCTCACACATTATTTCACAGGCATATGCCACATTGTAAAGATGCCAATGTGTGTGTGTGTGTGTGTGTGTGTGTTGTGATAGCCTTATCCCCATTAACTTAATCGGCATTGACATGCCATCATCTGTATCAATAAGGAATATTTATGGAGCTCCCACATAGGAGCTCAGAAGGGAGGTGCTAGGGTGTAGCCAAGAAAAATAAATAGGCAAAAATTAGGGCATAGAGGAGCCTGACAGCAGAGTTAAAGGGCAAGAAGCGGAGGTGCCATGAGCTCACTCAATGAGGCAGCTTCCTGGGGGGCCTAAAGAACAGGTTGGGATCAGTTCACCAAATGGGACAATGGCCTGCTCTTTCTCTAAGGACAACACAGTTAAATATTTATAAAACATGCACAGAAAGAACAGTGAAGGGAGAAAATGGTAGCTGTTATAAAGTGAATTGTGTCCCCCCACTTGAAAATTCATGCATTGAAGTTATAACCCCCAATACCTCAGAATGTGACTGTATGTGGAGATAGGGTCTTTACAAAGAAGTATCAGGTTAAAATGGAGTCAGTATGGTGGATTCTAATCCAGTATGACTGACATTTTTATAAGAAAAGGAGATCAGGACACAGACATAAACAGAGGGAAGACCATGTGAAGTCATGGAGAGAAAATGGCCATCTAAAAGCCAAGGAGTGAAACTTCAGGATAAACCAACCCTGCTAGCACTTTGATCTTGGACTTTTAGCCTCTAGAACCATGAGAAATAAATTTCTGTTGTTTAAGCCATCCAGTCTGTGATATTTTATTATTGTTGTCCAAGTAAACCAACACAGCAGCATTAAAATAAGATAGCAATAAACGGCCTTCTTTTAAGAATCTTACAACAAAATTACTGCTATTTACATTTCTCAACTATTTTGTCTGCCTAGGAAAGCTATCTTCTTGATCAAGGCTCACTTCAGAGTTGTTGCTCTCTGATTTGTCTCTTATATAAGTTCTTTCCTAATTCTGTTTGTTCTTTGTGCCTTTTTCTGAAATGCTGCTGGTCTAACATTGTTAGATGCCTTTCATTTTTGTCACCAGCTGACAAACTTACCACCTAGAAGAGCTGAATTTACATTTTTATAACAAATGCAATTTAAGAAACTATAGCTAAAAGATATTTAGTTTTTACATTCTTATGTCTTCACGCAATTCACAAAAATCCTGAAATCACAGAAACTTAGTCTAAGTCATTGAGTTTATTTATTTGCCTTTAAGCCAGAACCATTTTAAACTACCTCAGGATATGAGATTTTTTTTTCTATTTAAAAAATAATTCCAGAAAGGGAGATTCCACAAGTTTCCTGAGCAAAACATTACAACTCTTATTAGATGACTCAAGTAATCCAGTGTCCAGCTCAGCACTTTGTGCCTAACTTGGACAGGCCAGGGTTTTCTTAGCTCTTGCCTTGGAAATGATGCAATACTTGTACTGTGAGACTGTTTCATAATAAAAGAGCAAATAGGGACTAATTGTGATGAGTATTTTATATTAGTGGTGGTGAGGGTGGTGGCATTTGAGGTAGGTAGAGGAAGACTTTGCCAAATAGACCTGTATTATATGTATATACTATTTTAATCATCATTTGTAATGTTTTTAGCTTAGGTAAGAAAGATAAAAGAATTAGAAAAATATCATAGGAAAAGAAATGATAAAAATAGCACAAGCTGTAATGATGAGGAAAAAAAAAGAGAACAAACCAAGAATATTGAGAGACAGGTTAGAAAGAACATTGTAAGAATGCTTGGCTAGAATTATATAACTGGTGACCGCCAGTGTCAGTGCAGCAGTAGAATGGCTATAGGGTAGACTCTTACAGGCAGGAAGGGGTCCCTAGAAAGTGGCTCTTGCCAATTAGAACCATGTTCTGTTCATTTGTCCATGTAACCAACATTCACAGAATGCTTGTTGGGTGCCAGAAATTGTATTAGACATAATACAGGCCAGGGCAGGCTCCATGTTAATGTGTGTATGTATTCTTTTTTTAGGAAGACAAAGAAAGAAGAGGAGGAAGAGAAGGAGGAAGCTTTTTTGTATATGTACTATTTTACATTATGTAGGTCAGATTCCTTGGGAAATGGAATCTGAGATTCTGAGAACTTCCTGTGAGTGTTCATTGAGAGTGCTCTTAGACCATTTATGAGAGGGAGGGAAGGAAGAAGGGAATAGGACTTAGGAGCAGGAAAAACTAAAAGGTAATGCAGCTGCATGGAATTAGCTGTTCTCTGAAGGATACCTGGAGCTGAGTGGGCCCTTTAGAGTTGTCCTGGAGCCTGGCCTTTGTACTCCAAGTCAATTAGCCATTGGATACAGCAATATCAGGGAGGGCCATAAGCCTTGGTCTAGGCAGTTCCCTTCTATGATCTCATTTCTAGGACAGGATCTCAGCTGTGTCATCAGAAGCCAGCACTTCTCCCAGGAACTGGACAATGAATAGCTCAGTGCTGGGGAGGTAGGCGGATCTGGGTGCCACACCACTCTATCCACTATATATGAGGAAATTGAGGCACAAAGAAATTAGGTAACTTACTCAAAGTCCCACAGCAAGTGAATAGCAGAGCCAGCATTCACACCCAGATCGTCTGGCTCCAGAAGCTAAGCCTTCAATTACTAATCTCTATGCTGTATGTAAAGAACCTACTAAAATGCTGTCATGATTGGTCAATAAATTATAGCTATTTTATTTTGGGCTCTGGAGGTGATTATTCCCTTCTGTCAGCCCTAATCCTTTCAGCTATCTGAGAGCTCAATATGGTGGCTTTAAGTATTTTTGTAAAATTGTTAATACTATTTTTGACTCTGTTGAGTTTAAGAGTTCCACAGATTAATGCATTAACTTGATTATGAAAATTAAATGTTGTTCCCAAGTACTGAAGTGGGTCCTGTATTGTGAGCTCACTGTTCATGGTCTTCCTTGGAGTTTGGACCAATGGAACATCCTCAAGGATCTCTCTTCCCTGGTCCTTTTTTGCCACCCCTGAGGATCTATGTAATGAGGTCTCTGTGACGAGAAGGGGAAACAACATTTTTGGAAGACCCAGGCACTGGAAGCCTGAGCCAATATGAGCACCCTGAGGATGTCCACAGCATTGCCTTGTTATCATATCCAGCTTTGGGGACTTCTCACTCACTGCTCTCTTCTTGAGCCTGCAAACTCTATCTCCAAGACTGTCCCAGTGCTGAGGACACCCACTTGGGCAGCTACAGCAGGGCAAGAAGTGGCTCCACAGGGGTTCTCCTCTCACAGAGAAGTTGGAGTATGCAGCCTGCACAAGGAGATACTTGAGCAATGAAGCAGGTGGGTGACCTGTGCCTGGATCCATGATCCACCAATCGGGGTACTCAGTGAGGAGATCCATGTCTTACTAAATCATCCTCCCCTCTGTACAACCTCTACTCAAAGATAAAATGTCTAGAGTTTATCACCACCCTCCATGTTCTCTTTCCTTTATCCACTGCTTACACCATTCTGAGTGCTTCTCACACATCAGGTTATTTACCCCTCATGGCCACTCTGTGTTTATGAACTATTTTTATTTCTATTTGACAGATTTAGAAATGGAAAATACAAGGAAATATCTAGCCCAGGGTCACAGAGCTAGTAGAAGTGCCATCCCAGAGAGCTTATGACCCAAGAGTTCCTGCTTGTAACCAATGGGCACACTGCCTCTCCCTCCCAACAGAGAATTGGCTGCCTCTTCCCTGGGGTCAATTTACCCTCTCATGAGGCAGAGACTCAGATCTCCCTTCTCCTTCTTCTACTCTCCTTAGGCACTAGGCATGAATTGGTCACCATGACCAAATCTCATTGGCACCCCTCATACTCCATTCCACCTCACCCGTGCCACCAATCCTAAGTTTCTTCATTTTGAATTCCCTGGGACAACTTCAGAAGAAAATGAGACATGCTCAGAATTCTGACAAAGTCCACTAAGATGAACTTTGCTCTTAAAAGGGGGCTTCGCTGGTATTCAGCCAATTAGAGAGTAAAGCTGTTTTAAGGAGAGGGGTGTAAATTTCCTAGAAAGCAAGATGCAGGGGTACTGACTTCAACAATGTTACGTAAAATAAATGTTAAGATGTTATGGCAAGTTATGACACTCTATAACTTTAGAAGTGCAGCCATTAACTAATCCATTCATTAACACTAATTAATCATTAGGAAACACAACCATTAATCAGCCCAGTAGATCTCAAGAGCTAGAAATTTTAAGACCCAACATTTTACCTTAAGTAACATATTTGAAATTTATCCTTAAATTCATCCTCTGAAATACATTCAACCCATCTTCATCGATTGAAGAACTTTGTATATAGTCATACTTTCAAAATGATACCTAACAGAACTGAAAAATGAAAGTCATAGGTAAGCCCCACATTACTCATTTCTAGGACCAGAAAACATCAGAAGAGACTAATTGCTCAGGAGTGCAGAAAAAGCTAAGGTCAAGTTCAATCAACATACAAAGTCAGCCAGTTTTTATCATGGGAGTACTCTATGCCAGCCAATGTAGCAAATATAATTTAGAAGCATAGACTGTTAGAGCTGGCAAGGGCCTAGGGGACAAAATTCCTGTATTGGAGTCATTTACAAATAATTTGATTGGAATATTAAGGCTCACGTGTGGGTAGAAATTAGAAAACAATACTAAACAATTTTCACAGAGAGATGATATAAAAATTCAGGGAAAGGAAAACAAATTAGGGCTGGAGATGGTCAGCAGAGATTTTAAAGAGAATGTGGGATTTCAGGTGGTCTACAAAAGTATCAAAGTAGTGGAGAGGCAGGTAGGCCTCTCATTCAAGGATAATGTGAACATGGCAATGACAGCAAGAAGCCTAGGAAGCAACACGGGAGAAGTCACAGGCCTTCCTGAAGAAGAGGTCAGCCTTCAAGGGGAGAGGAGGATCTGAAGCTATTAAATCAGGAGTTTGGAAATGATTCCATAAGGTAGTAGGGAGCCACTGTAGTTCTTAAGTAGCAGACCACACTTCTCAAGCAGGCTCATGATATTTAAAACAAAACTAAACCAAAAACAGTGCTTTGGGAAGATTAATCTGGAATCTGAGTGGTAGACAGATGGATTGATAATGAGAGGACAATAAAGAGATGATTTGGTCGTCCAGATAAAATTAATTAGAGCCTGCAATGAGAGGAGAAGAAGTAAGATTAGGAAAAAAAGATGAACATAGCAAAAGGAAAAATATAGGATTTGGTGGCTAATTAGTTAGGGAAGCACAAAGGAGATTAACACTAGGAAATAATAGTGTCTTTGACAAAATAATTGTTTTTTTTCATTCTTGGAAATATGAGGTTTCTAACCAAGCTAGAATTAAGTCAAAAAGCTGGTTCGTGGGAGTAGGTGATAAATCTGTTCTTAGCCATGCTTAGTGTGAGGTGGGGTGCTGGATTTGGATTTGATTAGGCCATTAATCCTGCCTACAGACATCCCTCTCTTTTCATTGACCATTTTAAATATAAAGCCAACAGATATGCAAAGCTGAGATTTTTACTGTATTATTTTAGCTCTACAAAAGGACTTCTTATTGTTCTGTTTTCATTTTTGTTTGTTTGTTTGTTTTTACTCCCATAAAATTCTAAGATTGAAACAAGCCTTTGCCTTGGTATTTTCAAACACATTAGAGCTGTATTTCTGAGCTCAGATCTTTCAGGCCAAAATCAAATGACCAAAGAAAAAGAAGCAGAACCTCCAGGCCTGATTTGAACTTTCTGAATTTCCAACCCTTAGCATTTCAGAGTGTCACTTTTTCTAACCATGTATAACCTCTGCTTAGAAGTATGATTCCAAAGGATTGGAATAAGTTGTCCGGTTTCTGAAATGATATGTTTATATGGCACTCTGCATTTTAAAAATCTCAAACATTAATTAGCATCATCCCTAAAGGATACACTATTTTTAGCTTTTAGTGCTAAAAATTTTTTACATGTTCCCAAAACATTTTTTTAAAAATCTATTTCCCTCCCATTCATTCACACTTCATTCATTAGAATGCAGTCAGCCAGGCAGAAAGACAAGAAGGGATCAAGTCATATGATTGGTTTGTAAATAGTTGAAAATCTGTATTTGCCATTTGGTTGGGTGATTTGTCCTTTAAGATGGAATCTTGAGCCTATAAAAAATAGAAGTGGAATCTGAACATGGCAAAATATGTTTGCTTGTCTTAGATAAATCTGTTAGTCTGTGTGTGCTGTAAAATGGCATTATTCTTCCATTGGAAATTGCACTTCCTACGCAACAGATGCCATTCTGCCTTTCTCGCAGACTTCCTTAAGCAAAGTTCAAAATCTCTCTTCCATTTGTAGTCAATCTCATGGTGAAACCATTAATTTAGTCCCTTATTTGGAATCATCTGAAAAGAGCCCCAAGATAGGATTCTTTTGAAAAATGCATTTAACAATTAGCCAACACAAAATATAGCTATGGACAACTTAATTAGGCTTCTCTGAGCAAATTATCAAGTAAAAGAGAAAGCCAAAACTCAAAATCAATGAAGAAGAAAGACAAATAATGGAATTTTGCATTTAACAAAATTCACAGGTAATATATGTTGAAGTACTGATATTATAGACACATAGATTGTTCCCAGAGATGCTCATATGGACTTACCAGATTAAGTAATGTCAAGTACTTCCATTGATAGCCATTTAGAAAGATTTCGTGTTTCTGAGGATTTCTTCTTAGTTGAAAGAGATAATAATTGGTGAAAATATACCAGCTCAAAACAAGGGAGTGATATATGCACGTAGAAGTCCTCGTCATGGCTAGCTTTGACGAGGGAACTGCAAATGTCTTAAGTAGCTTTCTTCTGGCATCCTTCTCTTGGGTCAGAGGTGAAGTCCTACAGTAGACTGGAGAGCTGTAAAACATGACTTCTGAGACTGAGTGTTCCAACAAAACTGAATTTTGCTTCCTGTATAGGCTCCCTTCCTGCTAAACTGGTGACAGGATTAGTGCTTGTTTTTAGATGTCTCCTTTAAAGAACAGGCAATGTCAAGAGTTGCATAAAGGTAGTGATCAGTACAAAAGATGCACTTGATACTGTTTGAGTGGGATGGGGGCATGGTTAAGTGACCTTATTATGAAGCACCAATAAACTCTGATGAAATACCATTGTAGCTGTATCCTATTTTCTTTTCATTTGGCAGAACAAGGAAATTGCAAGCATATCTCTTTGAAAATGAAGAGCAAGTTGATAAAACAAGATGGAAAGATTGTGGGCATGTTTAGAATGTGGAAGAAGATAAGTAGAAAGGGAATGAGTATTGTAATCTTGCTCCTGAGATCTCTGAGGCCCTGTAAAATCTGAAACAACCTTTGATCTTCCAGGTAGCAGCCCCAAAGTTTCTTTTTTTTTGTCTGTTTGTTTGTTTGTTCAGTTTTGTGTCTATACCCTAGAGGACCCAAGTTTACCCTGGGCTGTCCTAGACACTTTATTTGAACAGGTGTTCTCTGCCCTGGAGGGAAGAAGCATAGCAAGCAATCTGTGGCCAAAAAAGTGTAGAAAGAAGTGTGTGGTCCTGACCCCAACGTGCTTGAGCTGAGACATTGCTGGGAGAAAGTAGGGGTCTTTGCATTGCCTTAGAGAGGACAAGTATGTGCTTAGGCTGGGAAGAGTTTGAAGAACTGAGCCCTGCCTCAAGCTGGAAAGAAGGGACCTGAGAGAGAGCTAAAGATGTGACACCTTGTGACCTCACCAGTTTGTTTCCCTGGGCAACTGACTCAGAAGGTTCTGAACAAATTCCTGAGAGAAATGTTCCCAATGCAGTTATAGAAGTTTGTTGGTGGTGTTCTTTGATGATTTAACTGGCGTTTACAAGTACTGGGAAGAAGAACTGCAGGCTGTACATGGAGGGCAAACAAAACTCACAGTCAAGTGTCAGAGACAGATATATAAACAAAAAATTACAGCACGATGTGTGATAAATACTGTAATAGAGATACATATAACTTACTAATAGAGCCTAGACTATCCTGTGAATTACTCTGTCATTCTAAATATACAGAAGATTGGCTTAAAGATGAATGCATTGAGTAAATTATGGGAAACACCAGACATCATGTAAGAGAGGATGAGGATTAAAGTAATATCACTGGGCAAAGTAGTCATGGCCACTAACACAGATAACATTTTTGCATGATAGAGATTATCATACATTCCTAGACCAGTCGCAGAGTAATGAGATACAAAGAGTAGGGGATCAAACCTGGGCTTGAGTCTACGGCATGACCTTGAGCTGATCAATCATTAGCCTCAATGGGATGCTAGTTCCTTTGAATGTGAAATGGGGCTCAGAGAATCTGGAATGCTGATTGTCTCATTTCCTAAAGCTAGGACATCTACAGAGCTAAAGGAGAAATTGACCAGGGCCAGTCCCTGAAGAGACTGGAGAGAAGTCTCAAGCCCACTTAGATACATTCACTCCCACATGTACCATGGAATCATCCATAGTGGAAGGTATTAGAACACCCTCCATAGCGATGGCTACAGGTAGCATAGTGGTGAGAAGGAAATAGGGATAGCAAAGACACAATTCTTGAGGCTATGGCGATAAGGTTTGAGGGAGTGTAGTTATATTCTGGCACAAGAGAGAAGCCCTTCCGGCTGCTAATGCTAAACAAATAATTAACCAATAAATCCTAATTGTTTTAAGTTCCAAGACAAGACATGTTGGCAGGACTTATCTGTACTCCACTTACTCTCTTAACCTGCACAGAGCCATTTGAGATGGTTTATTCCCTTTAAAGCTGATATATAACTCTACAGCCCTCATAAATTTTCTTGGCTTCACCCGCCCTTAAGTCAATAGTTCCATTATTAAATTCTCAACTAAGTGAACTACTTTTCCTGCTATAACTCTAACTGATGCAATCAATTAGACTGTGAGTTTCTCCAGGGGTGTCTGATATAACTCTGGGCACTATTCGTGGTAGCAGGTAACTTCCAGATACTAATAAAGATATCTTTGCATGGATCAATTTTGGTATTGTGGTATTCTTAATATCTACCTATGGGGTCTTTAACCTTTGGATTTGCTGATTATTACCACCCTCATAAACCAGTGTGGTTTGTATTTCCCCGAAAACTCTACTGACTCTAAAACAACATCACCCTCACTATCTTCTAAAGTCCTCTTCCTAATAAAAGGTAGATAATTCTGGAAACACTTAAATATGAGTGTATTCTCCAGTTGAAGCTAACATGAAAGGAGACTAGGATCTTCCTTCCAGTGGACTTTGCATCCCTTGTCCATTTGCTGTACATGTGGCTGAGAACTGAGTTAGAATGAAGCTCACTTGTTGGGTTATTTATACCACATCTAAGAGCACTTGTTTTTCTCAGAGGTCACTGTGACTACCCTTTTTAAAACCAGAACATTCATTAAGGGCCCCCAACTGAAGTCTGGTTGATGAGAACCTATGTGGGTTTCTAGTCACCAAAATAAGCCAACTCTGAAAGACACTGGGACCTATTTTTTTAGACTATGTGAACTTCCTGGTTCACCACTTTGCCTGTTGCATTGGGAAACCTGATTCAGATCTGCCTTACACTTTGATCTCCACCTTTGCTTTCACAGTGGAATGCAGTGTTCTGTGGTGATCTCAGACTCACCATGAGGAATAGAGTTCTCTGTTGATAGTTTTGAAGGTACATTTTCAGTTGGGAGATGAAAGAATGCTTCCTGTTTACAAGCATGAAACTGACTCATATTGTTTTAAAAGTTTAGAGCAGGAAAGAACCGTATGAGGTCAGCTGATTCATCTTTTTATCTTTCCAGTGAGAAATTAAAGCTCAGGGAGGTTAAGGGACTTGTCTAAAGTCATATAGCTATCGATGGAGGAGCAATGACCAGAACACAGATCTCTTTATCAATCAGTCTAGTAACCTTAACTATTTCTTGAATTACTGTGTTTTGTACTCAAGTTCTGAATTTCTCTTGCATTAATTCATTTGCATATTATTTGATTTTATGAGATCTGATGAAGTTATTAAAGAGAAACTGTACTAAGAAATACTTTTTTTTAGACTGTCAGGTTTTATGTGTCTTATGAATACCCTGTTAATCAGAAATGCATATGTTTTCTCATAAGAAAACTCAGATATTTTATATAGATGTTCATATCTTATAGTAATTAGCAAAATATTCAATATTGACCACAAGCATATTCCATTTTCAAGCTTTTGAGTGTCTCGTGTGAATTCTTGCTTTCCTGGGAAATTTACCACAGGAAGAACAGCAGTTAATTCTTGTTATCTTGTTTTAGTAGTCTATAGAGATATATGTGTTAGTCATGGATACTTGTATACTCTGATTTGCTGATTTTCTATCTAATAATTATATCATTTGCTAAAAGGCAGGGGGTGTTGCAGTCCCTAACAATAATTATAAATTAGTCTATTTCTCCTTTCAGCTCTATCGGTTTTGCTTTATATATTTGAGACTGTCATTTGGTGCATATACCTTTAAGATTACTATGCCCTCCTAGAGATGGATCTTTTATCATTATGTAATGTCTGTCTTTGTCTCTAGTAAATTTCTTTGCTCAGATAAAGCCTAATTTATCTGATATTTATATTTGTATCCCTTTTTTAAATCGATGCTTCTATGGTATATATATTTCAATACTTTTAAGGTCAATCTACCTATATCATTGAAAAGTGAGTGTCTTGTAAACAATATAGTTGGGGTTTTTTTTAATCTACTGTGCCAATATCTGCCTTTTAATTGGTGTATTTAGGCCATTTACATTTAAGGTTGTTATTGATATGTTGGGACTTAAGTCTTTCATTTAATTATTTTCTATTTCCTGTATCTCCATTCCTCCTTTCTTGCTTTTCTTAGTGTTACATGAACACTTTGGGGAATTCTATTTTGACTTATTTATGTTCTTGAGTGTATTTCTTTGTATAGTTTTCTTAGTGGTTGCATGGATATGATGATATACATATGTGACTTTTTACAGTCTACTGGCATTAACATTTTACCACTTCAAATGAAGTATGAATATCTTACCTCCATTTTAGTCCCTTTACATTTCCTGGTTTTAAATATATTTTTGAGCATCAGATTAATGTTATAATCTGTGTTCTAATGATTAAATATGATTTTTAGAGTTCATGAGAAGAATTAGTCTGTTGTATTTACCATATTTCTTTTCTTTACATTGTTCTTTTATCGTTTCCAATACTTTAGGTTTTCTTCTTTAATCATTGTCTTCTTGTTTGAATTACTTCCTTTTGCCATTCTTTAAGGGCAAGTCTACAAACAACAAAATTCTTTTAAATTTTATTTGATCTCAGAATATCTTTCTTTCCCTTTAATTCCTGAAGAATAGTTTTGTAAGATTAAAATTCACCATTGACATTTCTTTTCTTCAAGCACTTGAAAAATGTTATGCAACTTCTAAATGTTCTGGCTTTCATGGTTTTAGATGAGAAATGTGCTTTTATTTGAATTTGTGTTTTCCTATGGCTAATGTGTCATTGCTTTAAATACTTTTTGTATCTAGTTTTCAGAAGTTTAATTATGATATGTTGTGGCATGTATTTATTTATCATTTCTTTATCATATTTAGAGATTGCTGAGTTTCTTAAATATGTAGATTTATATCTTTTGCCAAATTTGAGAAATTTTCAGCCTTTATTGTATTTTTTTTTGAATATCTTTTTAATCCAACTCTTTTTCTGCTTTTCTCTGGGATTCTAAAATGAAATTTGGCTCTTTTATTATTGTCCCACAGTTGCGTGAAGCTCTGTTCATTTTTTTTCCAGTCTATTTTCTCTATGTTTTTCAAATGGAGTAAATTCTATGCTCTGTCCTGTAGTTCACTGTTCTATCCTCTGTCATTTCCACTCGACTATTGAGCTCATCAGGATTTTTTCTGTTATTGTATCTTTCAGTTTTATAATTTCTGTTTGCTTCTTTTTTATAACTTTATTTCTTTGTTGAAATTTTCTATTTTTCATTTGTTTCAAGAGATCTGTAACTGTTTATTGAATCACTCTTATAATAAATGCCTTAAAATCTTTGTCAAATAATTCCAATATCTGATTCATCCATGATGGTGTCAGTTGATTGCCTTTTTTCACTTAAGCTGTGTTTTTCCTGGTTCTTGGTAGAGCCAGTGATTTTCAGTTATAAAACCTAGATATTTTGAGATAATAGAGGCTCTGTTCATCCCTCTGGTGACCAAATCAAAGTTGTGATGGAAGAAATGAGCAGCAACAAGGAAAATTCACCTGGGATCTAGATGAACAAGCTATAATACTAGAGAGAAGTCCAAGAAATCACCCACAACGGCAGAAGGTAGGAGGGAGTGAGTACAGGGGACAGTGCTGAGCAGCTGAGTGAGACAGAGGCATCAGCATCAGCATCAGCAGCAGCAGACACCTCTTAAAGGGGCCACATCCACGAGCGGATTTTTGGATTTTAGCAGTGACAGACCTGCTCACTCTGAGCACCAAGGCCGATTTGGCTGTGCGCAGCAGGCACCAGAGACTTACAGAGAGACATCGTCAGAGTGAGGGCCCAGGCGAGACTTACTCGGTACAGAAGCATTGGCAGTATCTATTGTTCCCTGTTGAGCCCTCTCTGCTCCCAGGATGCAGACGCAGAGCCACCACAGCTGTGACATCATCAAACTGGATAACAGAGGTCGCTCCACCCAGAGGATTCCCTGAAACCCTGCCTTCCCCAACTCCCAGTCCCACCCAAGCCACATCCAGGTATATCCTCAGAGAGTCAGGTTCTCCTTGCTGAGCAGTGCCTAGACTCACACTGGAGCCAGCTGGTTTTGGTTTCTGGTGTGGCCTTTTGAGGCAATTATAAGCAAAGCATCTGTAGATTGCTTGCTGAATCTTAACAGGTGGCCCTGGAGGGGCATAGGCTTGGGCTAAATTTAGCCTGCAGCTGAACCCCTCTCAGGACTATGCCGCTGGACACCTACTTCACAAATTCACACTAATAAGACTGGGAGACTTAGGATCTTTGCTTAGGACATAGAAACAGACACAGAAAGACAGCCAAAATGGGAAGACAAAGAAGCAAAAGCCATGTGAAAGAAGAGAACAGAGGTTCATATAATGGAGTCAAGCAATCTAACAGATGCAGAGTTCAAAACACTGCTTATAAAGATGTTCAATGAACTTTTGGGAAGTGTAGTGAACTTCAACAAAGAGTTAAAAAACATAAAAATGGAAATGGAAATTATAAAAGAGAACCAGTCTGAAATGAAGAACACAGTATCTGAGATGAGAAGTATATTAAATGGAATAAACAAAGGAATAAACAAAGTGAATAAAGAAAAATATCAAATGTCCTATCTAGAGGACAGGAAAGCCAAGGACACTCAATCAGAATGGCAAGAAAAAAGATGCCAAGCCTATAAAAATAATTTAAGAAGGATATGGGACACTATTAATGGTCCAAATATCCATCTGATCGACATAACTGAAGAAAATCAATATGTTGAACATCTGTTTAAAGAAATAATGCTAGAAAATGTCCCTAACTTAGTGAAGAAAATGGACATAAAACCCAGGAAGCTCAGAGAATTCCAAAAATCAGGGATCCAAAGAGGCACACACCAATTAAAATGCCAAAGTTTAAATACAAAGAAAGAATATTGAAAACAGCAAGAGAAAAACAAATAATTACATATAAGGGAACACCCATAGACTGGCAGCTGATTTCTCAAAAGAAATTATGTGGACAGAAGGTCTTGGCAAAAAATATTCAACAGGATGAAGATCCAGGATCTACAACCAAGAATAATTTATTCAGCAAAGCTATCATTTAGAGTTGAAAGACAGA